>JACXIV010000035.1:1922378-2383301 GCA_014737475.1 Bombus confusus
AGTCTAGATCATCCAAAATTCTCTTGGAGGCTTTTGGTGACCCAAACTGGACCAACGGTATCCCACGTAGTCCAACGGTGTCCCACGTAGTCCAACGGTGTCCCACGTAGTCCAACGGTGTCCCACGTAGTCCAACGGTGTCCCACGTAGTTCAACGGTGTCCCACGTAGTCCAACGGTGTCCCACGGTGTCCCACGGTGTCCCACGGTGTCCCACGTTGCAGTCCAGTCTAGATCATCCAAAATTCTCTTCGTGGCTTTTGGTGATCCAAACTGGACTGGTGCGTAGTTCTTAGCTTGGTATCGTTTTCCAAAGATTAATCAACTGATTAATTTTTGGAAAACGATGCCAATTACCAGGTCTCACCACGAGGAGGTGACTACGCACGAGACCCTCCCATGAATTATTTAACATCACACATCGATCTCAACATTCAACCTATTGGCAAAAATGTCTGGTTCTGACTCTACTTGACCATGGGCCTGCGTAAAGAGATAGTCGTTTCGTAGCCTAACTGCACTTATCTCCCACGCAGTGGTTACATGAATCTTTACAAGCGTAAAACAAAGCATACACAACGATTATATCAATCAGTAGTATATCAATCAACAGTGCACGATAATTCGCTGAACAGAATTACGAAGGCAAGGCCTCAACTGAGTAGTGGGATCCACCCCCTCGGGGCCATTCGAACAGGATTACGGTGGACGTGAAACTGCAGGTCCCTGTCCGAGTACCGAAGTACCAATCGGACAGGACTGCAGATCCACGACTGAATCCCCAACAGATTCGCAAGCATCACCGGCGCGATGACAACTCCCGCGATCCGACGCAAACGTCGTGCAGTCGTCGAGCAATCAGCAAGATAGAGGTATCCTTGGGGCGACTTACGAATCCAAAGAATTATCCAGTGCACGTTGACCCGCACGTACCCGGAATACGCGCGAGCGAGTACGCTGCGCGACAGTTTGAAAGAACTGAGCGATCGCGAACCGATAAATCGCGAGAACATTTTTTCCTGTGTGGTAGGCGACAGGGTCAAGGGAGAAGACACTTTTATTTTTCGTTCCAAGTTAGATAAGTATCGTTGTACAGAATGGGCTCACAATGCACATAACATAGGTATCTATTTTATGATTTTTTATATGATTTATTAAGGCTAAAACGCACGCATCCCACGGTGTCCAACGGTGTCCAACGGTGTCCCACGGTGTCCACGATGTCCACGGTTAATATTAAATAAAACAAAATAAATCATTAATTTAATCGCTACGAATTGATGGTATTAATTTAAATGAATATTAGCATTGCTCCTAATTAATGGTATAACTGTTATAAATAAAGAGCATGATTATTTTTAATTAATTGATGCATATTATTATAAATTATTGATATAATTGCTAAAAATTAATGGAGTAATTGTTTTAGATTAATAATTAGATTAAATATATACTTAACCTAAGCATAATTATTATAAATTATTAGATTAATTATTATAAGTTGATAGTTTAATTGTGAAGAGTTAATAAATCAAATGTTGTAAATTAATAGTTTAAATATTGTAAATTAATTGCTTAAATGTTATAAAATAATATTTTAAATGTCGTAAATTAATAGCTTAAACGTTGTAAATTAATTGCTTAAATGTTATAAATTAATAGCTGAAATGTTATAAAATAATAGTTTAAATGTTGTAAATTAATAGCTGAAATGTTATAAAATATTAGTTTAAATGTTGTAAATTAATAGTTTAAATATTGTAAATGAATAGCTGAAATGTTATAAAATAATAGTTTAAATGTTATAAATTAATAGTTTAAATGTTTTAAATTAATAGCTTAAATGTTGTAAATTAATAGCTGAAATGTTATAAAATATTAGTTTAAATGTTGTAAATTAATAGCTGAAATGTTATAAAATAATAGTTTAAATGTTATAAATTAATAGTTCAAATGTTATAAAATAATAGTTTAAATGTTATAAATTAATAGTTCAAATGTTTTAAATTAATAGCTGAAATGTTATAAAATAATAGTTTAAATGTTGTAAATTAATAGCTGAAATGTTATAAAATAATAGTTTAAATGTTATAAATTAATAGTTTAAATGTTTTAAATTAATAGCTTAAATGTTGTAAATTAATAGCTTAAATGTTATAAATTAATAGTTTAAATATTGTAAATGAATAGCTGAAATGTTATAAAATAATAGTTTAAATGTTATAACGTAACAGTTTAAACGTTGTACATTAATAGCACAAATGTTATAAAATTGATAATTTAATTAGTAACAGTTCTTCTTTGATCTTCACAGTACGAGAGTTGGAACACAAAAGAGCTCGCGCGCGAATCGCGTGTTCCTTATATACCCGATGACATGTACTTGACAAGGTGACGAAAGGTAAATCGCACGTTAACGGTTTGCCGATATAAAAAGTGGTTTTTCCATTATAATACAATGAAATTTAATAATTTTTTAATTTTTATTGCAAATTGACGCCTTCAATCATTTATTCCAATAAGCATTTTTATAATTTTAATAGTTTTTACAAGCTAAAACTAAATTAATACTTCTGTAGTACTAGTTTTTTATTTAAAACCGTGTTAATTTATATCAAATGCCACTTTATACTGAAAATAACTATACTATTATAGTCAAACGGTGTAATTATTATAAATTAAGAGCATAATTATTTTTAATTAATGATAGCATATTGTTACATATTAATAGCAAAATTTGTTAAAAATTAATGGAGCAGTTATTTTAGATTAATAATACATTGTTTTTAAACGAATAGCGTAACTGTGGCTACAAAAAGTACCAGCCTATTACCTCATTTTTTGATAAAGTATTTTTTATCACGTTCTATACATTTCATTTTCATGGTATTACATATTCTTATAGATACATAAAAGTGATTATATTCTTCGGATTTCGGTCGTGTTCGTAATAACACGTTGTTCCAACGTTTCGCGAACATTCCAGTTCGCTTTTTCGAGGCAAACCTGTTCCAGGCAGAACTTCACTTCCAGTGCGATAAACGTGTCCAGAAACATATATTTCAATCGGTCTAGGACCTCGATATTAGACAGATTCGAACAACTAAATTCATTTGATTCGATCGTCTTTTTCAAGACTCGTGCTCGTGAATGAATTTTAATTGATCCATCGCTCTCTGTTCCTCCGTCGTATCTTCCAACGATATACGATCGCCTGAGATAATATCAGTAAAAGTTCGAAACTTCCCGTCTCAAGCTTCACAGAGAATTAAAAGTCGTCTTTGGAAAACTCTGCGAAACAGCGTAGAAATATGACTTCGAAATAACCAAAGCTACGTACATAGTAAGATACATAGCTGTGGGTTAAAGATGAAGTTGTTTTATCATCCATACTCTTAAAAGAGATCTCACGCGCAATGGGGTATCCTGTAGGAGCGCGCAGGAGCGGACACATTTGCGAATAGTTTCGAGTTACGATGAAGAGGGTAACTTGCTTGGCGCAGTTCCATAGACACGGCCGGAATAAAGGAGCTTTCTTTGTTTTATGTGACCTCTGTGTCGACACTACTTTCCTAACGGACCGTATTGTCCCTTGCACTCAGCGAACAGTCGTTTTGAACTTGAAGTGGAAACGAGCACTATCAAACGAATTGCTGCTCAAATACTTATCGAATTCTCTTTGTGTCGACGTAAGCCACATGCAGAGGAACGTTTAAATTTAAGAGATAGGATCGACCGAATCATCCGGACATTGAGAAATCCATCGGTTTATTTAATTTATTTGATTCCCTCGCTGATAAAAACCGTATCAAATAGCGAGCTTGCGTCAACAATAATAAATTCCGCTAATAGCAATAAATCTTATAGACCTCTGACTTTGCTGAATTTTATCCTCCACTTACAATGTTCATTCAAGAAATTAGTTTTACCCTTTGGCAGGCGTTTTATTCGTGATTATCAAAGCATAGACAGGTAGATGTAGATCGAACGAAAGGTAACGGATATTCCTGATTTAGAAAGGACGTTCGACTTCCGGTGCAGCTGCAACGAGCCATGGCCACGGAGGCGGAAGCCACAAGGGAGGCACGGGCCAAAGTGATTGCAGCGGAAGGAGAGATGCTGGCTTCCCGTGCTCTGAAAGAGGCTAGTGATGTCATCTCCATGAGTCCAGCTGCTCTCCAGGTACGTTGCAGACTGTCTCCTCGAGAAACGTCAAAGATATCTTTGTAATTCCACTGCGTTGCTTCTCTCGCTGCTCTGTGTGTGGTTGAGAATCTGCCGTTAATTACGCTGTACCACTAAATTAAGCCTTCGCCCAACGAATTATTTTGGTTTCTCTACCACGTTACTATGGCGACCTTTCTACAGTCGTCGGTGACAGAATCAGCGCAGGTCCCTGCAAAGTCTTCGTTCAACCATCCTATCCATCCAAACAGGACCGAAAGCTGACCCGAACCTAACCTCGACTTAACCTACCAATTTCCATAGACACTTGCACGTTTTACTTATTTCACAACGTAATATTACGACATAATTTAGAACGAAAGCGACAGCTTTTATTACGTTCTCACGCGTTCTGGTAATCAGTTTAGTTTCGCAACGTTTCCAGCAGTAGTCGATATATGTTTACCAATTACATTTATACGTTATCGCTTCCCAACGACAAACGCATTCGTTTGCCATAACGTAATTCCGTGAATCGAGGAAAGTTGCTTGTACTAAAATGCGAGCTTTCATTCAGAAAATTTTTGTACAGTTTCTCCGTAAAACAGAGCGTAAAATGAAAAAGCAACCAACAGACTGTAATTAAATTCCATGCAGAGCGTACAACGAAATTAGAACGGTAAATTCAAGGGGAAAAAGCCGCGGAAAATATCAACACTCGAAATATGTCAATCCAAATGGACATTCGAAGCGCACGCGAAGAATCCGATCTTTCAACGTCGCACTAAATTATAACAGAATCAGAATGAAAAAATTTCGTGCAAACGCAGAGTTTTACTTGTGCGTTATATTCCATAGGTGGACTCTTTCGTACAATAATTCGATCGAATTAATATCGTAGCGAACTTTTACGAGTTGCAAGGTACGATATAATTGAATTTTATTGCAATTGCTCGTTTACCGTCATTTTTTCGAAGAAATTTAGTTTCGAGAGATTCGAAACAAACCTGCTACCTAACGCGAATGATTGGAAAACAAGCGAGTGTCGCGTTACTTCTGAACAGTAGCGTATCCTCCGACTACTCCGCGATAGAAAAGGCTAAGAGACAAATTCAACGTTCGCTGAAATTTTCACTGTATTTCCGACAGCTGCGATATCTACAAACGCTGAGCAACATATCTGCGGAGAAGAATTCGACCATCATCTTCCCCTTGCCAGTCGAGTTCTTGGCTCCGTTCTTTACCAACAACTTCCACCCGAGCGCAATTCAAGAAGCCGTTGGAACGTCGTCGGAGCAGCTCTGCTCGAAGCAGTTGAAGGTTCAGCCCGACATCCACTCAAACGCAGACAATCTCGACGTGTCAAAGTGAAGAGGTGCGTCAAACTTCGATTATCCTTAGCAAATTTCGCCAACTTCGAACGGTATGTCGGATTAATTGGGGTGACCTTTGATCCAATTCGCCGGTAAGCAGATACGCTCGATTGGAAACCGATACGAGCATACGCGAGACTCGACGCGTTTGCTGGTCGTCAAAGCGCGTCACCCTTTAGGTAAAATCTCTGTATCGTTTCGCGCGATTTTCGTGTGTAGCAGTGACAGACGTTGTAGGAGCACAAACGCGGCCAACTCGACAAATAACCAGGTAAACTTGTAATTCCTCGCCGCGCTTTCTCTTTGATTTCCCAGCCTTCGCGCGACGAAAAGAGAATATACGCGTAGACGAATGTGGCGAGCTCGACTTTTTCAACGACCGATTGCGACGAGAAGACAGAAGCACGTTCGTATTAAAACTCTTCTGCGCGAGAAAGAATTATACACGTAAAATACACGTAAGTTGAAAGTTTCCGACTGACTGCGATAGAAAGATGCATCGGTACATATAAGTTTGTGCTTTTGCAATGATTAGAGCTTACAATGTAAAGTTACTGGAAAGATATTTCCACGTATCCTTGTTTTCCAATGAAGCGTTGTTTCTATCGGGTTCTACTTCGTCTTAGCACCAAATTTTTGTAGTCACGCGAAGAACACGAAATTTGATATATTTGATCCGGTCGATTGCTATGCAGATATTTATTATAACTTGTACGCGAATTTACCACTTACTAGCAGATATCTTCCATGCGTTAATGCTTTCAGAGTTATGAATCTACAGATACACAGGGTGGTTGGTAACTGGCGGTACAAGCGGAAAGGGGGTGATTCTAGGCGAAAAAAGAAGTGGAAAATATAGAATAACAATTTTTCGTTCGAGGCTTTGTTTTCGAGAAAATCGACTTTGAATTTTCGCTCGGTTCGCGTGCGCTTTATCGCGTCTCGTTATAACGGATCTCGCTGTAAATCATCGTCTCGATTGACGTTATGTTGATAAACGCTTCCAATGTGACCGAAGTGTTTTCCTACCTATTAGCTTACTATCCGACTTTTTTATTCTATATTTTCGACTTCTTTTTTCGCGTAGAATCACCCCGTTTCCGCTTGTACCACCAGTTACCAACCACCCTGTATATATAATATATAATCGTCGTCTTGGGTAACAAGAAGACGACGGAAAAGAAACAGGAAAACGAACGACGACGATAAACACATAACCGCCGAAAGGTCGAATAATAACAGTCGACCTAACGATCGACCGAGACGCCTTCGACAAAGGTATACGTAAAGACCATCAGTATATTTCGAGCATCTACAACGATCGGTACCGAGCAAGTATATTTCGAGCGTGCACAACGACAGGTATTGAGCGAACAGTTATACCGCGATCACGCATAGCGAACATTAGTCTGCACTAAACATTATTAAACGTTTATCGATTATTTATCATTGCACACGTAAATACCATCTCGTATATGAGCTTGGAAAAATTGTTGATCGCGCGATACGAGTCTATTTATGCGTCTGAGTGCAGCAGTACGCGTGTCCAGTACTATTTTTACGTCTGGCTTTAGAAATTAAAAGTAAAAGCAGCAATAACGAATTCTGCCTTTGAAATCTACGCTTACGAGTATTCAGTTTATCGGACTTTCTCTCTCGTGAATTCATTACGAGCGATTTAACACACATCCGAGTTTTAGCATTTTGACTTTCAGATGCGTGTAATTTGAAGCGTGGTCGATATAATTTCTATCAAGAGCGAGAAATTATTCCATCCTCGCGATAAATAAGCGGCGTATAATAAACTCGTGTCATCGGATATCTTGGGGCTTGGAACGGTTAACAGGAGCGAACAAAAACATATTATCAATTGATCAAAGGGATAACATTTCCATCGAATGAAAGATGAGTTACGTTGAATTTATATTTAACGTCTCCATAAAGTATATTTAATGTTAAGTGGTTACTGAAGTGCGAGTAGATAAGCTGCCTCTACCATTTTCGTATTAATTATGGACGCGATGTATGGCGTAGAGTTCAATTTTACACAGTTTCAAGCGTGTTTTAAACATTTTTCAAAACGACTCGACTATCCCTTTCGCAAATATAAATCCCAATCTTCGATAGCTATAAGATAATTTTTACGAACGCGATAATTCTTACCGAGCACGAAGTATGTCCGATTTGCTAATGCACATTTTTAATAAAACAATCGTAAGCAGGATATTAATCTAGAAATGACAGGCACTCGATCGATGAATTTTTAAACAAGATATCAATTTACAAATAGCCTCTGTAGCCCAAGATTAAATTGTAACAATTACAAGATTAATTGTAATATTTTAAATAATTAAATTGTATAAATACCCATAAAATACGTATGGTTTTGCGCACATCAACGAGTGTCGCTATCCAAAAGTGTAATTTGCGCTACGATATCCCTACATAACACATACACTGTCTGTCTGAAAAGTTACAAGATTATCGATATATTAGGTTGTCCGGAAAGTTTCTTTCGTTTTACGAGGAAACAATAGACGCACGACTTTTCGTTTTCTATTATTTTACCGAATCACGTATAATCTATTTTCTTCTCTGTCTATTATTACGATCATACGTAATTCGAGAAAATAATATAAAACAAAAAATGTCGTGCACCCGTCATTTCCTTATAAAACGAAAAAAACTTTCCGCGCAACCTAACATCAAATAAGCACTGATCGTATTTGTCAAAACCATTCATCCGACTCGAAATGTCGTATTTTCCTTCGTCGTCGATACAACGCCAGAAACGGCTATCGATAAATAGCAAATAGATTTCTGGATTTGTCTCTTCGATTTTACTTGTACGCGATTAGCGTTTACTCGTACGGGTGAAACGTCTTCACTGCGAATCTTCTATTGGAATTCTACTTGGTATTTTAACGATAAGAAGAAGCAAGGATAACACCGATCAGAGTAGAAGAGCAAAAATGGGCTTTTATTCGTCTCGCGTGGTTTCCACGCGAGCAAAGGTAACTTGGAAACGACAGTAAAAATGAAGGCACGATAAAATGAAATTATTTGCCCGGCAAGCACCTGCGAATCGGTTAAATTGCAGAAAGAAATACTCGTAGGCGCGCGATTAACTACTTGCGTGGAATCGCTTGTTAAGCCGAGAAACGAACGACTCGAGGAACCGACGTCGATCTCAGTTAATTTCCGCAAAATCGAAGCTCGATGCGGAGTTATCGTAGAAGGGCCGCGTCTCGTCACGACGCGTAAATAAATAATGTTCGCATGAATTCGAATTTAAAGGTGCGTGCGGAGGATTGAACGAGCCCCTGGAGAGAGTTTGCGCGTCACGTTTCAGGCGTTACAGCGTGCCGTGGAAGCGCGTGCCCTCCGTCGCTCGCGTGTTCCTCGTTGCGGAACGTTGAACACGGGCTAAAGTGGAACGTACGTGCCGCGTCGGCCTGCTCCTTATGAAACGGTGTAAAACGGAAATTGCGCGAACCCGTACATTGAAATTTACGTATCGAAAGATAACGTGGCCATTTGTAATTTCAGCTTGGCGCGTCGCGAAACGCGCCACGGAACTGCGAGACGTCCACGAGCGAAATAAGAGCGTGCGTCTGGTGGAAATGAAATAGGCTTCTCTGGTATTCGAGACGGAGCAAGGTGCAGAAGAGCGCGGCAAACCACTTAAATTGCCTGGTCGCGATAAAAATAATGAAATTCGTTTGGCCGATGTCAAAAGCAACCGCCACCGCCGGCTGCAACGTTAAACGGTGCGCGAACGAGAAACGAACAGAAAGTATAAATTTCAATTTTATTACAGCGACCTCGTACGGGCAGCGAGGATATGTTTCCTTGGCATTTTTTTAACAGGCGGGGGGAAAAAAAATATTATCCTCGCGCGCGTAATGTATGTAGAATGTTTTATAAACAACGGAGGAGTTTTAACGCGGACTATTATTTACGCGGGAAATTCTTCCGTGAATTATGACGCTTGTTAACCGTGCCACGACACGCGAGTCCGGCCAGGATTAAAGAGCCCCCGTAGTTGCATGGAAACTCGCAGGAAGCAGTACGTTAAAAAAGCAATTCATTGCGAACGCGAGGATTATCGCGTCGGCTAGGAACTCGATAAACGACTGCTTACGAAGATGCGGCGCGGCAATTAGAAGAGCTGCTTTTAAGCTGCGATATCAATTGTACGGAGCCTGTAGTTACCGAGTATCAGCTCGCAGTTACGAGAACCAATGATTAATCATAGCGGTAGGTTACGTCGCGGTAATTATCGAGATCGGGCTACTTTTACCGTGGCTCGGTGTTTCATATTTGGCAGCAACTAATATTGAAGATCGTAATTAACAAACAGACCGGTCCGCGAGATATTAATTCCTTCGACTCAAATATTTGCCAGCGAAATTAATTCGTACGCTCCACAGGGAGATGTGACACGGACACGCGTAATCCAGCCGGAGAGATAACCATCCAAATACACAGCAATTACGCTTATAACCGACCGAGATGGGCCGTGCCTTCTATTTTGTCCTTGAGCGTTCGAGTTCGAACGAAACCGCGCTATACTTGCGCAACGAGAACGAATCCCATAAACGCGACAAGCGGCATACTGGAGCTGCAACGCCACGTGAAATCGCTTGAAAAGTTGCTCCGCGAGAAACACTTTGCTAATTTCATTAAGAGATCGCTCGGTTTAATGAAATTTTTCAAGAATTTCCATTGGCGCGCTTTCGCGAAAATTTCCTGTTAGCCGTAATGGCCGCGACGCTCGGGATTCACGGTTAATTAATGTGGACGAACAGTCGCATTGAAAAGTGGGTTGGCACTGTAACTCTTTCAGACGTAGACTCGTCCCATCTCGTGGAAATAGCCGCGATACACGAACGTCCGCGATGTAAAGCGGAAACGAATTTCCTCGTAAAATACGAGATCCATTTACAAGCAAACGTGCTGCCTGTGTCGGTGGAAACACGCGACGCGAGCTTAGCGCAGGAATTTCCCAGTGGAGATTCGATGCCGATCGCTACGATCCTGCAAACCAAACATTTCCGCGTGTACATACATAAGGAAACCCACGCTTTGCCAATTTGGATATCGTTTGTTTATCGTTGCAGCGTTCGCGAGAGAATTGGCAGGAAATTAGGAAATCCGCGAAACTACCCGTTGAGTGCAGAGTTTGCGCGCTATATTCCGGCTAATAACGAGAACACAGGATAAATCTACTTCGTTGAAAGAAAGGATTTCTCTGCTCGACCAACGAGTCGGCTACTTTTCCTGAATTACATCGCACCTGATCATAACGTTCTTTCGCAGTTAAAGGAAATATCGGTTCGAAGCTGCTGTTTCAACTTTACGTGAAACATCTTCGCTACGAACTACACCGACACGGCAGCGACATGGAAATAGAAAAATTCGAGGATCGCGACAGCGTCGAGCTTCGTTCGTATTAATCAAATTAACAAGACCCTCGTTAGCAAATTCTTTCGCGCGTAGTGTTTTGCGAGTTTTCACGGCGATACGAACGAACTTACGAAATACAAAGTCGTTTGTCTTCGTTTCTCTTGACTCGGCTTGCTTCGACTCGAGTAATTCCACTAATCCGAAAGAACGTTACGCGAAGAGATCGACGCGAGAGATTCGTAGCGTGGGAAACATCGGTGCGGAGAGGCGCGAGAAGCCGAGATCGTCGCGTCGCAAAATACAGAAAGTAAAATCGGCTTTTGACAACGAATTAATCGCTGCAACCACTTCTCGCTGTTTGTGGGCCATTATACGGACGAAAAACCAGCGATACAAACGTTGATATTTCAACAAGGACGACTGGAACGCGATAGTACGAACAGAGAAACGGGAAGATAGCTATCCGACGACAAAAGAGGAAGAAATTAACGAGGCCGGTATGCAAAAAGACAACATTATCATACATTAAAGAGAAATTCCGCGAAGCTGAAGCCGGGCTTTTGAGAGAATAAGTGGACATTGAATGTGAAAGCGGAGGGGCAGAGCGTGGAATGTCGCTTTCGACGTAAATCAACCGAAGTATGGGTCCGAACGAATCCGATAACTTTCATCGCGGCTATCGCTGACTGGATTCTCGGTACCGAAGAGAACGAGGAGCAGCTTGTTTTTCGCGTTACTTTCGCAGACGAGGAATCTCCGGTGATTCAACGGACGAACAATAAAGGCAGCCAGCGCTGGAAGCATTGTCGTCGGCCCCAGAGACGAGATTCACGACTCGTCTCTTTAATGCTCTGTAATTTCTTGGGCGATAATTAGCAACCGCTTGCACCTCGTCCGGCGTCGACGGCGGCTTACGCTTGCAATTAAAAAATTTTTAATTCCACGGCAACTCGGTCTGTCCCCTCTGCGTCCCTCGTCGAAATCCCACCTACTAGAAACACACGCAAGTTACCACCCCCAGTTTTCACCGTAATATGCCGGCTCGTTCGTCGCACTAACTTTTCACACCGTTCTTCAGCCGCGCTTATTTCGCTTGAACTCGAGGCAAACTTTCACACCCCGTCTCAACGTCCACGTCCCTTTGAGACCAGGACTAATTTTTGCGCGACGAGATTAACCGTCACGTTCCACGGAAGACGTGGAAATGCGACGTCATTTTTGCCTCCCCTTGGTCTTAGTTTGCCAGCCTTCTATTTTAACCAGTTGGCCGTTTTCCACGAGTATACTCGTCTTGTCAAATATTTTCCGTTACGTCGAGCATAGTCGTCGCGCGTAAAAAAAGGTAGCTGCAGTTTGCCGTTTACATTGCGATCTAGTAACTGCGGCGAATTGCAGTGATAAAATTGGAAAATAGAACGGTCGTTTCGTTACCACTTAATTCTACGTTGTAACAGCCACGCGTACTCTCTGTTCGACGAGTATACTCGTCATCGCTTAGTTTTCGCCACGCGGTTTACGTGCGCGCTTTTCAAAGAATTTTTCGCAGCAGCTGGCTGGTTAAGATTCCTCTCGATCGAGATACGCTGCTGTTATAAATACCCGTGACCGTGAAAATCGCGTTTCAGTTTCCTACGAAAATTATATACGTACGCGATATCGCTCCAACGAGAGACAAACCAGATTTTTCATCCCCTAACACTACCGACGCTTTTTGTATACTTACTGACCGCTCGCGATAGACAGGATAGACTACAAATTTTTCTTAGAAAAAAAAAGCAAACTAGAAATAGATAGCGAAGAATATATCGTACGCGTATTTTATGAAAAGTCATAGATTAGGAAGCGATAGGATAACGTTTAAATATGGTCAAATTTGTGTAGATATTTGAAAGCGGTCAATTTGACCGCTCACGATAGGCAGGATAGACTACAAATTTTCCTAAGAAAAAAAAAGCAAACTAGAAATAGATACCGAACGATATATCGTACGCACATTTTATGAAAAGTCATAGATCAGGAAGCGATAGGATAACGTTTAAATATGGTCAAATTTGTGTAGAAATTTGAAGGTAAGTTTAGCGTTAAATCGAAGAGCTCGTGACAAAAATAGCTCCCGTCAACTTGTCTTCTTCTTCTTCGAAAGTCGCGCAGCCGAACATACGCGAAGCATTTACCAATACCGAGCAATTTCATTACTACGGCGAGCTGTACGTTTAAGCGTCGTTTGTTATGCGCGTTTTGTTTTCTCTTCAATTTTATACACCGCGTTGAAAGTGAAACAAAGGAATAGGAAGCTTCCGCGAATAATTATGCCATCCTTGCCGAGCTGCGGTACGTATCCTCCAAAAATTAAGATACCGTCCAACCGGAGAATAATAGCGTCGCACGAAATTAAGGGATGATCACGTTCATCCTCGCTTATCCCCGAGGAAGACGTGACTGGCTAAATAATAGGAGGCTGTTACCGCGTTAGGACGCAACAAGCTCGTCTATTCGATCGTTAATCAGATTATTCGCTACGATCTAACCGCTGCTTTGCCCGTCGTGACCATGGAAACTCTACGCGTGGAAACTCGGCAATCGTTTACAAGCGTGGTCTTCGATCGGTTCTGGTCGCTGTGTTCTACAAGGGGCGCCCCGAGTATCTTACCAAACTTTCGGCGCCGAAAGCGCAAAGTCACCGAGACGATCCACATCTAGACAATTCGGATATTCGCGATCATCTTGCGAACAAGCTCGTCCAGATGTTCCGAGAACATCCGTAGTCTAGGCCGCGGTAGAGTCCGAGGCTCCGAGAGTCGACGATCGAATTACTTGGAATATGTTGTTTCAAAAAATATCATACGTTAGAAACTTAGAAATAATTATTCGAAACTCGTATATTTGTAATACACCTTTAAAAAGTAAATAATTTCTAACAGAAATGTTATTCTTATGATACTGAAGATTTTTCGCGTATTTACCGAAACCAGCTACAACCTAGCGAGAATCACGCGTGAAAAGCCAGCGATCGACAAGGGTTGAGTAAGTGTAAGTACAAGTTTCTGCTAGTTCAGATCCGCAGCGTTACTTTTACAATGCAACTTGGAAGACATGCGCCTATGGGTATTTGTATATTTAAGAAAACTGGCCCGGCTATACTCCATTGCACCACCTGTGTATGGCACGTTCCTAGAAAAACACTATGAGGCTGAGAGGCCATGCAAATTGGTTCGGTGCTAAATAATACTCAATGGCTTCGAGGACCAGGAAAACTAAACACTAGAGAAGATGTAGAGTTTTCCTAGAAGCGAGACCCACTTCAACGCGTTTGTCAGCAACGGAATCATTTTTGGAGCAGGCACTCGAGCAAATTGGTAACGATCGCGCACGGTCGACGCAGGTGAATCGACGTCGAAGGTAACGATCTGACTTTGGAAGACGATTTCGCGGAAGCTGGCAGTCGGGAAAAGATGACGCGTTCGAGTTTACAAACGCGGTGCAAGAGAATTTCGTTCTGCCGCGAGTTTCAAATGAAATCTTCTCTTCGGGGAAGAAAATATCTTCAACAGCGTTTATTAAACCTTGCGTAAGATATGTTTATACATACACCGCCTCGTCGTGCCGACTGTTTCTGTGGAAATACCCATAGACCAACCTCGTTCGTGCAACGTGGGACGAGAACGAATCGACGAATATACCTCGTTGCGATACAGTCGAAGAAAAAAGCATTCGCGAAGAAATTACTTGAACCAACGGCAAGTTCAATTACGCGAGATGTTTCTGTTACGCGCGCCTTTCGATACCTTGGTATTAACGGGAAAAGAAATCGACGATACGAATCTGCGGTTATCGGCTGGTCATTGGCTCGGTTACGCTGTTCGCTGTGCCTCCTTACCTCCCACCCTGTCTACGCTCTTCTTTTTCGAAACGCGGGACCAAGCGTCGAACGGAACATTCAACCCTTATCGGTCGCTGGCTTTTCACACGTGATTCTCGCTAGGTTGTAGCTGGTTTCGGTAAATATGCGAAAAATCTTCAGTATCATAAGAATAACACTTTTGTTAGAAATTATTTACATTTTAAAGGTGTATTACAAATATACGAGTTTCGAATAATTATCTATAAGTTTTTAACGTATATGATATTTTTCGAAACAATCTCCAACATGGAATGGAATGGTTTTCAGGACAGGTTCACTCGTTGTCACCTCCCACGTGACGCGCGACCGCAGCGACGAAGTACCGTTGTCACGTGGGAGGTGACTTACGACCGGAAAGGGTTAAATATATTTCTATTGTACGTTCATCCACGCGTTCCTCTCTATTCTATTCCGAGATAAAACCTGAACGAAACAGACTGTAATTGTAAGTCGAATGCAAACGCCTCGATATCGTGGATCGTCGATAACGAAATTCTTTGGCCTGTCCGACAGACGCGAAGGGGCGCGAGGCTGGCGAGGGACTGGAAGGAAACGAGGTGCAGCGTACGGCGATGAACGACAAACACCGGTTCGTTCGAGCTGCCTAAGCGAAACGAGAGAACAAACAAACGGACGTCGCCGATCTCTCCGTGGAAAGACACGATTAATGTTTCATCGGACAGAGACTCAGTTTGCCTGGGATTTTTCGCGCGTACTGGCAGACACGAGCTCGCACGACCGAACGATCTTTCTCTCGCGGGTCCGTCCACGTGCCGAGAAATACTTCTCTATCCAGAGCCGGCGTATTCTCCACCTATAAAATAATTTCTCGAAGGGATAGTCTGGAAATGGGTGAGTTATGTTGTCTGGAGTTTTATGTTCCCAGCTACGAGCGCAGCCCTCCTAGTTCTCCAACTTCACGGATGGCATCGAACGAGCGAGGAAACGTGACCAGAGGTCCGTGCACACGGGCCGCGGACACAACGAACGACAGAAAACGAACCGCGTTGCGTGTGTGTTTACCGGGACGTTCGAGCGGAACAACAACGATCCAGCCAATTAGAAGCTAGCAGCGAACCGTTGGTCGCTAAACACTGGCAGTTTTCCCGTGTTAGGATCGTTCGTTACGCTCTGGTCCGGTTGCTCGCCAACCGGATAATCGACGCGGTCGTTCTCCGTCGCGAGCCGCGGCGCGATAAATATCGTCTTTTTATTAAAATCCTAGGTGGTCCCTGGACTACGAGCGGCAGCAAGAAAGCCGGCCTTTCCCGAATAAAATTGTTCCAGCGCCGCTAATGTCGCTTGCGGAGAGGATTAAATGGCACCTACGGTTGAAACGGCGGGGTTCAATGAACCAGAAAGGGTTTGCAGCCACGCGAAAAGTGCGACGTAATCGTGTTTTATGTAATGGAACTGAACGCTAGTTTACTCCCACTTTGCCCGCAGAAAGAGAACTTTTTTTTCTTTTTTTTTTATTTCGCCGAAAGTTTACCGCTCCCGCTGGTTCCATTAAAAGCGCGGAACAATCCGCAACGTGGAAAAATCCTCGGGCTTTCGAACGCGTTACCTATAAATCTCCCATATAAATAGTTCCGCCCGTCTAAACAACCGCCGATAGAAAGACCAAAGATCTGGAATTTCCTGGAACATGGAGAGAAGGAAGCCGTAAACGAAGACGTCGTCCCCTTAAGGGTAGCGAGAGCAACCTGACCAGCGGTGATTCCGCGACGGACGTATTTTCCCCGCGGAATCGAGATTCTCGGCACGAACACGTTCCGAGTGAAGGGGGTGGAAGATCGGGCGAGCTTCGAGTCCGGAAACGGAAGAATCGAACGGGCCTGATTCCGTATCGATAAAGAAACGGAGAGAAGCAACGATGGAAACAATGGCACACGGCGATGGAAGGAAGCGAGAGAAAGAGCGGACGATGCCAGATCGGAGGCAAATTGCGGTTGTTTGGAAAGAGAAACCCGCCCCATAAATAAGGGGAAAGGAAATCGCACGCGTGATAGGTAACGCATAGCCCCGGGAGCTTTGCCGGTCTTGAAATATCGTCCCGAGCGGTACGTCTGAACGAGGCTGTGGATATTAGGCAAATCGCGTGACGGAGAAGGAAAGCGCAGGGCGAAGAGAGCGAAAAACGCAGCGGTGTTTCATAAAAATGAAACTAAGGGGTTAAGGAAAAACCAGAATGGGACGGTGTTACCGCCACCGGCTTTCATTATACAGCCTCTTATAGTTGGCGTAACTCCCATTGGTCGTAAATATGAATTACGGTTGGCCGAAATAGCTTGGCGCACCTAACTGTATCCGCGTGCGAAAAAGCAAACCCTTTTGCCCGCAGCCAGCCCTACCGAACCGCGATAATTTATTCCGGCGAGCACCGTCCGTTGAATGAAAATCGCCGTCAACCTTTACCGAGCAGCCTTTTTCTCCGGCCAATAACTGCCAACGGCAAGTTTCAGCAATGACGAGGCAGGAATTAAACGGGACACGCAGGCTACGACGATTTGAACCAACTCCAAATCCTTCGTTCACGATTCCCGACGAACCTCGAGCTTGTCTATTTTCTTGATCCGTCGTCGAAACTTCCCCAACGATAGGCTATCCCTGCTATTCGCCAGCTTTCACCGGCTTTCCCTCTTTACGAACTATATCTGTCCCCATTTTCTCGTGTCCGTTATCGAAAATGCCGCAGCACGCTCTGATCAAGTTAAATTAATTGCACGCTGTTAGGTTGTAAGAAATAAATAAAAAAAAAAAAAAAAAACTATCATATAAATACGTTTCGTCGCGTTCACTGCGGCGGAAAATACCATCGTGCCGATAAAAAGAACGCAGAGTATCGTTTCGAAATATCGTGGCACGGTGTATGATGGCGTATAATATTCAACCGGGTTTTTTTTTCTTTTGCGGATATTGTTTATGACAACTTTGATATTTATGTGGAATAAAAATTATTGCAAGTCTGAGAACAGAGGGAATAAAATGGTTACATGGAAATAATTTCGATCGTATTTGCCCGATTTATTGGAGCGCGCGGATTTTAATGCTTTCGATACAACAAAAGATAAAAAGCTGCCGTTTGATGGCGCATTTTTAAACGTTTGTACGTTTAATCGAACTGTTCGCCGCATATTAATGAAGGAGGAGGACGAGGAGAGGGAAGTTTACCGGTGTACCTGCTTGTACAGCTGCAAGACCATAAAGAAGGACTTTATGTTCGCTATTTACAGCCCGCTCTTTTGTAGATTTCCTATTCCTTCTATTGAATTAAATTCCTCCGTCGCTCTCTCCTTTTGTCGCCGATGGCCCAGATTCGAATAACATCGTCGGAAAAAGGGTATTCTCGCGAATACAAACGGAAATGCACGCGAATTATGCTGTCTCGATATTGGTCAGTACGTACAAATAAAACTGGAAGCAAAGGGAAAGATGTCGTGAACGAACGAAATAGATTGCATTCCGGGGGAATTGAAAATTTCCAAGAATTGCCGGGCTAAAATCAATTTACAAAAGGACGTTGCTGTGAATAAACTCGATTAACGATCGATTGTCCGGTAGAAAACAGTCCGGGACAATCAAACGATATTACCTAAAATTAATTTCAACTGCAACGGTCTATCAGAATTCTACGATGCGCTTTGATCGATATTGGCGTGCATCGATAAATAAATCGTCCTTTGTCGGGCCGTTTAATTCAATTTCACCGATTAATACGCTCGACAAAGGACCAGACAGACGTCTAGAGAGCCGGACAACCGGCGAGCAAAAATTAGTTTAATTTTATTCGTGAGAATTCGAAAGATCGCGTATCGCGATTACGATCGAATCTCGGTATCTCGAGACTCAAGGAGATTACAGATTTCTTCCTTTCCTACCGATCCTTCCCTTACGACATCTTTTGTATCCGAGTCAGAAAGTCAACAAAAATGGACTCGTCCTATCTTTTCTTCGGTTTAAAGCGACAGATCGAGAGACGAAGAGAAAGATCGAGAAGCCGGGCGTCGACTCGACCGATAAAATTGACGCGGCCTTTCGATAAAGCCGATTATCGATATTTTGAGATGTTCGTTGCCACGAACTCATCCCACGTGGTCGATGGAACAGCCACCGCCTGATTATGGTTTACAGGCAGGCAGGGAGAGAGAGAGAGAGAGAGAACGTGCAAACGGTGAATATGACAGTGGCCTGCAGGAATGTTGCGTATCGATTTTGAAAATTATCATGCAAGCAGGCGCGGCCTACGATAGGTTAATTACCAAACCCGAACCCTCGTTAACTTCAGTTAATGCAAATTATTTTCAACTCTACCGACTTTGTAGTCAACGTTCGCTTATAAATCGCGTACGAACTAATTGCATATTCTTTGTTCCGGCTGCCTGCCAATTACGAGCCCCATCCGATTGTTACGGCTAATTTTGTAATTATTTGCTCAACGAACCGTGCTAATTACTCATCCTCGATTTCAACAGAACGAGCTCCGACACATTTTTAGACTATCGATTCTATTGATATTCGTTATCCGTGCATTCGGGTCGTTGTGTACTTAGGAACTGTACTGCCATCTCTCAGAGGGTGAAGAAAGTATTCAGGACTTGAAACGAACGAGAATATTCGATAACAACGAGCCTGTTCGTTCTGAAATACCAACGTGGGAAAAGTCTGTGATTTCCTACTGCCGATCTAACGAACTCCTTTATTTTTATTTTATCTCCGCACGTAGTTACATTTCGCCTACTCGATATTAAAAAACTATTTGTATTCTTAAGGGTATATATTCTTAGGTATATTTAAATGTTACAATTATAATTACATATACGCAACTCGATCGTCGCAAACGATAAAACCGATAAATAGAAAATTCCCGATTGTGAAATTAGGATATTTTAGTTATCCAACGCCGATAAATATTATTCCGTACACCCGTATTTAAATATTCGCAACGATAATGACGAAAGATCCATCGCTGCCATATTAGAGATTGCTGAATTACCTCTGTACAGATCATTTAGCTACATCAGGTAATTCGGGAATATACTTTCTCGATCTCGGTGGAAGAAGTTGAGCATTTTATAAACGCAACGTTACTATTAATTATAAAGTTATTGAAACAAACGCGATAGAAAAATATAACAACGCTACTTCTTAAAATAAGTTCGATAAAAATTATTACTTTATGTTAAAGAAATGCTACTTCACTTATTCGCGATGACTGAAATCGCGACACTACAATCTTTATTAAAAGTTAATATTTCCAATTCAACTTTAGACGGAATGAAAACTAGAGAATTGCACGATCAGAGGAATATAAAGGCATGCGACTCACGTTTAGATGCGAAGTCGTTGCCATCGATGCTGCAATAGTTCAGAGACAGTCATCACCAAGGCAATCTTCAAGATGGAGCATATCGAATCCCATGGAGAAATTAATTAGTTGTCACCTCCATTACATCCTTACACGATCAACGATTTGAACGAAAGATAATCAAAGATTTAGTATTAATGTATAAAACTGAACCAATTGTGGCAGAATGGAGTAATAACCAAACTCAAATTCTGTCTCAAAAGTTTATAACACGGGCTATTGAAATCACTAACACTTACATAAGTAAACGATCAACGACGAACGAACGGAGAAAGTTCAAAGGTTCGAAAAACTATAGAATCTCGCTATAACGATACGTAACAAAATACTAAATAAGAATGTATTAGTTAAACGAACCTGATAATAGTCGATAGGAGACAATAAAATAGTAACAAAAACACTGCTTAGTTGAAATAAATCACTTCAAAGAACGATACATCTCGATACCACGATTTTCAACGATACAATGATGCTTCGCGCGCCTAAATTTCGCTTAGCTGATTCCTGATTGGTTGGAGCTAAAGGGCTTCTCATTCGTTCAGAGTCGCGCGCAAAATTAAAACATCGTATGCCGGGAAACTTTGTTTCGATCAACGTAGTGTAACAATTTCAAAGCAAGTAATAACAAGAAATTTTTGAAATACGTTATCTATTTCATTTTTACGCCGATGATATAATTCAATTTAGTTCGTCGCTAATATTTTTTAACCATTTTTGCCATAATTAAGCGTAATGAGTAATTAAATTAATAAATGAATTGAAGCGATATTTTAGCATAATCTTATAACAGAAACTAAATCTAATCGTTACACAACGGTATATGCTTAGAGGTAAGTAAAAATGAAAAATTTTGTAAAAAAAATTTCGGAAAACCTGTAATTATTACAAATATTGTATAAATTTTGTCTTCTTTGGAACGTGCGATCATTCTTGACCAATGATTCAACCACTGATTCTCGTGTGTGGTTCTAAGGGTTGCTTACGGTCGGCAACAAAACGCGAGCGAGCTCATGAGATTCAGTATCCGCGACAGATATTTCAGTTTGCGATCCGTTTAAAGATAAATCAAGCAACTTTCCTTTATTTCCGACTAACAGCAATCAAAATGCAGTTCTAACGTTTTATCCAGTATCAATAGAGATCAATAAAGACGCGATATCCTTCCCAGTTTTTAAGAATGATCAGGGAGTCATGAACGAATGGGTGCGTCTAAGTTACGTGCAAATAATTTATAACTCCAACGGAGAAACGACTTTTTAACGGTTTTCCAAATGAGTTACGACAATTGAAGTTTCTCCGACGAAACGTATCAACTTTATGAAGAACTACCACACTATCGTCCATAATACATATTCCTTTCCCTTTACTCGTTAACTGTAAATTCTTACCGATTAATTAGAAATTTCAGTAAGTAGTTAGCGTCTGATCTTATCTCGTAAATTCAAAGTGTAAAATAAGAGACTTGTAAATGAAATAAAAAGATAAGTGGAACGATCTGATATTAGTTCGAAAGGTTCCAAGTATGCAAATACTTATGGACGACAGTGTATATAGGAAATATATCCAGTGGAAAATAGACAATCGTGCTACGTATGTGCATCCTTCAACTTGCGACAGTCGGGTACTGCCTACTTTTTTTATTTCCCCTACTTCGGATGTTTCGCCGGAGTAGCGCCCGGGGCAAGGCAGAACATCCTGCGCGGAGATACATTTCCGATCTATCGGAAGTTCACGAAACGTAACGTGGAGGCCGGGTAAGGGTATTAAGGTTCTCTGCGTGGCAACGTCAACAATAGTCCGATCCTTTCAGTCGGATAAACGCAACGAGATATGACCACTGATCTTTCGCGTTATGAGTTGCCACAGCGATATCTGGAGAGCAAAGTTTATTCCGAGTGGAACATGGCAAACACGACAGACCGAAAGAGATATTTGCACGGCAAACAGTGGTTCTCGAGTTGAGTTCCACGTGGAAATTTTTTGCTCGCTGGGAAACAAGGTTATGCAGGATGGTTTTCACGAGGCGCTATAATGAAGCGTTGCCGGAGATTAACGCGCGTGACAAAATTACGTTTCAGCGAAATCAAACATGGTTTGCGCGGTGAATTTCGTCGGGCCGATGGAACATGTTTATTTATCAATTCGGTAAATTGCAGGCCGATGCCAGTTTCCATCTTTATGATGTCACAGTAAAAAAAAACTGTTTATAGAAAGTATCGTACATCGTATGGAGGCATTGTTGTTTTATACCACGGAGCTCCGGCATAAAATAGCGACCGCGAAGTATCCGACTGCGCGCACCATTTCAACAGTATTTAAGCATGGAAAAAGATTGGCAGATACACGTGCCTGGTAAAACGTACTGGTTAGAAAACGTACCTTTTTATAGCCATAGTTTCCAGAACGTGGAGTAAAACCGACGTCAGTAAATGTTACATCGTCCGGTACTTGATGTTCCGATAGAAAAGAAAAATGCTGCAACAGCTTCGACGTTGACTACTGGCGCGTTTCGGCAGATTCAATTCTTCCGACGTTAAAACAGAGTTTATTATATATGTATATGTATAAATATGTAATGTAATTACCGTACCACTAATAGTTAGCAGGTAAACAGCTCCTTTGTTAATAAACGTAACGCTGTTTAATATTTAAGTAGTTGCGAAACAATTGCGCTCGTAACGTATTCTATAAATTGCTAACTTTCCTGTGAGATGAAGTGTTGAGCAAAATGCAATAAAATGCAATATAACGTACAGTACTGTGCAAAAGACTTGCAGCTCGGCCATTTACGATAATAATTTTGTAACGGTTTAATCATATTTTCTAGACATGTTTCTACATTGTATCGCGTGTATAGGAACAAATGTTTAGATACTCTCTTCGTAGTACCAATCGTTCGTAATTTTCACTGGTGCAGAAATTTGCTAGAAATATATCGATAAATGGGATACTAAATGAAATACTTTGGATACGTATAGGAATATATGGGTTGAAAATAAAATGTAAAAGGAAAGAAAGTTGAAAATAGAAGGGCACATATCGCTAAAAATCTACTTAAAAAGTTTCCAATACAGCGGAAAACCTCAGGCTGTTGGACTTCTTCTTGCGCTTGACTGCACCATTTTTACAAATTGGCACGTACCTCGTATTATGGATTTCGTTAAATCAAGCGATCCAATTTTGAAGAAACAGGTGCTGAATTATATATTCATATTATCACGAAAAGAGAATGTATTTTGTAAAATAAATTTTGTAATAAATGTACATTTCGTGGTAAAGAAAGCGCATCGACGCGACCTTTTATACATAGAACAGCACCCATGAAGTACGTCGCAACGCGTTTTCTGGGCAATAACCGCAACAAAATACGTAGCATTTTTGTTTCGTGAAATATTCACGAAAAATGTCCAAATCCTACACTTACAAATAAAAAAAGAAAAAATTGAGAAACGAAAGACAGAAAATAACAGAATTGATTATTACGTTAATATCGATTGAGTTAAAATATATTACAGAGAAATACAGGAAAGATATCTCGTGCTGTGAACTTTTCAGCTGCTTTCCGCGAGATATACAACGGAAAGAGGAATATTTCAAATCTGCGAAAAGTGCAATATTTCACATCTCCGAAAAGTACGATAGAAATGTGTATAAAAACCATTGAAAAATAATACATAACAATTGTTTGCAATAACGTACGATTGCATATCGTATCTATATTTCACATTGCCTGCGGTTCGTAAATATCTATCATGTACCTGTGCGTTTGAATTGTCGATATGATCAGATATTTATACGTGAAAATATGATAATAATTTCATTAGAAGATGTTCATTATTTTATAAAACACTCGTTATTTGAAAGGAAGCGATGCACACGGAATAATACAAAAGAAGATATTACAACAAATACACATCGCAATGGATCAGAGATAAAACTGCTAAATTAAAATTGAAAATCCACTCAAGAGTAAAACAAAGGCCAATTATTCCACTTCATCCACCCTTTAGTCACAGTTACATATTCATTATACCTATGGTTTTTCTCACAAAGAAACACGGACTCTTCGCTGTAGATAGCTTTGCACGAAGAATATTAAACTGCGCTGGAAACACCGTAACATCGCGTAACAAAACAGTTCTGCGGGTTGTCCCGTCGAATTATGCATACACTCGTTAAGATACGTTTGATCCGATCGATCCAAAATGCAAAAGAATCGACAAAGCTCGGGCTATTGGGACGGCCGTCGTTCCCATTTTCCCGTACCATGAACGCTTGGAAAAGCTGAAACATCGCAGGAACATCTCTGTCGTCCTTCCCTCTCTTGCTTCCGGATGCTCCGTTTCGATTTCGAAGTCGGTCAACTTCGAATTAAAGATTCCGCTCGCAGTTTCGCGTGGAAAGAGGCTCATCGAGACGATCGGTGGCCGAACGTGAAACGCGAAAAGTCTGGAACAGCGAGCGCAGTTTTCAATTTGAATTGTAGAAAGAGAAGAACCATGTGACCCGCATATGAAATTATAAAAGATTACTCTTGTTCAAACGCGCGTATAGATCCAGTGCCCGGCATTAATTTATCATCGAAAATCTTGGCTATTTTGTTCACGGATGAAAGACAATGCAAACACAAAGCGGACCGAGCGAACAAAGCTGCTAATTATACAAATTGCGAAGACCGACCGCGCGCTTCATCGCTCGATTTTAATCGTCACAATAATCACGTCCGTCGGCAGAAAGCAGTCACTGTCGAACCTCGTCGAACGACGCTATTAGTCTATCGAATTTCTCCGCAACCATGAAGTTTTGAGAAACGAAACGAGAAATCAGATATACCGACTATTTCCTCGATATTTGCAGCGTATCTAACGAGCAGTTTAGCTGAAATCTGTCGCCATATGTTTCGATCTGGTCTTTCGACTAATAGCCGAATCGATGGTTTAATCGATTACACGTATTAATTAATTCGTTAACTAAGGAAGACGAGTCAATTGGTCGTTCCTAAAAAAAACCTATAACTATTTGGAAATACAACCGTGACATTCGCGGAGCTTCTCAAAATCGTTGCAAGGTAAAACGAATAGCCCCTCGAAATCGTACATTCGTTTCAAACATTTTTTCCCGATTATCCACAATTTTCGAGATATATACGCGTCTGCGGATAAAGCGGACACGCTGTACTATATACTCTCCTAATATCGGTGTTTTCGCATAAAGCGGGGCAGTATTAAACGGGCAGAAGTCATCGCACGATTCAACGGTTGTCACATTCCTTCGGGGCTTCGCTTTCACGATAAAGAATAAAATATCTTGCCCGTGACAACGGTAATTCAGCGACCGTTAGGCGAGGGTTAAATTATATTACAATTACGCTGGCGAGTAATTATCAAACTTATTTAACCGACAACGTCGATTGGTTTTTATCAACTTTTAATTCAATGACAATACAAGTTTCCAATTAAGAGCAATCCATTAACCGGTTATTTTATTTATCGCGATTTAATGGACAGTTTCGAAATGGAAGAAAATCGTTTGTATTTTGCAAACTGAGCGTTCCAGACATTATTTAGTTCTTTCGAAGATTTCGTGCGGGATAGAAACGAGCGGAACGAGTGCGGAATTGCGTCTGTAAGCTCCAGCCACCACTGACGTTTCCAACTCGCATCAAACAGATGCGCTGGAAATTCGACAGCGTGGGAAATGCATGTAGAATGGTAACAAGACGAAGTCTCGCGCGAGAAAATTGGTAGCTGGCGGATGGACCGGTTCGAACGATTGAAATGACCGGCGCCGAGCCGTTGGAAATTATTAAGAGGCGAATTGGTTCGTATGGAAAGCGGTATACTGCGGCGTTATCTTTTCTGGCTTCGCAACACAGCGAGGAACAACAGGGGGTAGACTGGAAAATTTCGCGAAAACTTGCTGGAGAGTGCAGCTATCTCAGCTCGTTACCTCGCGTTTCCGGCGCCCGGCAAGTTTACGAAAGCTCGCGCCCCTCTCGCCCGGCACTTCACTTCCGCGATATAATTTTCCTGGCTGTAAGAGAGCTCGCCTCTACTCTTGCGTCGACAATTTTGTCAGATAAAGTCGTCGAGATAACCGTCTACGACGACCAGGAGACAGCTCGTCGCGACATTCCACAACTTTGTCCCTTTTTTCGCCTGTTCCTTTTTTTCTCTTTCTTTTTCCTTCGACTCACCAATCCGTGAACAGCCACGCGAGGAGACGTCTCCTCGTTGTTTTTCTCATTACTTTTGCGTGTCTTGACTAACTCGCAAAGCAAAAGCACTGCAACTTCTTCCCAGCAATCACCGTAATAATCGTTCGACTAACGACGCCACTAAAAGTGGCGAACGCGCGTTCCTTCGCTGAAAAAACGTCGACTCGCAGCATGCGGACGAAGATGATAGCCTTTCGCGGTAGCGATATCGGTTAAATCGGCTACGTAGGTAACGCGGACGAACGGTGTCGAGAGACAGTTCGATCCTCCAGGACAAGAGAGACCGAACGCAAGAGGTAATAATCGTTAAACTTCTACGTGTCGCTTCCAGGAAATTGCCATTCTGACGCGGCTCTGCCGAGGGACGTCAAGCAAATCTCACGAAGCCATCTTCGACGCCAATTAACGGAACTCGCTTTCGAATTACAAGCAATTAGTCCCGAAAGAGGCAAGGATATTTGCGTGGAAAGTACGCCAGAGCCCATGTAAGTTTCGATCGGTCGAGGTTTCACGTAGAAAAAGTGCCTCTCTGTCGTATCTGTGGGTATCGTTCGTTCGCCTTCGACGGCAGTCGTTTGATCTTCCAACGAATTCAAGCTTTTAGAAGACGTAACGCGTGGCCAAGTATCGACGACGTCGGAGACTAATCAGTCCTTTAGAATTCGCCGTTCGATATTTCATTTTTCCCGGACTCGGCGATATTCTCGCGACTCGCTGGAACGGAGAAGCGAGCAGAGAAGCCGAGCACCATGCAGTGTTTTAAAATGATCGTCCGACTAGGAAAATGTCGTCTACAGACTAACGCAACGCAATACAGACTAATATCGCTTGGCGTTC
Source organism: Bombus confusus (assembly GCA_014737475.1). Taxonomy (NCBI): domain Eukaryota; kingdom Metazoa; phylum Arthropoda; class Insecta; order Hymenoptera; family Apidae; genus Bombus; species Bombus confusus. Next base: position 1,949,647 of record JACXIV010000035.1, read on the forward strand.
AACCATCGCGGTTATCGTATTTGATTTTTCATGTAGAATCACCGGTGGTTTGCTGCAGTGCAGAATGGCCCAACTTTTCAGAAAACTTCCAACGTTCGTAACTTTCTTGAAACTGATGTTATTCATCATATTCGTATTACGCGATTCCTCAGGCTCGATACATGTCGACCGTTATCAAACAACGTCTCAATTATTACGACGAAACTCTTTGATCGATCGTTGTTGACAGTAGATTTTGTGCCAACGAATTATTACATAATCCAATAATTCTCATAGGTAAATAAAAGGTAATTACGAAGAAAAGCCGAGAATTAAGCGATAGAGAATGATCGAAATTACGATTTTTGCCCGGTCAGACAGCTATTCTCAAACACTGCGTCGATTGCACTCGCGAGTTCGCATCTGCGAACAGCCAACTTCTCTCCCGCAGGCGTTCGTTCTCGTTTAGACAGCCTCCTCTTTCTGCCTTCGTTCGAACGACGAATAGGGTCGTCCAGCAAGTTTTTCCAGTTTTTCAAACCTTACCGGCAACTTACCGGCAAGAATAACGGGCCATTTGCACGTACGTTCTTAGGAATTCCAAGTAGCCGATTTCGTTGCCGAACAGAGTTCGAAGTTCGAGCAATCACGCGTGGACAGGTGCGCATTCAGGTAATCGGGAACTTTCGTACGTTCTTCTCGTCACTGTCTGACTCTTACCGCGTAAGCCATCGAATAAAAAAATTTTTTTTTCATTTATTTTTTTATTTATTTTTTTAATTTACAACAATTCTGTGTAAGAATTTTTAATAAGTTCTGTTGGCGTGATACAATGTCATGAGTATAAAGAGTTTATTGCATGTTTGATTCTAATTGAATCTAGTGCTGTCGAATAAAAATGATGAGAAAGTAAGAGAAAGTTATCACTTACCATTTATCGATAGACGATGTTTAATGATGTATTTTTTAGCATTATATTTGTTCTTATACAACGTTTCGTGTCGATAATCCTGGTATCCGGGAATTCGACTAAACAATGGGAATTTTTCAATAAAATCAGTATCGTAGAATTTATGCCGTAAGAGGATTTTATTAGCGCGGATTAAAGGAGAAAGCATTGCTTCTGGTATATAACGCTGAAACGATTCCTCAATTAAGCTATATTCCAGATATTACAGCCATAACGTCACTTTACCCCCAAATTCCTTTACTCTGTAATTACGTTGCTCTTGTCGCTTTGTGTTTCGCGCAATAATACTTGGAAACTTAATTTACCACGTAATGCTCGTATCAGCCAATTAATAGCAAAGAGACGCAGAGTTTTATTACAAGAACCTTAAACACTCTCCGTAGAAAACGGATGGCCATCGTCGAAGTTGATTCTATCTATTTTTTCCTCCTTCCTTTCTGGACGACAATTCGATCGATTAATTCAATTAGGAAAACGTGGATCGAAATTGCAAAAAAAAACAACGAGCGTGCGAACAGTCGCCGATTGACGATGCGATAACACGGTCGACGTCAAAAACAGAACATTACGGTCTAATTAGTTGTGTAAAGTAATTAGTTCCGTTCGACGCGGCTCGTCGAACCGACTGTTCTCTGAAAGCTTCAATACCACTGCAAATGTTATTAAAATCGACGTGCACGAAAGTCGATATTTTTGCAGCGAAATCGTCGTCTTCCAAACGACTAACGTCTTTCCGGGAAAATTGCTTTCGCTGTTTTTTCCTCCTTTCCTCTCGTCCTGGCGACAGCTCGTACGCGTGACGAATCGTTCTTCGTTCGATCGAATCGATACTTCGGAATTATTATGAAAACCTCTATTATTATACATTATTATATCTATCATTTCTCCCCACTTCGATATTAATGGAGATAAAAAGAAACCTTTGAAACAATGTCGCTGTTAATGTCGGGAAACGTATCCGTCGTATCGACATACGACTAATGGAATTAACGCCACTATGTCCGGTACAATTTATTAAAAAAGTTTGATTAATATCCCGAGAACATTTTTTAGCTTCGGATAATACCCAGTTGCCCGCGTGCTTCGACAACGTTAAACCTCCCTTCGTGGTTCAAGTTGACTTAAGTTTCGTTAGATTCGTGAATAAAAGTTCGATATTTCGCGGTTTAAGCCGAGAAAGAGTTAAGCGTAACCGTGAGTCGTAAGCGAGAAAAAAGATCTTCCCTCTTCTTAACGTTAGTCAAACAAACAACGAACGAATATCTTTCTTTCTTCGTAAATGAACAAGCAACTGGCAAATAAATAAATCTTTGTAGCAGCGTAAAAACTTGATACGATGATGAATACTACGCCGAACGGAGGACACACGGTTGAACGGATCATTAATGCGCGTCACGTTCTCCGATTTAAATTTCTTTGCGTAATCGATGAACCGAGCAGAAGCATTTTCACGCGTCGTCCACGACCAAGATGTTTGGCCTATTAATCAAACAGAAGACCGGAGAATAGAATAGTAACAGGAGGATAAGGAGACGCGTGTGCACGCGTAAATCGCGATCAAACGGTTCGAAAGGAAGCGGACATTGAGTTCGAAGAAAGTAGAAAGGGATAATTATTAATCGTGCGAATGCGTTCAACGAGAGATATCGTTTTTAGAGTTAATACGTATGTAACGATACAAACACCTTTGTAACCGTCGTCTTGTTGTTACCCAAGACAACAAACGAGGAAACGGACGATCAGATAAACACATAAGCAAATGTTTTCTTTATTTTATTTAGAGAAAAATTACAATCAATTCTAAAAGAATTTTTAGTAAGTTTTTCTGGCGTGTTACAATGTCACGAGTATAAAGAGTTTATTGCATGTTTAATTCTAATCGAATCTAGTGCTTAAATCTAAGGGATAGTGTTTTTTTAGCCTGCGGATCTGATCCGACGTGTCAAGTAATTGAGGTAAGCAAATGTAACCTCGAACAGGCGATCGTTATATTTTCGAGCGTCCGACAATACGAACCCAACAGTTATACGCGATCAGCATTGACCAATTTTAGTTTTCAATAAATCTTATTAAATCGTTACCGATTACTTTATCTTTGCACACCTAACCACCTCACATATATAGTTTTTAGAGATATAGATTTTAGAGACAGTATAGTTTTTAATACAGCCCGGTTGGCACGGTTGCGGCTAGCGATGAGCCTTGTGGGACTTCTCATAAACGCACTTGCATATGCGTTATACAGAACTCAATAAAGAGACACGCTGCTGCCTTTCTGCGTGCAATTTTCTGTTTGAAACGACGTGTCTGTGTCGGATATATCTCAGAAAGTGGAGTATAGTGGAACATTTGACTGTGGATTTGTAATAAAGATACAAAAGATCAAAAGGCGATAAGAGCACAGGATTTCTATAGGAGTTTTAAGTTGAGCTTAGACTATAGAAAAATTCAATACTCTGTTAAGAAAAGTATTTGGCTGGGAAGGAGAATAATATTTTGCGGAAGTCCGGAAGATAAAACGGAACACTCGTTTAAAGCCATTTAAAAGGGCAAAATCTTTATTCTTATGAATTAATTTATTATTATTAATTTATGATATGTGCTTTGGTATTGTTATTTTATGAACAAAAGTCTCAGATATATGTCATCTTACCTATGCAAAGATAAGTGGATATTATAGGATGTTAAGCGAAATAAAAAATTCATATATGTATTCAATGAGACCACATTTCATATCCTATGCATAGTATGAATTTTCCGTGAAACTAGGTCAGCAAGTGCGATTCTATCCTAAAATAGAAATAATAATAAAATAGTAATAAGTGCAAGAAAAAATAATAGGTACTAAGAGACATTTATATTCTTCCTATAGGTACAACGACGTTCCCTTTTTATGCAGATGAAGTAATAAATATTTAATATTTACATTTCAACGAACCAGAGGCAAAGAACCAGATAAAACGTCAAAATTCAGCGTAAGAAGCGATATGAAATTTAATGATGTACTTATCGTCTTAAATCTTCCAAATACAAGTTTAAAAGAGACGGTGATGGGAAGCAGCGCAAAATCAAAACTCGACACTGGAAATTTGTCCAACTCTATACATCAAAAAGTAATGCGTCCACTGGTCCAAGTTCCATCACCATAGGATAGCAACTCGTTCTCTTATCCAAGAGAAACATTAATGTTTCTGTTTCATCCAACTGTTCCGTTGCACCGTACTTTCCTCTATCCTCGTTCAGAAATATTAAGACACCTGCAAAGAGTAAAATAAATTTCAGACGTAATTAAAAAATTATTGAAGCTTTTAGGAATTATTATCTATAGATAGAGATCACAGTACCTTAAGCTAAATAAAAAAACTCATATATTCAATAATACAGATATAACAAATAGCTATTAACCTATTTTACAAATAATAAATTGTATTTGCAAAGCCTGCAGCAAAATGGAAGCAGTTTCAATATTTAACTTGTATTTTTATTGGAAGAGAAAAAAAGCTATAGGTTTTTTTCATGTTCGGTTTGTTTCATCAAATATTTATTACTGCGAATATTAGTTGACTATGAATGCGTAGCATGTTTGAAAAAGTTATTTGACTTTGATTGATTTCAAGTTGATCTTGGTTGCTTTATTCGGATTATTGGAAAATGGAGCTGCCTTTCATTTCCAATTCAATCGCGGAAATCAGTTTCTGCTTTCTCCATTTTTTTTTAGGAGACAGTAATTTTAAAATTCAATCGCGGAAATCAGTTTCTGCTTTCTCCATTTTTTTTTAGGAGACAGTAATTTTAAAATTCAATGCACTGCCAAACGATCTTACATTACGAAGATTATCGGTTCACTCGTTTAAATTTTGATACAGAAAACATTATTTGTCATGATATTAAAATATTGTTTGTCTTGACGATTATACTTCCGACTGAAATTCCTAACAGATACTTTTCATTTGTACTTATAATACATTTTACATTAAAATATACCGTTTTAATTATAAAGTGATCGTATCTTTCCCTGTAATCTTCGCACGATGATTATAGGAAAAATTATAAAAATTGTACGTTGACAGGACACGTATTTTATTGACCGTAGTGGAAGAATTCACTTCATTCAAAAAATATATTTCACTTTACTTCTGCTTTCTTTCCTCAATAACGATATATTAAATAATGAATGTATAAACAAACGAACGCCCGCGCCGTTCTTGTATTGTAAGCGAACTGTAATTAACAGAAAAGCATAGTCCAGACGATTCTTATAGAAAATCCCACCTTAAGACGCTTCGAGTCGAGTCGAATATAACCCAAGAATATCGTAAGTTGTTCAACTTTTCAAGAAGCCCGACTTCGACGGTAAAGTACAGTTATGATTTTCCAAGTAGAAGTTGAAACATTCGAATTGGGTAGTAGAAGCGGCATAGTTATCGTAACTTTATACTCGCTGGAAATATGGCCAAGCATTTCTGCGATATTCCAGACACTTAAGAAATTTCGAGCATTTCCAGATAATTACGGCTTCCGACATTCTGAAAACTGTGAAATTTTTGACAGTCGCGCAGGTTGTTAAGGCTTTCAAGGCATTCGAAGGTTTCTTGGCAACGAGCTACGGTCACCGTAGCACGTGACTAGCGAACAGTTTGACAAACTGCATCGAAAAATGTTGGATATTTCTATTGGACAAATTGCTGGAAAACTGGCGACAGAAAGAGAATGAAATAGCCAGGGAATGGAGCGAAGGGAAGCGTAGTCGAAGGCGGAGGCTTCGAAGAGAAAATCGAAGTGGCACGAACGAGCGAAAAAGATGGATAGATGGGATAAAAAACGAGCACGACTATCGCTATGGATCATAAGCTGTTAACGGAAAATATAACGTCGTTGAACAAGAAGGATTATATTCCGTGGAATATCGATAGGCAACCTTGTGCCGTATGAAGGTGTAAGAAGACTTATGATTGAACGATTTGAGGTGTTTGAAGACTCGTATTATTATACTTGTAATGAACTTAGATTGGTGTGACCAGTCGATTTAGACGAGTATGTAGAAGAAGCTTTGATTCGACCGATTGTATTCGACTGACTTTCGGTCTCCGTGTTTGTACGGAGGAAAGTTCGTACGGGGTGTGACTTGAGCACGGGGAAAGCGGATTCTTGGATTGTGCTGTTGGTTAGGTCAAGCGGACCTAAAATTAGTAAAGATAGTGATTGGTTAATAAAAGTCTCCTGAAAAAAATCTCCTAAGTCGGAGATAGGTGGAATAAGTCTCCCCTTAAACGTGAATCGTGGGTGGTCTTGTACGTGAGAAGATATGGGCTTTCTCAGTGCTTTCCAGGAACAAACAATGATCCCAAAGAAACATCTTAAGGACTGCTCTTAGGTCGGATGACACGTACGGTCTAGTGGTCTTCAATGCTAGATCTACAGCACTCCTTGGGTCCATTGTTTGTTTAAGTAAAATGCGGTCTGTGCTTGGAGAGCCCCTCAAAGAGGGAGGGCGAGCGATTGTGTTACGCGACGTAACATCCTCTGTACCGATCGAAATTATGTAAAGTACGGATATGATTGAACGACTTATGTTGTATGTAGCGCTGAATTGTTCTGATTCGGGCCCATCTCCGGTGCAGTGTCTCGGAGGCGGCGACGGTGGTGTCAGCATGGTCCGTCTCTTAGAATGATTCTTCGACATGATCCTGATCTCAGATGGCACTGGCGTCGTGATGCAGGACAGATTATTGAACGTCGGCACTGAGGTATGCTTTGTATGTAGAAGCTAATCAAGGGGAATCTGCTCCTGAATGTGCTCCTGAATGGTTGAAACATCGCCGAGTTCGAAGATTTTGCCGTGGTTTCCGACTCGAGGTTGTCTTTGATGTCTTGGACAGGACTGAGCTTGTAACTCTCCAAGTTGTTAATCACACTTGAAGTGTAGCGAATGCTGGCCATTGAGACTGTTTGACTTGTTGTTGCTGTTGCCTTCGGGTAGCTTTGGATTTGCGGTTGGATTTGCGGTTGGATTTGCGGTCGAGTTTGCCAAGATGTTGGACTTTAGATGCGTTAGGGAGGAGAACTGCTGCCTCCTCTTGGCTTTGTGGAACTCGCTTTGCGGCATTGATAGGGCCAGCGAGTCCTAACCGCACTGAGAATAACATGTCGTTAGTAAATATATTTTTTCGTACCTGTTCTGATGCTGTAGCGGGTTTGACGGATAAGTGCTCCGCGGGATGACATTCTGGAAGGTTCCATACTGCTGTAGATACGGTCCCTGGACGGCGTCGTTTCCCTTGACGCTGTGATGTATGCTTGGTGACTCCCGGTGTGGAGTTGTTCCGGCTGCAAGTTGTTGCCTGTTGTAGGCGAAGTGGTCTGTGATGACTCTCGTTCTGTGTCTTAAGTCCTGGTATTCGTGCGATATTGCTCGATATTCCGATTCGAGATATCTGTCGCCTTGAAATCGACGGTTTAGAAAAGCGAGTCGTTCCGACGGAAGCTTGTGGGTGCGTAGGAGAGCGACGATGGATCGTCTTCCGTTGTGTTGTACGCGAGCTCGGGCGTGTTCCCCGCATGGTCGCTCTTCGTCTGGAAAGGTTTTAATCGGCGGCTCTTCTTTGATTTCCCAAGACTGAGTGAAGTCTGCTTGTTGCACCATCGTGGAGACGCGAAGGGAGTTCGTCGCGATTTGGGCGTCCTGATTGCGAGAAGCGAGTCCTTTCGTCGAAGACGTGTTCGAGGTTTCAAGTCCTTCGCAGTTGCGTTGGACATCATCTCGGGCTTCTTGTTCGCATCGTTGATCTGCGTCTGAAATGTTTTTAGTTAGTGGTTGTTTGTCGATTTCCTCGAACACCGCGAGATCTGCTTGATGAGCTGTCGTGGAGGCGCGAAGTGATTTCGTCGCGGTTTGGGATTGACGTATGGAAGAGGCGAGCCGGTTCGTCGACGGCGTTTCCGAGGCTCTAAGCGACGGAGGCGTGTCATTGTCTGGGAGAGCGACGGTGGTCCGTCGCTACTGTGTTGACAGTGAGCTTAGACGGGTTCCTCGCGTCGTCGATCTACTTCAGAAATGTTTTCCATTGGCGGTCGTCCGTTGGTTTTCCCAGGCTGCGCGCTATCTGCATGTTGAGCCGTCATGGAAGCATGAGGTGCATTTGCCGCGGCTTGGGTGTGCCCTTGTGGCGTGTATTGACGGATAGGTTGGGGTTAACCCGGCAATTCTCTTGTCGCTGTGACAGCGGAAGTCGATAAGGAGCTGCCCTCGGGTTTCGACGGGTTAGTTGGGTGCTCGCCGCTTATGAGATTCGCTAGTCGCGAGCGCAGAACGAGGTAGATATCGTATGCTTCGAGTTCCTTCTTGCGCTCTTCTTCGTCGAGTTTGTTCAATTCTTCGTGAATTTGGCAGACTTGTTTCCATTCGTCGGAAAGCATTGTCTGATATGCTTGCACGTAGCCCTTGTCATGTGTGCCGGCTTGTTGGTACTCGTCCGTTTTCTTCGCTAGGATCTGTATTTTGCGGAGGGTCTTGTCGCGCCTCGATCGCAGGGACTGGATTTTTGATGTGATCGCCATCGTTGCGGCGGATGGAATCACGTAGCACTGTATTCTAGTGGGTGTCACTGGGGTACACTTTTCACTTTGCACGTGATCCGGCTCGAAGGACCAAAATGTTCGACCGTTTCGCGGGCAGGCGTAAATTCCCGTTACGATCTGACGACAGACGCCGCGAAGTGAGCCGATCCCCTATGTCGGTTAAGAAGATAGGGGTAATTCAAATGATGTATCTCGCTGAGGTAACAATTAAATATAGTTTATTAATAACAACTTTTATCTAATGATGTATAAATGTTCACGTAATAGTATCGCGTCGTATGCTTCGCCGTAGCGGAAAATATAACGTCGTTGAACAAGAAGGATTATATTCCGTGGAATATCGATAGGCAACCTTGTGCCGTATGAAGGTGTAAGACTTATGATTAAACGTGATAGACGATTTGAGGTGTTTGAAGACTCGTATTGTTATACTTGTAATGAACTTAGATTGGTGTGACCAGTCGATTTAGACGAGTTTGTAGGAGAGGCTTTGATTCGACCGATTGTATTCGACTGACTTTCGGTCTCCGTGTTCGTACGGAGAAAAGTTCGTACGGGGTGTGTCTTGAGCACGGGGAAAGCGGATTCGTGGATTGTGCTGTTGGTTAGGTCAAGCGGGGCTAAAATTAAAGATAGTGATTGGTTAATAAAAGTCTCCTGTTCGGAGATAGGTGAAGTAAGTCTACTCTTAAACGTGGTCTTGTACGTGAGAAGATATCCGCTTTCTCCGTGATTTCCAGGAACGAACAATGATCCCAAAGAAATATCTTAAGGACCGCTCTTGGGTCCGATGACACGTACGGTCTAGTGGTCTTAATTTGCCAATGATAGATTTACGGCACTCCTTGGGTCGATTGTTTGTTTAAGTTAAGAGCGGTCGGCGCTTGGAGACCCCCCTCAAAGAAGGACGGCGCGCGACGTTGTGTTACGCGACGTAACATAAGCAATTACGAAGATAAGTTGATCGAACTCCGTTCTGTCGATAGATTAAACGAAAGTTCGCACGTGTTCCCCGGAGTTATTTCGTGGATCGATTCCGTAAACGCGTAATTACCAAGCGGTGTCGTACGCCAATTGTACTGTCAAAATTACGACTCGTTGTTTCAATACGCAGTACCTGGCGCTAATCTAGCTAGAGTGCGAAACTCGGTGCGCCAATGAAGTTGATTAAGTTTTTTTTTTTAATTTATTTATTTTATAATTACCATCAATTCTGTTCAGAATTTTCAGTAATTAGGCTGGTGTTTACAATGTCGTGTGTTTTAAGTGTTTAATGGATGTTTGATTCAATTGAATCTAAGTTCATTAAGTTGCTCGAAATTTTCTATTCCACCTTTTATGAACACAACGATGTAGGATTATTTGAATTGTCCGAGCTTCAACATCTTAACACTTAACCTACCACAGCGGTCAAATTGACCGCTTGCAAATTTCTACGCAAATTTTACCATATTTAAACGTTATCAAATCGCTTCGCAATCTATAACTTTTCGTAAAATATGCATGCGATATATCCTTCGGTATTTATTTCTAGTTTGCGATAAGTATACAAGAAATGTCGATAGGTTTAGTGTTAAAATTCACTCTTCAACTTTGTACAGAATAAATAAGCTTTTCGTACACGATGAAACACCATCAGTTCTCAATGCGGAAAGAAACGTCGCGTGCTTTATATCCGGCCAGAGAAAACGAAAAAAGGATTCGAACGACCCTATGACAGGATGCTTGGAGCGAGCAGATCGCATCTATAAAGTTTTTTTTTTTTTATTTTATTTAGAGAAAATTACAATCAATTCTAAAAAAGAATTTTTAGTAAGTTTTTCTGACGTGTTACAATGTCACGAGTATAAAGAGTTTATTGCATGTTTGATTCTAATCTATAAAGTTAGATACGCTCGCGAAAGTATTTGGACACTTACTGCGTACAAAACTTTTACACGCGCACAGCGTGTAACCATTGAAATTTGACTTTTGATTTTTACCTTCGCATTCATGGATTGCCACTTTGTTGCGCCGTATCAAGGCGAAATTAAATATCGCCAAATGCACAAGCTCGACGCCGGATCGATAAGCAGACAAAGGAAAACACAACCACTGTTCAAAGTCTCTATGAAAGCAACGATAACAGTTGGATTGGCGACAGCAACTTCATTTCTATCTTCAGCGTCGTTGAAAAGAGACCGTGAAGCAGCTTCGGAATATTAAATTTTTCGCAATATCCCGAATGCTACACGGTCGATTGTAGTCCTTTTAATCTATACTTCGCGCCATTTCATCGCGCTTCCACACCGTGCAAATTGACGACGAAACGCATCTGTCTTCTATTTTAGGCTCGTGTGAATGATCAAGTATCGGGCCAATCGAAACGTACGTGCAGCCGACGGATATTAAAAATTGCGTGAAAGAAGCGAACAGAGACGATTACGAGTACGAAGGAATATCTAGTACTCTGTACAACGTTTCTCGTTGAATGGCAGCTGCTTATTCTCCTCTGTGGATTTCCTCGAGTTTTAGTTGCGGAAAGATACGTATGATCGTCTGTTTGTAGGATATCTTCACAGACCTTTTTTTGAAACGAAGTGGCGATTCAATGTTTTAATGTACACCTCTACCGATAGCTATGTCTCATAATTTATCGTGTTCGATAATAAACAACTGTCACGATTAACTGTAATATCGCAACATTTAGTTCCGTTTGCTTATTTGTATCGTTAATTATATTATTTATATTTTATATTTGATAATCGCAACGGGATAGGTACATTAAATGTATTTACCGTAAAAGGAGTTCGATGAAAAGAAATAAAATACCACGTCGATAAATCAGTATATGAATTTTATGACTGCGAAGAGACTTTTAATTTCAATGAGATTTTATTGTCATATAGCATATGAAATATTTGATTACTACTCGTTGAAGTAAATTACGCGTTTACTCTTCGTTGAAATAAAATTAATCTACCACTGGTACGATTAAATTTGTTAATCTGATACTAAAGTCGGGAAATATCGTTGCCTTGAATCTTACGATATCTTGGCGCGTCGACAATATTCCGAATTTTCGAAACTGATATGGCCAGAAAAAACATTTTAGAAAATCAACGTTTACTAACGGCATCCTCTTTGAAAAGCACGCTAATATCAATTATTTGTACAGAACAACAAAGTTTAAGCTCATAAAGGAACATGATTCGGATTTCGCGTGTTTGCGTATGCGTTGTACCATTGCAAATAGAATATTGGAGAACTGACAACATTGTTTCAAACAGAAGATACACAGAACAAAGAAGCACAAAGTGATATGTAATTTTATATACGTTATAACTGCACAGGCAAATGATACAAGTTCTCGATAGAATCTATTTAATTAAAGGATCCAACTAGAACATCCGAACTAATATTTCGTATGTTACGATATCACAGCGTGATACATCTATGAGCAAAATCGATTTTTTATTCTGCAATTCAAGGCTGTGTGTATTTTTATAATTCCATCGTTACCGTTCCATTGATCAAATTCTCCCGTATTTCACGTTTGCCTATTAACAAGTACTAAACGGAACGGTAGATACGAAACGAAAAGGATCGTTTTTGTTACGGACCTTTGAATCGCCAACGCGATTTCAAACAAAAGATATACGAAGCAAAGGAGCGGAAATCGATATACAATTTTATATAAACGATATCTCGCAGAGGAAATATTATATGTAGGTAATTCTCGTGATACGATGTAAAAACTCTGTCGCGTTTAAACGACCGTTTCGCGTCATCCACTATACTTATACATTCAAATAAATTTGACGAATTGCGCGAAATCGAAATTTCTCATTCGATAGAAATTTCGCGAATGTAGGTTACAGCCGACGCTGATATCGGCTTGCAACGTTTCACGGATACCGGATATCTGGCATTAGAAGGAAAATGATTAAAGAAACGGCAATAACGAACAGATTCAGCGGAGTAACGTAGTTATTTCATTCGGTATTCGGTGCACTTACGTTTTAAGTTGGTCTTCGTCTTAGGTATCGCGATCGATCCTCGTTGCTCTTAATTGTAAGCTGCTGAAAGCTTAAGAGTATCGGACCAATATACATTTACAGACAATTGAAACGGTACATCTACCAATCTCAATAGAAGGAGATAAGCGCATAGTGGTCTGACGTGATAACACTTCACGCCGCGCCGCTCCGGAGTACCTGTGCACCTTGCGTTTACGTTACAGATACGGAAACCTTCTCCCTAGCCCTACAACCTATTCTTGACCCAGAATTGGATTAGCTCGACGATCTCGAAATATCGCCGACCGGTCAATGATAACGCAACCTCTTTATCTAATTCCAATTCGGCGCCAAGACTTTCAATTTACTTTTCCATGCGAAATAATAATTGTTGTATCTCTGTTTATATTCGCGTCGCATTTTTATCACTGCATCTACAATTTCCATCATCGTGGCTATTACGTTTATAATATTTCCTGTATCGAATTTCGCACGACATATTATTCAAATTTGACAATTCAACACGTTCTCTTAAACATTCGACAAATTCGACGCTGAATCGAATCTTGTTATTTATATATCTGTAATGGAATTTATCGAGAAAGAAGCGATTTAATAGCGATAATTTATATTCCAAAGTGATACATGGTTGAAGATGGTAAAAAAGATCGCGTTGAACACGATGAAAAGCGTTCTCATGCTTTTCCACGAGGTTCTCATCTACTTCGTTATATACGTATGTGTATGATAGCTCGAAGTACGGATGTACTATGCACCGGACAAAAATTAAAATATCTCGGCTTACACAGGAGGTCGTATTAGATTTAACGATTGACAAAAGACACCTTCCCTTTCCCAGAATAGTTACAGCCAATCTCGCCGTGAAATGAACTACGGTAGAGGAATGGGTTACAGCTACTTTCAGGTATACACGCGAGAAACAATGATTTCCGGAAGAGTGGACGCTAATAACGAGACTTCCTTTAACCGGAGCCAATAACGCCCTGTCCTGTGATCCGCAATTAAAATTTAATTAGAAACATCGGCTTATCCGGCCACGCGCTACCGCATATCCGTGTGTGCAAACTGTTTCCATACAGGTTCGAGCATCTCGCTTTTCCAACATTCTTCGATCGTCTCGCGCCGAGGCGTGGAAAATTAGTCGTATCGCGAACGAAATTAAATCAACGACGATCCGTTAAAACGGCTTCGATCCGGCCATTCTATCCACGTTCGTTTTTCTATCGTTCTTTTTAAGTCCTTGCAGCTGGACTTAAGAAAAGGGCGATCGCCTGACTATCTGACAGACCACGGGAATCTTGAAGATCGGTTAAGAGATCGCAAGTATTGGGTATTATACAAACGAATATCTATTTTTTTTTTTTTATTTAGAGAATTACAATCAATTCTAAAAAAAAGAATTTTTAGTAAGTTTTTCTGGCGTGTTACAATGTCACGAGTATAAAGAGTTTATCGCATGTTTCATTCTAATTGAATCTAGTGCTTAAATCTAAGGGATGGTGTTTTTTTAGCCTGCGGATCTGATCCGCCGTGTCAAGTAATCGAGTGACTAGAGGGTTTAGGTGGTTGTTGACTCTTGTGCTATATCTATTACTGAATTTGGATATTTCTTCTTTGACCGTGGGTATCTTGAGGTCGCGATGCATCGTTTCGTTGGTCACGTACCAGGGTGCGTCTAATAAGGTTCTTAGTGTTTTCGATTGCAGTCGTTGGAGTATTTCTACGTTGGAATTACTCGCTGTTCCCCATAGCTGGATTCCATAGGTCCAGACAGGTTTTGATACGGCCTTGTATATCGTTATTTGACTCTGCGTGCTTAAGTTGGAACGTCGGCCAATGAGCCAGTAGAATTTTTTTATAAATATCTATTTAAATAATTATTTAACCTATCGAGGAACGTTTCGTTTGCAGTTCCTTCCAATTAATTCACGTTACTGAATCTATCTTCTTTTTAATCGTAAAGGGGAATTTCAAGCATTCGCTTTTAATTTTTTTTTTTTTTTTTTTGTCGCTATTCCATCTTTGGCCTTTGCAGTAAAGGATAATCGAGATACTTAAAAATATGCTACCCTACACTACGTTCTAGAATACACAATGTAGAATATTCCTTCAAAATTAGTAGTTGTCAGGATTTCGTGGCGCTCGATATTTCCGGAAGGTTAGTTTCGAGAGGAACGTAAAAGGAATTTTAAGATGCCGCTTGAGTTCTATTTTAATCGACCGTGTACACGTTTCTGCCATCGTCGATTTCGCCAATGAATTAGACGTTTTAATAAATCATTGCGACACTGTTCCACGCGTGTAAAGTCTTACGCGACTCAAGGGACGAGAAATTCGATCCTTCCGAAACCGGAAAGCTCAGAATTCGGGTACTCGCTGGAATAAAAGAATAAAACAAATTTCGAGAGCGGAAGGGAAAGGAGTAAAAAGGACGAATCGGATGAAAGGACAAAGAAATATAGCGATGCTGATGCAGAGGAAAGAAAGGAGAAATTTTTATTAACGCCTCCGCTCGCAGCCCTGCTTCTGGCTTTTCGCCGAGTCACAATACCAGCCACGTTTTTGCTGCTGAAATTCCGACACGGTCGCGGTGAGCATAACTCACTGCCGAATATGATATATTTGCCACGGTATCGTCGTGTATCGTGTCGCTGTTAAACCCGCAAGGATAGTTACCCGCGATGGTGATGGTCCGGAGGGGTGAAGAAGCGGTTGATGAAGGCTGGGGAAGGGTAAAGTCGGAGTAAAATCTTATCATCGATATCCACCGGGATTCCAAGTGCCAGGTAAACAGACTCGTATTTGAGATTTCCCATGCGGGGTTGACAGAGTAAGGGAACGTGGCTGGAGAGAGCTGGAGAACGGGAGGAGAAGGAGGGAAATGGTGGGAAGGATAAGTGAAACGCGAAAGAGGAAGAGGAAGAGGAAACTGGTTCTACCTAGGGGTGGAGAAGAAGAGAGAGAAAGAGAAAAAAGGGGAAAAAGAGGGGAGCGGTTCGGTGAGTGGCCCATGTTCGTGGACGGATGAAAACGAATAAAACCGACCGGATGTCCCTTAAGAGATCTTCATCGAGAGAGCTTTTGTACGTAATGCTGCGAGTCCGAATCGAGCACGAAATTACATTCTATCGCTGTTCTTTCATATTTCTTGTATCCCGAAATACCGATTCTCCGGCGCTGGAATCATCCATGTAATCTGTTCGATCGAAAAATTTGATTTCGCAATTGTGCGCCGAACTGCCGTGTACTTCGATCTTCGCCGAACGATCAAAGTTTTCTACGGTAGCGTCTACCTGTTTCTTCCTGTTATGTCGCTCTCTCCTTTCCCTTTCGCCGTGTTCACGGCGCGCCATACATTCCCGAGGAAGGATATTCGCATTGATCGAACAAAGTAATGGCGAATCGACGGCGGCAAATTATCGAACCGGGCCCGCGTTTCTGCGTTCCGATGAATTTTTTTATGAAAATGATCGACCATGCGAAATACAAACTGCGAACGAAGCCGCGGCTCTATGTCGAATAATAGGCGACACGTTCGCGTCGGGGGAATACCGTATTTATTCCGTGTGTCGGTATTATTAATTGAAAATCCCCTATGCTTCCTGACACGGCCAGTGTTCCATATTTTCGTGGATTGCTGGAAATAATCTCACGCCGAGGTAATTCTCCCGTGGAAACGGTATTTCCTTTCACCGGGGATCCGCGGCCGAGTTTTTCCACTTCGAACCCAACTATTCGCCAACTGTTGCCAGCATATCGGCCGGAACAACGTCCTCGTTACCGAATACTCGTCGAAATTCGAACAAGGACAAAGTACGGGGCCCGTAAAGGAGCCACCATTAATGTCAATGTCCATTAAGGCGTGTCGCTCAATGCGCGTTATCTCCTATCTTTTTCAGATTCCCTCGCACAATGAAAATTCTACGGTACGCTTGCTTCGCGAACCTTTGAACGGAACTCGAGATACGGTTTAGCATACGTCGCGTTAATTGAATTTTCTTGCTTAGGTTCCAACCAGAGACCGTGCAGGAAAAATATGTTAAATCCACTTTTATTGTGTTTCTTCTATTTTTTTTTATATATGTAAATTCTATGGAATTTAAACTACCCAAACCGGAGAATAAGAACGCCAACCGACAGTTTCCCTATGTTTACCGACAGTCAAAACGGATAAATAGAGAGATAGGTGGAATTACAAGGCAGAGTGAAGATTTTGAAGGAGAAGAGAAGAATGGCAGGAGTTAAGATTATTTAGAGGAGATACGGAGGAAGCATCGGGAGTTTAAAACTTTGAAAATCGATTGTTGATTTTCCAAAATCTTACTTCGTTACATACGTACATTGTAATTTTGTGTGTTTGTGATTTTCGATCGCATTTTCCTATCGTTAACGAACTTTCCAAGTTGCAGCTTAAAATTGTAAAATGTCTATCGTTTTCCAAAGTCTGCAGTTACGATAATACGATAGCTCGACGAGACAAGGATAGAACGAAACGCTACAAATTCACGGGGTTTGCGACGAATCGAGAGTTTCGACGCATTCGTTGAAACGCGGCCGAATTACGTGCTATTTTTCATTTGTCCTGGTCGCATGACGTTCTTGCATTTCGCAGGCGATTCTCAGACGGACATGTCGCGTCCAAATTAAGGGTTAGACACGGAAGAAAGTTCCGCGCTGGTAAATTACACCAGTGGCCCAATTCCTCGAGCTTCCTCTTTCGTTCTTCTCCTTCGTTTTCAAATGCATATATCGCACGGATCGTTGGATTAATTAAAGCTGAATTTAATTAAACAACCTGCAACGCGCCGCTGAGAGTCAAGCGTTAAATAAATAAAGGTCGAGGTGCAAGGATTCGAAAGAGGCAGTGGGAAAGAAAATCGTGATCGAGGCCAACCGCGTGTTCCTGACTAAGGAAATTGATAGTGAACCAGGGAACGAAGTTGGAAGATCGCAAACATGCTGACCGACAGGATCAAATACGCCATGGACCATTTGTCCCACAAACAGCACATTTCTCTATTGGCACGACCTAATTGGAGAAGAACGCAAACAAGGAACGCGCATATTTTGGTGAGTATCGCTCTGCATTTTCTCCATCGGGCCGATCGATGTTGAGAAGAACTCGAACAAAGAACTCGCATGCTCCGGTGAGTATATCGGCTGGCTTTTTCCTACGATCGGCTAACGTCGTATTTTTATCAGGCGAATCCTTACGGCATTCGGCGAGCAGCGTTGAAAGGACGAGCATCGAAGAGAATCAAAGCGATGGCGAAGCCGAAGCACGTTATCAAAAAATACGATCCAACGTGAGTAATTATGCGTTCGCGCGATACGTTTCCACGACGATCGATACGTTGCGCTCGGCTGTTTCAAAGCTAGCAGCGACGTAGTAGCAAACTAGTTTCTCGTCTATCCATAGAAGAGCACCAGCACCGTATCCGCGAATCCATCCGAAAACGCTCGCGGCTAAGCCTACGAAACGCATCCACGACTTGGCGCTGCCTACAAAGAGGTGATCTTCTTTCCGCGAGACAGGCCGCGCAACCTCGAAGACAATTAACGAATTGCTCGTTCCTCGATCAGATTGCTGTTGGCGAACATGAGATTTCCCACTAGCAGCGGCAACATAGCCGAGACGCTATGGAAGGTTCAGAAATCGCGTTACCGCAAGTATCGATTCTTCTGCAACGCCAGACAGCAGCGCGAGATGAAGAAGAAGTGAGTTAGACACGGACATTTATCTAAACGTTGACTGCGTACTTGAAAGCGATATACAGTGGCTCGCGAGAGTCGTTCGAACACGTACCTGCCACGGAATACTTTGCAGAACGTATCACGCGTATTGTACGAAACATTTTGAAATTTCACTAGCACTGTAACGAGACAAGGAATATCTTCCGTGTACATTTACGAATTGATTTCGAATTTTACCGATGCAGTGGCGAATTTCAATCGTTACAACCGCGTTACAGCGCTAACGAAATCTCGGAAAGTTTCGCAACATGCGCGTAATATATTCATCGAAATTCTCTGTAACGAGCGTCGGAATACTTTTTCCAAACGAGGTTCCAAGAATCTGACGATTCGTTTCTATTTACGATTCGAGATCGTTTCCAACAGTGGCGAAAAGTTGCGAATTTTAACCATCGATCAGTTTCACGATCTCGCTACGATCTCGCTACGATCTCGCTTCGATCAAGTTTTTACATGACGAGGAGGAAGCAGCTGCACGACTGTTCGTCGCGAAACGGAAGAACGACATGGCCTTGCAGATGACATCGAGAGAACGTCGACTGCAAGCGTCACGGGGAATGACGCGTAATCGGATTGTCCTTCGAACGTTTCACTCTCGCAAATGCGATCTCGTAAAGTCGGATTTGGATATCGAGCAAGGTCGTTTCCCTTCTCGCGGCCGACGAACACAGGATCCTTGTTTGTCCGCTAACGTCGTACTTCCACCGTACTTCGCGTCCCGCGTAACGTAGCAAGTTCACGAATGCAATTATCTACTTTCGAGGCGGTCTACTCTTTGATCAACTTTTCCCTTCTTCGGATTAAAGCGGCAAATTGGAGGTTGCGGGAAACGGACAAAGTTGGCGAACGATTCGGTATCGTTGTTGGAACGATGGGAAATCATCGACGTGCCACGACAATTTATCTTTCCTTCTTTTTTTTTTTTTTTTTTTCACTGGACCTCGCACGAGGTTTAACGAGAAACCAGATATTGGCTTTCCACTTTCCATGTCGACTTTCCTGGGATACCGAACGTTACCATTAAACTTGGCGCGCAACTCGTGAACAGTTAGCAGACACGAGTACCCTAGATGTAATTATTAATAGTGCCCAAGGGTGTCCCGAAATTCACCAAACAAGTAGAAGCGTATGCTGCTTCCTCCTCCTCTTGGCTCCTTCGCAGCCTGCTCTTTCATTTTCCCGTTATTCCCGATACCGAGCGAAAACTAGCCTACTACGACGCAATAATTGCGCAACAGAGAGGAGGCTGTTGCTCGTTCCTGGGAATAACCTAAATTTCATCCCCGTTTTCAATTTCACTTTTTACCTCGTGTCAATTCACCGGATCGCAGGCAAAAAATAATGGCGAAATTGCGCCGAGTGATCAAGCCGGAAGAGTGGGATCAGCACATGGAGCTGTTGGAGATACTGGCCGCTCCTAAAGTTCCGCCCAGGCCTAGATTGCCTGTAAGAGCGTTAGCGAGTTAGCGTCGTTTAAAAGAAAATCGCCGAGTCGAGAGACGAAGTTTTCCAAGTTATACGCCGGTGGAACGAGGCGGAAACGAAAACGATCGTCGATCGACGTACGCAGATCCTTGGACGCGCGGCGTGCCTCGTCGTTTGATAAACGACAGATTCCGCCGGTGTTGCCGGTGAAAACGTCGATGAAACGTAACGGGGACACGAACGGGACGGGGAGAAAAACGAGCGTCCGTCGTTGCGCTCGTCATACGGCAGAAACCGAGTAGAAACCAAGTAGAAAGAGACGCGGTAACAAAGGTTCGTTTCGACGACAGAGATCGATACACGGAGTAACGGTGAATTGCAGGGTAAAAAGAAAAAATGGAGGCCGGTCAACATGCGGAGGATCGAAGAATTGTCGACGCCGCCAGTGAGAGAGATACCGCCGCCCAAGGACCCGTCCGAAGTGCCAAGAAGCGCTCTCACCTACAGGATCACCAAACGTCTGCAGAAGATTGCATACCCGAAGACTATACCGGAGACTATACCGCCACGGATCCTCGGCGAGGTTTCGCCGGGCGCGTTGAGGGCCGTAGGTACGCGCTAGAATAGCTCGGCTTTCCTTTCTTCCTTGGGATTTTTCTTTCGTCGAACTTACCACTCAGCGGGCTCGTCGTTGCTTCTACCAAGGGATTTTCCACCGTCAGAAATCGTTCGCGTGCTTACTTAAGGAAGTTAGCGCGGGAAATGGGCAAGTTGAAAATTCCGTTGTACGTATAAACGGAGGAGCACGGCGAATCGAAGCGCACGGTGAAGGTCGGCAAGTTTCCGAGAAATTTAACCGATCCTGGTCCGAGAATCGGTTTAATTTCTCTCCCCTATTTCGAGTCAGCGCGATTTCGCGAACCGTGAAACGGCGAAGAGTAATTAAAACGATGTTTTCCACGATTAAACGGCCGAACGAATACGCCATGTTTCACCAGCCAAGTCGCCGTCCGCTCTCGAATAAAGACAGATCGCTTCTCCTCGACGAGGCACGAGCCACGACCGGTTTCCCGGCAAATGTAAATTTCCTTCGAAATTTCCTCGTTAGCAGGCGACCATGTTTCCGCGAGATAAGTTTGCGGGCCTAATTCTTTGCGTTAGCCAATTAACCGCTGCGTTCGACTAAACGGCCGTTTCTCTGCTGCTCTCAGAATTTCGCCGTCACTGCTCAATTAATTCTCTTCCGTGCCATTTGTCCGCCTTAAGTGCGAACGTTAGAGGCGACAGGATGCATGGTGTTTAATTTTCCAGCTACCCCGAGGACGATAATCCTGGCGAAGCCGGTTGAACGGCCGGCAGGGATGGAGACGGATCTTCGAGAAGACGCTTTCACGGTCTCGCCGATGGCGTTAAAGGCCAAGTGCTCGAGGCGGCTAAAATTTTTAGCCAGGCCCAAGAGAAGGAGATGAACTCTGAATTAGCACCGATCGCAATCGTGGAACAATAGCGCGTAACTTTCGTCCCCTATTATAAGGTCACTTGTCACCTTGTACATTGTCCCCTATACCGAATATAGAAAACGCTAAAAGTTTACAATTCTCTTGTACAACGTGTACTCTTCTTTCGACTACTGTTTGCTTGCTTCGAATACGTTCGCGAGCCACAGTACGTACAACTTTTCCATGCTGAATATTCGAACGTTTTCACGAGCCACCGTATGACCTTAACGCTAAACCTACCACAGCGCGGTCAAATTGACCGCTTTCAAATTTCTACACAAATTTTAC
This sequence comes from Bombus confusus, assembly GCA_014737475.1. NCBI lineage: Eukaryota > Metazoa > Arthropoda > Insecta > Hymenoptera > Apidae > Bombus > Bombus confusus. The sequence goes on from JACXIV010000035.1 coordinate 1,971,159, forward strand.
CATCATATTTAAAGCTTATCATATCGCTGCCTAATCTATGATTTTCCATAAAACATGCGTACAATATATTCTTCGGTATTTATTTCTAGTTTGCTTTTATTTCTAAGAAAAATTTGTAGTCTGTCCTGTCTATCGCGAGCGGTCAATAAATATACAAGAAATTTTTTTTTTTTATTTTATTTAGAGAAAATTACAATCAATTCTAAAAAAAAGAATTTTTAGTAAGCTTTTCTGGCGTGTTACAATGTCACGAGTATAAAGAGTTTATTGCATGTTTGATTCGTCGTGTCAAGTAATCGAGTGACTAGAGGGTTTAGGCGGTTGTTAACTCTTGTGCTATATCTATCGCTGAATTTGGATATTTCTTCTTTGACCGTGGGTATCTTGAGGTCGCGATGCATCGTTTCGTTGGTAACGTACCAGGGTGTGTCTAATAAGGTTCTTAGTGTTTTCGATTGTAGTCGTTGGAGTATTTCTACGTTGGAATTACTCGCTGTTCCCCATAGCTGGATTCCATAGGTCCAGACAGGTTTTAATACGGCCTTGTATATCGTTATTTTACTCTGCGTGCTTAAGTTGGAACGTCGGCCAATGAGCCGGTAGAATTTTGTTATTTTTGTTTTGATTTGCTTCGAATATACAAGAAATGTCGGTAGGTTTAGTGTTAATGGACCACGCATCGACTCGACGACGTATCAACGTATCCCATTGGTAATCAGTGTTTCGAGAAACAATCGTCCTATCTGGATAACAACAACGACACTCGTGTCTAATTTAGGTTTGGAAATTATTTGACGTTTCACGCGCCATCGATCCGAGCAGCTTCTTCGCGAGCGATGTTCGCCATAGAGACCCGTAGGGAACTCGTTATCCCTTCGAATTGAACCGAAACGCGAGAGGGAAACCGTGTTGCCAATCTCAGTCTCTGATTGCCATCGCGAAGTCAAAGTTCCAGCATGTACCGGCGAATTAATATGTGCTTGACTGTTTCACCGGTGAGCAACGCTGGAAACTGTTATAATCGCACTGTTACGGAAATTCCGTCGGCGTTGCGCGTCTGTCTACCGCGGATCACTTAATTCCCCGAGTAACTAGTCCTGCTTCGCGAACTAGTTAATAGGATTCGAGACGTAGAATTTACACGAGAAATCCAAATACCGTGATTACCGCGTTCTACTTGGGCTAACGTTTCGTTTTCAAAGTCAGCGACAAATACGAAGACAGCTGGGAAAAACGCGACAAGTTTCTCGCTGTTTCTCCACCTTCCACGGAGCAGCGATTTCAACATTCCATCAAACCCTTCGTCCAAAATCGTCCTTGCGTTTCTTCTTTCTCTTCTTCCATCCTGTCGACTTAAAGAATATCGCTTCTCGTAATATTGGAATATTACTTGTCCTAGCGATTATACCCTTTCGCATCTACGAACTTCGAAGCAAGAAGCACGAACACCGAATGAAAATCAAGCTATTGCGTACCAACAAATATTCCTCTTTGATTGCGAAAACGATAAAGAAAAAACAATCGTTAAAATCGACAAAAATGTAGCCGTCTCGCGTCTTTTTTCCCTGTGATCTTCGTGCGATACTTTGGAACGATTTTTGCTCTTTTATTGCGAGGAAGATGTAGGATAATAAAATAAAAGAGAAATACGTCTCGCGAAGACGCAGCGAACGAAGAAGCGTGAAATAATGGGCAGGAGTGTTCAATAGTCGTGTAAAAATGTTGAAGATGCCAGAGGAAAAGAATACAATGGGGGATTCTATAGCGACAGTTAGTAGTGTGTTTACACCGGATCGATGTCTCGCGGTACATCGACGGCAACTATGTTCGATACGTGTCACGTATTCCGTACGGACGGACGTCCCGTGCTCGATAGAAATTCGATAGAAATTCGATAGAAATTCGATGGAAAGGAGTCGGAACGTGTGGAACTTCTCTCGTCGACCGACCCACCGATCGCTTCCACTCGCTGCAACGATTTTGTAAATAGAAGGCTGCTTCTGGTTTTTTGTTCTCGTTGTACGGAAGCACCGTCCCCTCTGCTGGGCAAATTTGTTCCATTTTCATGCGGACTCGTTAGGAACGACATTCTTTTTTCAACCGACGGGAAACACGGAGCGGCAAGGTTGTTCGGGAAAGGTCTTCGTCTGCAAGAGAGAAACGAACAACGTCGATATTCTCTTTAGTCGAAATTAAAGGTATAAAATGCGACTGCAGATTCTTTCTTATCCTCTGATACCCTCCGGTTACCATTTTTTTCCATTCGTGCGAAACTGTTTAATCCGTGCGTGAGCGATCAAAATTGCTGCTATTATCCAAGAAACGTATGAGCGAGTTCGAGGATCGAATGTTTGAAAACTGTTGCATGTGACGTAAAAGTGTCGAAAGGGAAGAATGGGCGTATGGAGCGCGGCTTTCTCGTATTTTCACTAGAAAATAAAAAATTGTAAAGGGAAACATAGGAATGGATACTCGGTTGCCAATATGCAGCTTAAATGGAGAAAATAAGAGTACGTCGATCGAAGCTAAACAATGCATAGAGTACGTGTTTCGATAGAAACAAGCTGCTTTTTGTAGAAATACCATTGAATATTACGAATTTTCTACAAGTATGACGACCCCATTGATCCCTGACAATCGGTTCAGCCAAACAAAAATTAATAACGAAGCGGAAGATAAAGAGCTTTCTGATGTACTAAACTGACCTACTTTTATAGCCGTAAAATCGATGTTACATTCCCAGCAACCCAATAAATTACCAAGAGCAAATCGATTAAATATTACATATAACCCTTACTGGATGATGCTTTAGCATCGAAACAACGTTATAGAAACGAACAACAAGCGTTTATACTTTGCGCAAACGAATTACTCTAATAAATATATAACCGAGTCGTTTTCCTTCTTTCGAACGATCGAGAGCAGAGATCAAGTTCTCCAAGAATGATTCTAGCACACGCTAGCAGAACTTACTAAAAATTCTTACACAGAATTGATTGTAAAAGTATTCTAATAAATAAAAAAAAAAAAAAAAAAAAAAAATAGAATGATTCTCTTCGTTTCCACGAGAAAAACCAAGCCACGTTGAATTTCTTTTCGGTTTAAATTAAAGTTGTCCTCAAGCAGAGAAACCGAACGAATGAAATGGCTCGTAAAATTTCCTCGACCATCGTCGAGATAAATGGATCGTCTCTGCGTCGTATACCCATTAGGCAGTATCAATATGCCTGAGTTTCGTAGATTGACACCGATTTGTGAGGAAACAGAGCAACGAGCTTGCCTCATCGTCCATCGTATTGGCCCCCCGTCGATCGTTCGAGATCGTATCTGTTTTCATTTCATTCTCCTCTCGATTCGATTGGAAACACCGTAGGAGACAAACCAGGAATTCAGAACGAGTTCCGTGTAATCCTTATTTCCAGACAATCATGCTGACAAAATCAGTGATCTCGTCGCGTGTTTCGTTATCCGTGCTTGAAAATAACAAGATTGCCGGATATGCATGTTCCATTCCTATAGAAGAAATCGCGTAACGCATTGAAACGCGCTACCGTTGCAAAGTATGCGGACGGTTCATTATCATCGACAGGATGCATTTTAATTACTACGCTACGGATAAATCGAATTGCAGCGATTTTAATCTTTCTAAACATCATAGCTACGGATAATGGAATATCGTGACACGATTAAATTGCTATTCCAATTTGTATTTTCCGCGCCTGCAAATAACAACATTTTCAGATACGCGTTTTTACTCTGTAGAACGAATTTCGTGACGTATTGAAATACACTGTCGCCCGAAAATATTCCTACGGTATATTATTTTTGACAGGGCGCATTTTAATTACAAAACTACGGCCAAATCGAATTGCCACGGTTTCCATCTTTCTAGCCGTAGTGTATGCACGGTAGAACATCGTGACGCGATTATATCGGTATTCCAATTTTCATTTTCCGCCTCCTGAAAATAGCAAGATTCCCAGAATCTTCAAATTTCTCGGTGAATTTTAGGTAGAAAAATTAAAAGCAGCTTCGGCTTGCAGAAGTCGTTGGGTACAGATGTAACGGAAAACACAAGGAGCAGAGGGACAACAGAGAAACGTTCTAACCCAGGATCTCGTGGATTTCTATTCATCCGTTATTTTCCCGATACATTTCGTTCAAAAAGATATTATAGATTCACCGCAATACAGCAACGATCGTTTCCCCGCTTGTGGGGAATTCGTTCGACAAAAATATCCAATACGTCGAATCTTGCCAGAAACCATTAGCGGGAACGAAATATAAAGGAAATTCATGCAGAAGCTTTTTAATTTGCGAAACAGATTGTTTTCGTTAATAAATAAAACGAGTAAAACTATAACGAACGAACTATTAACGTTTATGAGAATTAATATTTTTAATTAAGCGTAAGATTTGAGGGGGCTAGCTGTTTCACATACTAAATATTACAACGAGTAATTTGAATATTTTTGCATATTATACGCATTTTACGTGTTTTAACATCTTATATATTCAAATAGAACAATGAACATAAAACAACGGAAGGGGAGTTGAAATTAAAAATGAAACGTCGTCGATGCTAGAGATATTCCAGCCATTGACGACAGTTCGATATACAACTCGCTATAAAAGACACTGTACAAGTTTATAAATTATTAGTACGAGAACTATTTAATTATCTAAAGTGCTCCAAATTATATGGTAATCCATAATCGTAACTCGTAACTTTTCATTCTCTCGCGTCGCTAATAACCCATGCGAAAGCTTAATGCGACTATAAATAATAAAAGAAAAATTCCTCCTTTTGCCGATCTTGTGCCATAAGTTGGGTGAAACCGTATACGCTATGCGATGGTACCTTGGTCTAAACTAACAAAGAAGAATTATAAATCATCGAGTTCTGCAGATCGCTGGACTGTGCACACTTCAGATGCCTATTCACCGTACTTGATACACTGTGCTCGACTTTCGTTCCAGCAGTTCACGCCGAGATAATTTTCCCCACGATATACGCAAAAGTCAGTTTCATTATTATTCCGTTACTTGCAGATTCCTTTGCTTCGGTCTTTTTCTTTGTACAATTGTTCCGAGTGTTAGATTAATAAGTTACAATTAACTGAACGATAAATGTATTTTGTTTTTATTGAACCGGGTCTAAAGCTTTAGCGTACTATGTCCTTTTTATAAAACAACTCGAAAAGATGCGTGTCTATTATCAATAAATAGAAAAAAAATATTCTTCTCACAGGCTGAAAAAAGTGCGGGAAAAGAGACTAATATTATTTTGACAGCAATGGGAAAAATAAGACCGGATAAAAATAGGATAACAAAAAAAAAAAAATACAAAAAATCGACCGATCCATTGAAACGTTCGTTTCGTGACAAACCTGTTAAAAAAGTTTCTTCGATAAAATATAGCAGAAAGTAATTGCCAAATGGCTGCCAGTGTTTCCGAAATATTTTTCGTTTTTTTTTTTTTTTTTTACGAATTTCCTCCGCGCAGCAAATCGTCAAGGTTAGCCAGAAAAAAATGCACGTATCGCAAAATAAGAACTATCGACATTGTATTCTGGAACACTGTACGCGAAACATCGCGCAACAATAGGACGACAAATATTGCAAACATACAATGGATTACGTGCGACGCGAATCAACGTTCGTAAGAGTGAATTCGCGAAGCGGAAAAAAGCGGATGTTAGCGTAGCTGTAATTGAAGAGGTAGTTGCGGTAAGGGGTAGGGTAGAGCCCTTTCGAAATACATCCACTACCACGTGACGAATGGAATGTAAATGTAAAGGGTCGAGGACGAGCGAAATCCTCTTATGATTCCGTCCACGTTCGGACACTCTTCTGCCTGGCTGTCGGAGCGGTCCAGTCAAGCCTTTCTCTCTCTCTCTCTCTCTCTCTCTCTCTCTCTCTCGCTGTCTTTCTTTTCCAGTGTACGTCACTTCTAGTTCTCTTCCTTTCTCGGCCTCGTTGTATAGTGCAAGCAGAATTTCAACCAGACGTCAGGAAAGTTAAAGGTTTAACGGAAATGAACGTGTAATCGTAGATAAGCGAATGCACAGTGAAAACAGTTATTAACTAAATATTAAACGAAGAAGGAATACTCCGCGTTTCAGCAGTAAGTTTCTATTAAACAGGAGTTTTCATCTCGACTGGCTCCTTCAAAGGGAAACGGAAATTAATAAACGGCATTCTTCGGATCAATTTCAAACTTGTCGAGTATCGCGAATAAAATTTGAAACTATGCGTGTATTATATCGGAATTGAATCACGTAGCCGGACGAGCATTATTCCACGTTGGCGGAATAATTGATACGATTGATCGATGGACGGCGTTAATTAATGATCGATTGTAATATTATTTTGCGACATAAACTTCTAAATTAAACACGCCAGCGAACGCAACGTGTCAAACGCAATTTCGATGGATACATTGGAATTTTTTCTTTTCCAATTACCCCTAGTTTCCAATTAAGTTTCCGTACTGCGTCCATCCACCTATTCATTTATTTTCAATTAACATTCTCACGTTCCAACGAATTGCACGTCATCTTGCGAGTTGCCTATTTACGGCGGACATGTTTCTGCAAGCTACGCCGTTTTAAATCGTATCCAAGCGAAACATTCGCCAAGTGAGGTCGAGGTTCGGCTTTATTGGATATTGGAAAACGTCCCCATCTCTCTCCCGTCCCGCTGTAAAGGCTGGTCCTTGGAGATCAACGAGATCCTGCGGCCACCTACGATCATTGTTCAGACCTACGGCTATTCCAGGTCAATCCACGGGTCCCGTGGAAAGGCTGGCTTTACGAGACCTCACCCCCGATGACGGACGACACGCTGACTCCCGTAAATTTTCAAACTTCCTTCCTGCATTATGTATAGCCGTCGAAGTAGCCGTTTCCAGTCTGGCCAACCAACCGATCGCTCGCCTTCATCGTCCTTCCAGTCGCCACCGATCGAATGATTGAAGACTGACGTTTTTGCTGACTGACTTCTGTAACTTATTCGACGAATGAAAAAAAAAATGCGGAAAAGCCGAGCAACGACTCTTGTTTCCAACAAATATCCCTTCTGTCGTCGTTAAGGAACTATTCTACATTTTGTTGGACGTGCTATTCTTCTCTTCTTTTTTATATTTCTTGGAGAATACATATATATATATATATATATATATATATATATATATATACTATTTTATTGAATTACGTACGATCCATTTTGTAGTAATAGAACGAAAACAGGATCGTACGTAGTTGAATAAAATAATGCGAAACAAAATTTGTTGCGTGTCTAGTATTTCCTTATAAAACGAAAGAAACTTTCCGGACAACCTAATATATATATATATATATTATATTAGGTATATATTTAGGTATATATAATATATTAGGTATATATAATATATGTATAATAATATAATATATATAATATATAATATATAATATATATATATATGTACATTGATCGTGTTAAACAATACACATTATATAACCGATCAACACTTTCGCCGCCACTGGCGCATAAATTGCGCCTCATCGATTATTTCAATAATATAGCTAACTTGATTGCTGCATTCTAATCTGCGCTGGGTATATTCACAGGTATCGCATATCGGCGTTTAGAGAAAGAATATTGTTCGCAGTGATAGTCTCCCGGTGTAATTTACTCGTTAATTTTAATAACTGTTTCGCCCGAATAAAGATCGATAGCGAAACCAAAGACGCTTCACGTAAAAAAATTCCTGAATAGAAAAAAGAATGAAATTTTGCAGTGAAAGTCTTAAGTAGAACACCGTAGCAAGTTGTTCTACTTTTATATGTACAAAGCGTTACTTCCTCGCTGGCTCGATGAATTTAGCAAAAGTCGTTCGATTCGACGTTACGCTACCCTTATCCGCGATAACGGTTTATCGTTGAAAGTGTCGCTATCTTGTAGGAACGCCACAAACAGCGAACGTCTATGCTTTATTCAAACTAGTAGGAATTATCCTCGTAAAAAAATCATCGTCCTTTTTACGATCCTCCCTCGCTTCTCGAGAAGCAACTTGGTCATTTTTCTCGGATCATTTGCTTGATTAACACAACAGGTCGATCGATGCTCGCGGAAACTTGAACATCGTGTAGACAAAGTACCGTACTTTTTCGACCGTGACGGCTATCGTGACGCAATTTCGCGAATGCGTTTGCATACTGTGAACTGTTAAGATCGAGAGAAGCAATTGGTAGAATGAAAGTTGATGGGAAATTGGAGGAAGAGGCTCGCGGTATCGTTTTGGCAAACGTAATCGTTTTTCTATACACTGCGCGAAAGGATCAGAGCGATCGTTAAAGAGTTAACGTCCTTCCAAATAATCTCGATTCCGCCAACATTCGAAGTAAGTCGAGCTCAAGTAGTAACGTAATCAATATCCGTGTAATCGGTTGCCAGGTATCGTTACTAGCGGCCGCGGGCTACGTTCGATAAAACCGTAGAACAACCAACTGATGACTTTTATGCTTTCTCATCTGTTTAATATAAAATATCGAGGATTCGATTAATTGCGGATCGCCCAAGTCGACGAAGAACGCTTGTGGAAAATCGATAATTCTGTAACCGGGACGCGACGAAAAATGACGAGGAGGTCGGTCTCGATGACTTTCGGAGCGCGCGATAGCGGAATATTTTCGCAAAAGCGCTGGCTCCGTGAATAGATGCGACGATTAGCCTTCGTTTGTTACGAGTCCGCTGAAATTAACGATTATTATCGAAGAACGAATTAAAATGATAGATATACTGGAATATTTGATAAAATACGATAAATCGTTATCGAACGATCTCGTAAAGCTTAAAAATATGTAAAACGAGACTCCGCAGTTCCTATCTATTACTCGTGCTACGGCTGAAAAAGTAACAAATACGTGGACACTTGCTTGTTTCTGGCAGAGAGTAATTTAGTTAAAAAATTACAAATGAGAAGATCCATCGCGATTTTATCCGGTATTAAAGCTGCCCTACGATATCACGACGCGATAAAATCTAGTTTTAAAAGCTGATGTGCAACGAGAAATTAGCATATGTCGATTTTAATTTAAAGAGTTCGCTATTAGCGAACTCGTTCAACTGTTAAGCTCTAGATAAGATAGAGAAGGTTTTTCCAAATTGATAAAGAAAAAAAAAAAACACCGGTAATATTTAAAATCAGTTAATACCTGCACGAATAATATATTTAACTTCAACATATCGTCGACAAGGTTTCAAGCAAACAGCAAAATTCAAGCAAATATTGGTCGATTCCAAAAGAAGATGGTAAAGATTGCTTTAAAGATAAACTTGTTTGCCGCATCGAAATTTTAGACATTTCGGTAAAAAATGTATACTACGTATAAATTCTCCGCTAAGAAGTTGCTCGTTCGTATCATATCTCGGCATAATATACAAGCTCTGCGTATAATATCTTTTTTGTTACATAGTTGTCTGCAAGCTGTATCCGGCAGCCAAGTATCTGGCAAATTATCCCCCTAATATTCTTCTACGCGATTATACGATCCTCCCTTCCTTTCCCTCGTTTCTCAACACTTCCCTTGCCGCCTGATACCATTCCCATTTCCTCGCCAACTTATGACTCCAACGTCAGGCGAAACTTTTGCCATCAGAAAACCTGTTTTTCTATTTTCTCCTTATATACGTTACCGTGTCTATCGAATGTAACTTCTTTCCGACGTTTTCTCCATTCCTTCCTTCCTTCCTCGCCGTCCTCCGCTCTCGTCCTTAATTTCATTTCTGCCATTCTTTCCGCACTTATCGTCCAGGTCGGCGGTAGAGTATCGCGTGTAACGTCTGTGTTTCGCGCGAGACGCGTGCAACGAAACAAAAGAAACAAGGTTTTGAGAGGCTTCAACGAATATCGCGGATACGATAGAGCGACGCGACGTTCGCGTACGCGGAAGACAATCGGCTTGAAAGCAACAAGCGAACGGATATAAATTACTCAAAGGGTGTATCTTCTTTTTCGCTTTTTATTTATTCCAACCGTATCTCTCTCTCTCTCTCTCTCTCTCTCTCTCTTTCCTTCTGTAGGAACAGGAACGCTGGGAGAAATTATACCGCCGAACGATCCCACAAAGGCAAAAGCGTTCGCGTGACCCTACCTTCGTCGCAATAAAGAGTACCTATCTAAAGAGTGGCGGCATAAGTAAAGTACAGACGGTTTTCAAATTATTAGAAATTCTCACGGAAGAATTCGCGATAACGAGAAACGAATCTAATTACACACGTTGTTTATTCCGTTTCGTCGAGTTTCCCGGCTGCAGCCAAGATATTTCATTTCACGGAATACGTTTTACAGATATGTTTTAATTAAATGGACGTCCGCAGTGGCCATCGCGTAATTAGCGTTGTTTCACTGAGATCGATGCCTGCTTCAGATCGAAATCCGCTGACCCGCGCAACCAACGTCGCAGAGATCCAACCTTTCGCCGTAATCGTCGCGCCGTGAATCGCGATTGCTCGAATGGAACGAGCGAAATTAGGCAGAAGGCCGCTCGCCGAAGATCAACGAGGCGCCATTTCACGTTGAGATCATTAATTCACCATAACCGGAGGAAGAGCAAGCGATTCCTGGGAAAGAAAAGACGCGGTGAACGATCTTCGTTCCTCCGCGAATAACTTTGGCGTCAGTTTTACGCATAGAAGGCCCGAAACTTCCGGCTTTCGTTGAAAAGGGATGGAGAAGCACGGAAACAGGGCGACAAACAACCAGCCAAGGAATCTAATTTTACGGTGTGCCGACTTCGGTTTCCGCACGATCCGATGATTTCGCCTAATAAACCTCGTGTTCGTCCACCGCGTTTAACGAAACAGGCTGTTGAGGGACGAAGCGCGATCGTTGACAGGCTCGATCCTCTGACAAACAATTACCACGGTATCGGCCACAAATTCGTATTACGAGCAGCAAACTAGTTCTGACTGGCAAATAGGTAACGACGTTGGCCGAAACTGCTGTTTAATATAAACGTTAACAACGTACGTGTTTAATATTTCGCGATGCAGGCCGCAAAATCGAAGTAACCGCAGTGCATGTAGAATTTCGATTAATTCGCCGTAATGTTCGGCGGAGCACGACCGCCAAATACATAGATCGTCAGGCGTTTCGCGTGGTCATTAACGCGTACCGAACCGAGAGGAAATCGAAGCAGAAATTGACGGTGAAAAAGTTATGTGGAAAAAGTTATGGAAATTTAACAAAAACAAAAAAAAAAAAAATCTACGAGAGAAAGAGGAAAATTTCATCGGTAAAGTACTGGAACGAAAAAAGTTTAAAAGAGAAAAAACGAACGCAAAGACGAACGAATCGATTGCGCAGGTACGTTCTATTTAAACATTAGAATCTGCTGAGCGATTGCCACTTGAAAGACGAAGCGCGGCGATTGAACGCGCCGGGGTCTCGAGCAGCGTATATTAAATTATTATTCATTATCTCGCTTCCCGCTGCCTCGACTTCTTTTTAGATACCAATTTCGGCTGATATTCCCGAGACAGCATCTCACAGAAACTCTAAACCGTGCTTTTGCCACGAAAGCAGCTGCAAAGGAAAAAATTGGGGAAACCAGTTAGGGGAGACGTTGCATCCGCTGAATGGAGCCTCGGCTCGACTTTAAACGGCCGCTCATAATTCTCAATGAATCCGAAAGCTACTGTCAATACGCGAAATTAAACGGTCAATAAACCTTGGCGAACGGCAGCCAGAGCTTTTTGCGCGATCTATAAAACACGTAAAATAACCGCGAATAATGCTGCAATTCGACCCTTTTACGTCGTCGCCATGGAGAGATATATCCGTTTCACAGAGGCGGGACAATAAAGCGATTGCGAAAAGGTATCCCTAAAATCCTTTTAATTGGTCGTTACCACGAGAGGATATAACGGAACCGTGGCTCTTTCGCGAAAAGAAAAGAGAGCAAGAAATCATCACCGATGACGCACGGCGAACAGATTCGCCGAGAAGATGTCGAATTTACTCGGTTAACCCTTCCACGATGTAAAGAAATTCGACCGAGTTTCGGTAAAATTTAGGCTGGAAGCCTAAAGAAGGCTCGAAGAGAAATAAACTTTTGAAAATTTGTACAGTATGCACGAACTGAACTGATTCTTGACCAAACAGGTTCAGACTTTATTTTCTTTCGAACGAGGCTCCAAAAGAAAAAGATTTATTCGACGCTTTCAATTTACTTGCGCGCGTAGAACAGCTCTCTGTCGCCCATCTATTCCTGTCTAGTCGGAAATTAGTGAAATTGGCATTATGCATAGTTGACAAATTTTCAAACTCAATTTAGTTATTCCTGATTTTCGTCGTATTTTCAGCCGTAGAATCTTCCTAAGTACGTACGTACAACAGTGTATAAACTGTCTTGTCCAGGTGTAAGAAATAATGTTAAAATACCAAACAAGTACTTTACAGCAGCAAACTACGCAAATCAGAGACAAACTGATTTCCGTGATTGAAAAGAATTGATATTTATTCTTGATAAGATTAATTAGAATTATCGGTATTTGTTTCTCATAGAAGCTCGAAGGTTCATATCGTTTGCATCTGTGCGATAACTGCGAGCTAACTGCGAGATAACTGCGAGATAACTGCAAATAAAGATGTAGTAATTTTCTGAGTCGTTCGTTACGAATTCTTCGTTGTTTAACTACGCTGTGAGAAGCGTTGGAACGTGTCAAGGCGAAAGTCATAGACATACCAAACGATAAAGGAATGAAAGGAATAAGAGAAGCGCGAAATATAAGAGATTTAAAGCGCCATAACTCAATGGGATCGGCGCTGTATTAATCTTCGGGATTTTCATTAACTCTGTAGAATATGTTCTTTTTTAATCTGCGCGTGATACGGCAGCGACGGATCGTTGAAACTGAATCCGCGCGTTGCAAGCGTGGCTTGCCGAGGAAACTGTGCTTGCGTGCCGTGGCCGATAACGCTAAGTTGCAGGCTTAGCTAAAAGGAAATAAAGATAAATGACGGCATTTCGTGCGGGACAAATTGAAAGTAGAAGGGTGCCACCATATATCAGTATTTGTTCTCGCCTCTCGCGCATCACCAATAACCCGCGACATCTCGAGAATCTATATCTTCGCAATTAAGAGAGACAGCTACGACGACAGCTACCACTCTCGGGCACTCGAATTCCGTTAAAACGATCTTCCATCAACGATTTCGTCCACACGTTTCGCTTCTTCTTTAATCGCGTTGTCATTTTCGAGCCAATTGCACGTTTTTCAATGTGAGGAGATATCTCAGAACACGAGGATGAATATGAAAGAACTTTCACGAATACGGACGATTTTTCATTTCAATTTTATGTTAAAACATCCTCTCGAAACATTACGTATTCTATTTGTTTGCCAAAGCGAAGGCAATATTCGGCGGAGGTTGCAAGATTTCAACGAGGTCGGAAAATATAGTTTGGAAAGGAACGCGAGAGCAGATTTATCCCTTGTAGATTATCACGGGCGAAAGTTGGCCGCAGCACACCTCTTCGAAATTAAAAAATTAATAAAGTCGAACAAGTGGAATTACGTGTTTTGTTCGGCGACGATGCACGAAGAATAGAAAAATTGCTGGCGCCAGTTAGAAATAATAATATCGCGATGGTATAATCACAGGACGATAATGTTGAAACAAAATTCACACCAGATGAAACTCCGGCCGCGATAGCCCTCAAGGATTAAGACTGTGATAAATCTCCCGCGTATTCATCCCTGTAACTTCGTTACGAGTTTAAATTTTGATAAACTGTAGAAGAATCTTTAAAAAATTAAACATCAACGTTTTGAACATCAACACGGTGTACTCTTTAATCCACAATTTTCATCTCCATTTAGTAAGGAGGACGTTACGGGGAAGAAAATATGACGTCCGACATTATCCAACACGGTTTACAATGGGAAACCTCGGTCCGTTTCAATATTGACTGTATACCAACGAATATATGAAACGTTTCTGCTTTCTATTCGTAAAGGGATAGAACACAGAAAATGCAAGATAGGGAAACGTTCCTTGAGGAAATATTTGATTTTATGTCAGATCTCATCGGTAGCTTGGAAGGTTGCGTTGAAACAGACATGATTGCAACAAGGCTGAAATTTCGGAGGCCCGTTTATCCGAAAATAGCGTCGATGTACGCTGAACCAGGACGGCGAGATAAAAAGCGGCCAACGCACAGTTTCCAATCTGACAAAGACAAATAGCGTTTGCCGAGCACGGAATCGAAGCGACGCGACCAACTATTCGCGTGATAATAGCGACCGATCGTCCAGAAACGCATCTTATTTGTCAGAAACCGAATCTATTCCCAGTCTCGTTTCCTCGCAGATATCCTGTCTGATAGTTGCCATTTACACCGACGAAAACTATTCGTCTTCGCGCAGCTTTCCTGTTCCGGCTGCTCCATAAAACACGTAAGTTCGTCGTGCTTACGCATATTGCGGTCTTTGAAAAATTGATATCGTCGTTAAAAATTTGAAAGGAATTTAGAATGGAAATAGTAAATGACGTAAGCGAGAATAAAATAAAGGAGAGTGTATTTTTTAGTGAGAAAGCACATAGGTGCACGGTCTGTCTGAAAAATATACCAATTTTTACTGCTGTTTTCAAGTTATGTTTAGATACAAGTATTTCGCGAGCACGAAATACGTATGCAACCGTGTTTACGAGTATCGAGACATTTGTAGAAATTGCTGGTATATCGCAGAAATTATACAAATATTACTGAAGGATGGAAGAAAGCGTTTCCACTTTTGCCACTTATACGCATTCTTCGCTGTTTCAACAGCTCCGTAAAAAGGATAAAAGAGAGGAGTTAATCGATGATTCGCGGTATTTGAAATTTCTGTCGATGGTTATCCGATGAACGATCGTAATAATTAGAACAGTAATTCGAGTTTCATGGAAAATAAGCGTACTTGTATCCGGCCTCGATACTCGGTCTGTTAGCATTCGGCTTCTGTTTCGTTATTCCATTCGTTAATTCATATCGATTTACATTAATCTACGTTTGTCGCGATAACGATGTCGCTTAGAACGAACTTTGCAAATTCAACTATAATTTAAGCGCGATCGCGACCGCCCGTTTTTATCAGAAAGTAATTCAGTCGCTGAGCTTCGATCAAATTGTCGCTTCCTTGCTATCGACTGCTGTCAGTCTCCTATAAAATTGGATTAGAACACGTAACAGAATTTTGAATCGCTGCTAACTATATTCGAAAGTTCTAGCCGAACGCAACGGTGATTCGGTCGCGACTCAATTCCGAATTTTGATCTACGAATTCTTCGCTGGCCCCGTGTACTCGATAACCAAAATCGAGTTTTCAAACGTTTCATTTGTCGGAACACGCTGTAACGTGTAGCCGCTGTAACCATAGCCTAATGTTAGGTCTCCGCTGACCTGCACCATACGCAAATTGTTCATGTCGGAGCCGCAAATACTCGCCGGCAAAACACACATACAGTGGTCGTGAATAGAGCCTTTCGTGTATCGTTTCCCTAGCGAATAGCGTTCTCTGTTCACTGACAAATTCGCCGCGCGCTACTTGCTATTTGCAAAAGTGTCGACGCTATCGACAAACAGCAGCGTAGATTCAGAGCATTACGTATCGATATTGATTCGGCACCGATGAATTGGAAGAAAAGAAGCGAAACGAATAAAGGGAAGAGAGGACAAGGAAGAAAAAGATGCAGCAGAAGAAAAGAAAAGAAAAGTAGAGAGAGAGAGAGAGAGGGAGAATGAAGGAACATAAGCGAAAGAAAGGAAGCGTAGAAGAAAGGAACGGGAAGTAGAACTGAGAACACAGCAAAACGAGAAGGTTGAAGGGAAGAAAAAGGGAGCATTAAGAATATTATCTACTTTTTTCCTGCTTACCTATCAGAGTCACAGCAGCGATTAAATAATGTTTGTTTCACTTGAGATTCTTATACTCTTCTTTATCCTTTTCTCGATAATTCAATCAACTTCGATCTTCACCTTGAGACCGTGTCTTCAAACACTGAAATTTCTATCTAATCGTAACTCTGATTAGTTTATCCGAATAATAGTTCTTCGTTTAACTCCTAATGTCTTTTGTATGTTGCCGTCGTAAGGGCACGCGTATCGCAAAAAAACAAAAGACTCTAAAATAGCGCATACAATTACATTTCCGGAAAAATGATCTTCGGATAATCTGATGCTTAAACGTAGAACGCAAATACTTCCATGTTGGTCGACAGCCGTCCGCCAATTCAGCTCCGTCAGCCAGTGACAGTCTTTTCATGTCGCATCTTGTCCCGATGACGTGACAATTAAAATATTCGCGTGGTTACAGCAGAAGGTCGGCCGGGAAAGATAAACAGAGAGAGCCGGGCGGAGCAACTTTTTTTTATTCGGGAAAGTTTAATTACGTTTTCGTTAAGCTTTGACATGGCCGATCTGATTACAAGGAACAAAAGTTTTTCCGCAGCGCGGAAAAATGCATGCGAGAACCGAGCGCACGCAGCGGCTGTCGGTTTTGCCGCTTTCGACTAGCTAGCGACCTATGTCGGAGATAATTTACATGGAAATGAGAATCGGCATTGATTTTACGTCGAAGCCAGTAACAGAACTAGCCGGGTGATAGATTGTCCCGCTGCCTGACGTCGATCAAGTTTTCTTGTCGAAAAGCCAGAGTGGAATTCCCGCTTGCTTCGACACCGGCGCGGGCGTTTGCCTCCTTCACCATCGAATTCACGCTTTCTCGCTTCCTCGACGAATGTAAATTCCAGTCCAACCAGTGATCCTCTACGTGTCGATACACGCGCCTCGCTCTGCAGCCTGCTTTTGCATTTTTTATTGCGGTTACACTCGCGACTTTGTCGCAACTCGTCTAGCGAGTAGCACAGCCTCGAGTTTTCGCCGGCGGAACGAAATAGACGGCAAGTTCGACGTAAATGAAACGAAATGTGCCGCGAATAAATCTGTTTCCTCTTCTTTTCCTTCTCGAAATAGCTTCGAAAGCAAAAGTAATTTAAATCTATCTAGATGCAACCGTAGAGGTCGTAGCTGCGACGATTCGACAAATTATAGCGATCGCCGGTAAGCTCTACATTTTTTTTTTTTTTTTCTTGCAAATCTATCGTATTCACTGTGAAAGATGGAAAATAGTAGGAAAGCAGTTAATTCTTTCGCAAGTACGAAATCAGCAGAACGGTATGCTTCTTTCTTTTAAATGGAAATTAATAACGCATAGATCCCCGCACCCATTTTCGTAAAGAATTACGAAATACGAGATACGAAATTTCGTATCTCGTATCTACAGAGTTAGAAATTCTAGGACGGCGATTCGCCTAATCGACGATGAAAGTCGAAAAAAATACGTGAAATTTAAAATAACAGACGATCGCTCATCAAGTTGCTAGCATTTCCTTCGATTTTCCACAGTTTTCGCATCGCGACAAGCACGCGTCGTGTCAGGGAACACGATGGTGAAATTGCACCATTAATTTAACAAGCGACGCGCCACACATTCGCCCGTAATTTCCAACGGGGTCATTAAGGCGACGCTTATATTTCTTGTAACCATATTATCGAAAAATCTACGGGCTCGGAAATTGCCGGCATAGGTAAGACTATATAGATGCACGATCGCTTTTAACGACCTGCAACGCAACTCCGTGAATATGTTCGGATCATCGCGTTTCCTCGATCATTGCGGTACGAAAGAGGCCACGATCCGACTCAAACATCGCGAAACAATGACACGGAAAACATCGCTTGGACGTTTGGTTCGCGCGATGGATCCTTAGGCTGAGGCAAACGCGGCTCTAAGAATTGCTCGACTATTAATTATCGCTTGCGGGTGAGCGAGTATTCGTAGAACGATCGGCTTCCGCTGTGAAACTGAACGCGAATCCACGTTACCGATTTTCAAGGAGGAACTCGTTCGACCAAGTTCGTCATTTCTTGCCTCTTTGTAGAACGTCGAACGGACTGAAATCGGTCGGCCGCAATGTTCCAATAAGTCCGTGAATATCTATAAAAATGTCGGACATGTTTCCGAAACTTTAAATCGCTGGCTATTATTCCGACGGGGAGTAGACGAGCCGGCCGAAAGTTCTCCGATAAATCACCTTGAAAAAGCGAACAGGGACGGTGGAAGGGTAGGAAGGAGGAAGGGCGGAGTTGCGAAACTAATAAATATTAATACTGTATGGTTACTTCATAATCGATCGAAAGCTTTTTCCAACCATCCTTTACGAACAATTTGACCCAACCCTTGCCGGCTTACGGCGGGTCGAGTTAACTCTCTGTATTCTGCCATCGGACACAGCTTTCGGAATTATTTCACCACGTCCATTCTCGCCAATTGCTTTGCGATAATTTTTTATTTCACCAATAAAAAAAAGGATTCATCCCGTCAGACACGCGATCGCGAAAAACCCGATAAATTTAACCGTGCGCGCCCGCGCTGCGCGAATCCTCGTAAACGTCGCGCTATACATCCCCGTTCATTATGCAACGATATTGCAGCGATATCTAGCGTGCACGCGGGTCACAAAAAAAAAAAAAAAAAAAGAAAAAAGGAAGTGGCGGGCATTAGTTTGGAATTGCAACGAATATCGGGAATATCGCGAGCGCGCGTCCGCGCGTAACAGAACGAGATTTAACCGGGACGATGAATTTCACTCGTAATACAGCCCGAACACGCAACACCATGCGTAAATGTGGTTGTTTTCGAAAACATAATAGGAGTAATTGTCTCGCTCCACGTCCCAGAGACTCTGGAACGCCGTGTGCACGCTTTGATCGAGACGTTGAACTATAGTCACCTGCGCCACTAATTTATACCTTTTAACAAGAAGAAGAAACGTTACAAATAAAGGATACAAAGCGTTATATACCATTAGATGGTTGTGACATTCTAAAAGTTACAACTTCGCGTTCTCATTAAAGATGCACGACTGTAGGATACACCGGGGTCGAAGATAACAAGAGGCGAAAGCAAGAAGTTGAATATTTGAAAATACGATTATAGTTACACCGCGCGGTCAAAGTGCAAACAAACGATTACGATAAGCCGTAATATTTTCAATAATATCGGATAAACGTTTAAACTGTTGGCGCTAAACGTTCGTTTTGTAACTCTAATAGCTTCTACAAAGTCCAGTATGCCAAGGTGAGATCGCTACTTTCAACCCCGGGTTATTCTACTCTGTGTGCGGTTCTCGAGCGTCGAATCTCGAATTAAAAACAAGAGGAACGATTTTTAGCGACAGCAGCTGTTACGAAAGAATTTACGAGCGGACCTCGAGGTAAGCCCGTTTCAGATTTGTTGGCATGGCGAACGTTTCGCGTTTATTGCGAAGAACGTAAACGTGTCGAGCATTATTACCTATCGTAATCCTTTTTGCAGAGTGCGTTTTGCAAATCCGATCCAATCTCCAAGCATAATTTCGCCATATGATTTGGATGATATGCCGTCACCGGCGATAATTTACTCTCCATCGTCTCCATCACCAGTTTATCGACCACTTCGACATCGAAAGGGTTAAATGAGCTGAGCCGATAAGTGTTTTGATACCTGGGAACCTGCATTGTTCGATCGATCGTGTTCAACCAAATCGTGTTAATTAGACCGTGATCGTTCGTTTCTAAAGCACCGCGTCTGTCGACGCGTTTTCCATACATTACTTTTACGTACCTTCGCTCGATCTCGTTTATGATAGAACACGCGACTTGCCGAATTCAGCAGAGTGGAAAACCTCATCGACAACAGCCCCTTCCTGTCTTGCATCTGCATCGACGTTTTTAAACGATAGGACGCCGTTTTAGGGTTAACCTACTGATTCTTACTAATCGAGCGATTATTTTACCTCGTTAAACTGCACCTGTCTCAGTTTGTCGATTCTTGGTAGATTCGGATTCGAAGGTCGAAATCTCGAGGCGCGAACCTCGGCATTTTTGCTATGTTGCTGATTCATAATTCGGAAATGTAATTAAAAAGGACGACGTTCGAAAGTCGCCTGGATGCGAATCGAACAAAAGAGCGTTCGCGAGAATGAAGTTGAATCTGTATCGCGGTACAGGCTTACATCGAAGGAAACAAACGCGCAAATATCAGGGCGCGTTTGAAAAAAGGTTACCAGCGTTTCACCAGCTTTGTTTCGAACAACGAATAGAGTGCGAAAAATAAGATACGAATTTCGTAACAAATTAAAAGATGGATCAATAATAACAAGTAATCGATGGATCGGTCGAGCGAATTCGCGGTTTTCGACGTTTTCGCCAACGAATTGACAGAAATCCGAGAACGTAACTAACGATGCGAGATTTTAATTGAGTCCCGTTAGATGAGGCGCGAGTCTTTGTACGAGCCTGGATGACACGGCATCAATCGGTGCAGCTACTCGATGCTTTAATTTAGGGCCTCGCTATATCGCGGATATTCTGCCGCAAATACAATTTCCTATAGCTGGACTCGATACAAAGTCTAAATTCAATTTCCCACGACTCGGTGCAATTCACGTTTCAACGTAGCTCGATCTCGCTCGGTCGAGAGACTGAAACAATAAGATGAAGATACAGAGCGTTCGTATTGTAGCCAGGAGTCTCGCACAAAGCAAACAACACACTGCGACTCTTAATTTATATGGAATATAAGAAGCTTAGTAAGGAAGAAAATCTTGAAAGAAAGTCTCGGGCAAATTCGCGTCTACTTATATTTTATTTCAATTTCCTTCGTCCCATGCTCTTTAGAGGAGTATTATCGAGAAGACGAATCGAAGTGGAAAGAGAAAATCGTATCTATTTCTTCTTCGTCCGTTCGATTCGCTCGCCTGCTCGTGTAATATACGGCTGCATTATCGCGATCGTTGCTCGCGACCTTAACCCGAGGAACATCCCGTTTCTCTCAACTTCAGCCCGTCCGCTTATTACTTACGCTAGCATAATATCAACGTGTTCGGAAATTAACAACGACGGAAGCGTCGGAAGATCGGCTGACGAGAAGCTTCCTGACGTAGCAAGAGTCACCATCGCGTGTAACAAACGAAAAATTGGGATAAAAAAGAGCAGGAATCTCCGGAAGAAGACGCGTTGCAGGTAGAACGAGGCGGCTGTGGGTTCTCGCAGTGCAACACCGTGGGAAACCTCGATGAATTTGATATTCTCCTATAGCCGGGTGACTACCCATCAATGCCCCGGCCACTCGTCAGTTTGCCGATCCGGTGCGGAAGATTTCGGAGAAGTTGATGGACCCATACCTGTCAAGACCACTCGCCTTACCTTCCCGTGAACCTAACCCGAACCTAACCCATCACCATGACCGGGATTGCGAAAGAGTGCGAAAATTACCGGTGACGACTTGGCAAAATTACTTTAAACAAATATTGAGAATGGCTAGTAAACGATACAACGTTTACAGTACAGGGAAGGGAAACCGCAGTAGCGGCGTAGTTGGTGGTAGTAAAATGGGCTCCGCTACGTCGTCATTACACGATCACGACCGCTGAAGCACTGCTGACGAGCGAGAGCGGTAGAAATGCGGTAGCCTCCTTCTGCGAGCGGGTGATGCTCCGGAAGGAGGCTGCGGAGCAGCTAAGGGTGCGTGGCGCTCATCCAGGGAAGATAGGTAGGCTGGGGAGAGATAGACGTGGGTGCGCCCCGGTAAGACGAGCTGGGACCGCCTCGTCATCCGGCAGGTAAGAATGGGACGCTACTTGCTCAGCGGTGATGCCAAGCTGCCTGGTTGGGGATCCATCGAGTCCTGAGAGGCAACACCGGGCCAAGGTGTTACGAACACACTTCGCGCCCATAAAGGTGGATCGTGAGTACGCTATCGCGGTTCCAAGGCTGCTTCCAGTGCGACTCGGGGGTCCTCGTGGAGGTTTTAGCCGGTAGAATCACGCACTACCCGGCGTCCTCGCTCCGGAGGGCGCCGGGGTGCCTATGAAGGTTTCCTCCGCGTAAAAAAAGAACGAAAGAAAGGACACGAGGCGTTGCAAGTGGAAGAATATTTTGAGTGGTAGCGTTTCGTGTGGGAAACAGCGAGAAGTCGTTACAGGTTTGGTGGATGCATCGCTATTAATCGTAAAAGTATTGAATATAGGGAAGATAAACGATAGGAAAGAAAGCCGAGAATGCACGGGCATCGGCAGGCGCCTTATCTTTCTTAAAAGCAAACCTGTCGATTCGAATGCAACGCGGTACGCGAATAAATGGTAGAAGGAGCCGTGAACTTCGATTTTTCATCGATAAAATTCATAGTTGATTTATGCCAGCCGGCTTTATTGCGAGTTCTCGGGAATAAGGAAGATGGGCCGCGGGTTATAAGAGTTCGAGACACGCGCGAGTCTTCTCTCGATAAAACCGTCGATATTTGCGTGTACAGTGCATTCCTCGTATAATTCAACTTGCATTCTCGCCGATTACGTGACACCCATGGCTGATCCTATTCCCAATGAAAACTATAGGATTCTCTACAATGGGAAAAGAACGTAAGAATAAGAAAACGGACGAACAACGGCCGGTTGTTATCGATTTTCTAAGGAACTCGCTAACTGTTGTAAACGTGCAAGTTTCCAGGCTCTGTCTGGCCCGTTGAATCTCGCCGGGTGTTAATTGCGAAGATACTTTCATCGATTGGTCATTCGTAATGCTCCCGACGAGCCAGAACAAAGTGGCACAGAGTGCTCGGAAAATTACGGTCGCCTTGTTCGAGCTCATTAACTTGGAGCCGGCAAGTCGTTAGATACCGTAGGAAGAAAGTTGCCCGTAGACTTGTACAACTACCTTCTCGTATAACAAATTTACTAAAACTCCGGTCGTCTGCCGACCTTACAGGTGCCGCTCTGAATCTGCACGGGACTTAACTTTTCCATAACAAACGACGTTCGAATTGTCGTTAAAGCTGGAATTCGTGAAACGCGCGAATGGGAATATCGTTCGTTTGACAAACGTTTCCTAGATTTAGTCTCTAACGCGTTCACGTTTGTAGTTTAAGTAAATGCTAAACGAATCGTTTCGCGAGAATTTATGATCGATCGGAAGAAAGTCGAGCTTCGAACATTTGTCCGCGTGGAAAGCGAAAGAGTGCTATCGCAAAATTGCACGCGCAGCATTGTTCCACGTAGCTGATAGTCGAACGGCGATCGATCGCTTCGAGTTGCCGTTTCGTTCGTGCATAATTTAAACGACGGGCGATTATCGCCAAACTTATTGACGATTGAAATACAAGACTCGTTCGATACGAGAGAAATCAAAGCGAACGATGTATGGAAGGATACATGATGTAAAACACGATATACGGATCTTTATGTCCTTTGTCGAAAGCCGCTAAAATGCTCAACAATCCGCCGTTATAAATTCAGAAAATTACTCTCACGTATTATCCATCGATTACTTTGAAAATAATAATAACGATAAAACGCTGTGAGACGATAAAATTGCTAGGAAAGATTTTAAATCGGTTCAGCTTGACGCTGAGATAGAGCAATACATACTTACAATTTGATTCGAGGTTTAGGATTTAAAATTTGCTGTCCACTGGAGCGCAATTGTTAAATCCACGCACTACACCGTATGGATGGAGTAACAAATAGGAATAATAAAAAATTGCTTATTCGACCGTTCTGGTAGTTCTAGCGTTAAATAGAAGCGTAATATTCGTTAATCTCCTTTGTTCGACCTGATTCAGTTTTGACTTTTTTACAACGCTCGAAGAGAAAGGAATGCAAAAAGCGTTCTCCGTCGCTTTATACACCGAGCACATTCGCGCGAGATTTCGAGCCCGAGCGAGGAGACCGTTGTACGCGAATTTAAATGCTTCTGTAAATAAGATAAAAGGCGAGAAGGATTACGCAGCGAAGTTATTTGTCTTAATAATCGCAAGCGGAATCTGCACCAAGCGCTTAAACGAAGCGCTCTTCGTTAGTTCGTGCACCCTCTGCGCAATCCATCACGCTAAGTAAAAGAAAAAAGTTATACTCGCGCTGGAAATTATTCGGATATTACCTATCTATATTCTCGATGTGACGTTTCTTCACTGTAAAATTACCAACAAATCGAACTGCGACCATTCTATCGATCAAACTGACTTTGGAAAATTCCCAAACGTTCCTAATATGCCTTTACAACACAGCGATTACACCTTTGGTCTTCGAAACTTCTCCGACTGGACAGCTATTTTTAAAAGACTTTCGCTTTTTAACCCATCGGCTCGTTATCGTCCCCAATCGCGTCGAATGAAAATTCTCTTGATCAATGGCAAAATAAAATTAAGACTAGAAAGTCCACGAATACATACTTATCGCGATCTACCATATTACGAAGCAAGAAAAGAAACGTTCCGATCGAAGGATCTTACCTGTTCGAGCGTGGAGGAGCTCGGCTCGCGTCGAAGGGAATCCGTCGGAAGCGACGATCGACGAGTCGTTAATCTTATACAAGATGTTAAAGTCGCAGGCATAGGGTTAAAAGGAGACAGGCGACGTTTCCGGTATCCGTGGTAACCGCAATTTCTACTGGGAAATTCCGGCGATCGTGGTCAGACAGGAGCACGCACCGCAGGCGAAGAGACAAGAGCATCGGCTTCCCATGAATTTACATTGGCAATGTGTTCTCGTCTCCATTTCGCGGCAGCTACCTAACGGATGCTTCTGTGTGATTTGCATAAAATGAGACCACTGAGCGTTCGCAGTGTCTGCCCGAGGGACGTGTGCACGGGCACAGTACGCATAGCTGGACTTCAGAACTGTCCCTTCCATTATCGGAAAACGTGGTCCGGATTTAATACCGATAAGCCGGTTAATCGAGCGGACCACGTCGATGCGTTAACGTTACAGGGAAATTAACTTAAAACTTCAAAAACCATGCTGTCGTTGCCACTCTCTTTCCATTCGTTCGTGGAGGATGAAAAATAAGAGCGATCGGTAGGCGATACTATTTAACTCGCCGACAGATCGCTAGAATAATCAAAACGAAATAGTGTTGATTAACAGATATATTGTGCCTATTAACAGCAAATCTTTAGTTTGTCCTGTTTCTTTTTTTTTTTGTTTTTTTTTTTTTTTTTTTTTTTTTTTTTTTTTTTTTTTTTTTTTTTTTTTGTTTTCTCTTTTATCTCGTGATCATACGACTCGTAAAGTATTTATTATTCTACAGGAAAGTTACAGTTAGACGTGAGAACAGAGTTCGGTGCAAATAGACAAAGTGTTGGAGTGCAGCGAACGAGTTAGGAAATTTGCAACACGACGCGCAACGTAACGAGTCATCTGTCGATGATATAATATTTCGGAGTGGAGGTTCGCTGGGTTCTCGATTCATAGAAAATTCAGTACGCGCGATAAACGTCGAAGCTCGTAAATCACAGGACCCGGCACCTCTTCTCTCGATGTGTGTAGTCCAACGAAAATCGGGGATGTGGTCGACGAAACGCGCGACGTCTTGACAGACAAAAGAGCGGCAGACGGAGAAAAGCTCGTTCATCGAAATATCGTGTCCACCAGTAAGACCAGGCTGAATAAAATCACTCTCTTGCTGATGTTGCCGGTACCGCCGTGCTGCATCGCCGCAGGATGTTCACCTAAAAAGAAAGTCCGTTCACCGAGTTTGATCTGTCGCAGCGATCCATCGCGTAGAACTAGGACACCGGGATAAAGGAGAGAAAATTTCGTGCGAATTTCGAAAATTCCACCGGCAAATGAAATTTACATAACGAGACTAGCTTCTAGTTTAATTTCAATTCGCGATTATTTTTTCGTGGCGCGCGATTCCCGTGCGTTTGCGATTTGTTCGTTACCGGCTAACGAGAAAACTGTAACGAGTTACGCGAGTTACAACAATCGTCATCCGACACCGTTCAAGGAATTACACGTCCTTTAAACGACGTGTAGAATTCGTCGATTTCTCCTTAACCCGAGCCCTCTTTTCCTTTTCCACGCTTTCCTTTCCTTTATCCACGTTTATCCTTGTTCATATTCGCATTCTTGCTTTCGTTTACCGCCTAACTATTCGTTCATTCGCGAACTTTTGCATGCAACGAAGCGATCGAAGGTACTCCAGTGAAATTTCCTCCGGTAAACCTTTCGATAAGGACCTTTCGTGAAATGTTCTTAAAGTACGTCGACGATGCTTCGATGCTTCGATGGAATCTCGAGGGTTTGATGGAACGAAGCAGGCTTTTTTATTTTTCCCGAGGAGAGACCTGCCCTTCGAGATTTAATCGAGCGTATTTTATGTATTTTATCCTCACCGTTCAACACGTGAACCATCACATTTGCCGGAGCAACTTTGCTCGAGACGCACGTGTAATTCCCGCTGTCATCGAACTGAGCACGCGTTATTAGCAGCTTGCTAGTGGTCCCGTTCTTACCTTTCTCCGTTTCCAGGGAAACGCCACCCCTGCCAAAGGTAAAGTCGTTATTACACACGAATTCCGATAACCGATCTAATAATATCGATGCTGTCTCCGGTTTTGACCGATGTTTGCTTTCGCAGCTACCGGCTCGATTCGCGACGTAATCGAGACGATCGTGCAACTACAACCGCCTTTATTTTTTTTTTCACAATTTCTTTCTTTCTTTCTGCTTTTCTCTCTTTAACCGCGCTTTTGACAGACACCGAAGAAGAATAAACAAAAGTTGATATTAAGATGGGACGACGCACCTTGGACCATCGAAATCGATCATAGCACCCGCATGGTACCAAGTCACGTTACTCGGAGGAATATCTTGCAAGTCCACGATGCAGGTCAAGCTGATCGTGCTGCCCCTCTTCACGTAAAGCTCTTCGGGCCCCGTAATCTTTGCCTGAACATCTAATATATGAACACGATGAGGAAGAGCGGAAAATACGAGTCGACCAACTGTTTGACGCGTGACAAATTAAAGGGTTCGCTGGTCGGTGAGTTTGTGTATAGATGCGGAGCGGAAATGCTGCTTTAGAAATTCACGACAAGACTTAACCGAAAGTCCGGACCGGATAACGTACATGAATAAAGAATCAATGAATAAAAGATACTCGCGAGTAAGTAAAATTTATTCATAGCTGTGCCGTTATTTTAGTCGATAAGTAGGATAACTAAAAGTCGAAGCAAAAGGTTGGATCTCGCGCGACGACACCGAACGCGTTAAGGAAGGCAATATTTGTTAGCGGAGAGAAAGATTTAAACGTTAATTGGAACACGGCCTCGTGAAAATGCGATTCAAGCTGTACAAGATTACGCAAAGTAGGCGGCTTCCGTGTCTCTGATCCCTTGAAAAGTTTCGCTCAACGGAACCGTGGGCGAGTGCTAAATTTTCTGCTCGCCAAACGAACGAACGTACAGCTCGTCCCAAATAGAACATTTTCCACGGAAAATGAACCTGTGCGTCTAGCATGGATATTGAGTAAAAGGGTTCGAAGAAGCGACAGAAACTCACCTAAAACTTTCAAAGTAACCGCTTTAGATATCTTGGGTTCTGTATTAACTTGACACTCGTAAATGCCGGCGTCCCGTGGTTGCACGTAATCTATTCGCAGATTCCAGTCGTCGCGCTCCGGATTGCCGACAATCGTAAATCTTGCGTCGCTCGTATAAGTCACTGACATGGACGTTAAGATGTGTAAGTCCCTTTTTCGAATCCATGACACCTGGGACAAATACCGAATGAGATATGGAATATTTTGCTGGCCGTTAACTAGCCGTGATATTGAATCTCTTCTACAAGCCTCTACCCCCGTGAAATATGCACGTCGTCACGTTCCACGCTGTCGAGTTACGTTTCCTGTTTCCCCCCCACGTTTCAATGCGATCTGACAAATTCGTTATTGGAAAGCTAACTGACTGCGTGCAAAGGCGATGTAAACGAGTTAAAATCGTTTGGAAAAAGAAAGAAATTTTCGCGATAAGAAGTAGGTAAATGGTTGTAGCGCAAAAAGAAGCTTGAAGAGAAAAGCATTTATACCGCAACGCGCTAATCGTTTATCCATTAACCAAGGAAATTAGGAAAGCATTCGTAAATTCAAGAACACGTCGCGCGAAAGCGTCACTTTACATTGCAGTTAAGGTAGCAGAACGACGATACCTTCTTCCATTAATTAACCGGTCAAACATTTACATATCCTCCCTTTTCATCTTGATCCATTTAAAAGATCCCAATCGAGAATTTCATATTGCTCTGGCAATTGCTGCTCGCGATTTACGATTACTGGAATTTCTACGGTATACGATCTTAAACGGCTCTTGTAACTTAAATATTTACCAGAACATCGTATCCTAAATTTCTAGTACATCCTACGTTGCGAGTATATACGTATAGTTACGGAAATATAGTTTCGACTACCTCGGCGTAATTCCAAATAGCGCGTGATCCTAATTCGCAAAGTAGCAGTAACGTTGTTCTTGCAATAATCTACCAATTACTACGAGTAGAAATGAAAATTATAGTTCATTCTATTTGGTTTTTCTGTTAAGTGTTCGAATAATTTTGTTTGATTTTCTTTTGGATATACGAAAGAAAGAATGATCCTTTTGCTTTACTTTTTTTTTTTTCTTTTCTTTTTTCTCTCTTTTTTAAAACTTTGAAAAAAAAATTATACCTTACGGTGTGTAAATAGAGCAACGTAATCTCGTGAAAATCTAACTAAACGTCTATTCACGAAGTAACGTTGTTCTCTTCGAATTTGATTCTTTCTAACGTAAAGATAAAAACTGATAAGTTTCTAACGTAATCGCGAAGCGTGCAATGTGACACTAATATTCAAAAAAACGTGAAACTCACGGTTCTGTTCCCCAAGTTCTTAACACGGCACAACAGCACAATGGTTTGTCCAACAACGGCGGTCACTTTTGGGGATGAGTCTCTATAAAAATACGTCCTCTTCGTTCCTCGTTGCACGCGTTCCGCTTTATCGGGATTTTCCGCATCGAATCGCTGCACCGCTAAAATTCAGGTATCACGCTTGAACCATCGGAAAGCTTTGCCCTTTCGTTTACGAACTTCTATATCCAGCATTTTTAAACGAAACGACCCAAAGATTAAAGCGTCTAACGCTAACCAATTTTTACATACTGGAACGTATTTGCTTAATAAATGCCACGGGCAATTCTTTTCATCAAGAAAAATATTTAAATACCGAATAATCAAAGAATCGTCTTTTCGTTGATTTTTACCAATAAACGAATGATAATTCTAATGAAAAAGAGATTGTAAAAAATTGAATGAAAGTGTTAATGATCATAATGATACATAATTGTTTAATTTAACAAATCTATCATCGATCAGATTAATTATTACTATCGATTCACAGCAATCTACAATGAACGAAGATTCGTGCTTTTTTAAATTATACACTTTGAGACTAATTGTACCTAAATTGCGGTGACCGGAAGGCGGTTCTGCGTGTAACAGGTATCCGATTCCAAGCAAAATAAGGGCCATGCCATGGAACGGTGCCATTTTTTTACGTATGAGACTCTTTCATCTTCATTCGTCGCTCTTTTTGTTTCCCTGAAGTTTTAACAAGTCTCCAAGAACCGTCGTTGATCTCTCGGTCATCTCTCGATCGTTACAATTCTTCGTCATCCATCTCCTGAAGAATTCCTTCGAGGTAGTCATGTAACCGACGCTTTTACTTCTTGCAAGTAATAAATGAACTAAATTTTCACCCACATAATTCATAAACGCTTCAATTCCATCACAAGATAACGAAGACTGTAATCTTATGTGTTCCCTTAATGATTTTATAATCTAAATCATTAAGGTAACAAAGATCTCGATCAAAGAAGAGAAAAAAAAAAAAAGAGCTGCGGATATTCAATGAAAAGATAATCTTGTAAAGTTTAAAATAAATTTCTTGCCTCTATGATGACAGCGGGTTTATTCGTAGAAAAAGGCGCGACGTTTAATATCCTTGTCTTTATTCAAGAAACAATGCAAAATGAAAAACGTAGAGGAAACTTGTTAGCTTGACTACTTTTCCCGACGTTCGATCATCGGAGATTCAACGACGGAACAGCTTCAAGAACAGCGCGCTTCGATAGCGTTCCAAATACTGAAAGCTGCTCCTGCCCGAGGAAACGAAGAAACTAAAATCAGGGTGCAGTGGCGCCTCGCGATGCTCCCGATATTTGCGATTGCGCCAACAACTCGATCCATTCTTATAATCTCTATCTAAAACGTCTGTTTATCCTTTAATTACGAGAAAGGTCTAGCTTTTACCAAAATTAAATACGTTTAAAAATCGCATATCCCAGAAAATCCTTGAAAATTCAGGAGAATGAGGGATATAATATTGAATCAAAATTATTTTATAGGATTAAAAATAATATATCGCACTTCAATGATTTAACAATTGTTTAACAGAAATACAGGCACCGATCGTTCAATGTGCAAGTGTCATAAGAACATGAAAGATAATTATACACGTACATGTATAAAATTACATTCTAGATTCCTCCAATAAAGAAGAAGGAATACTATATTATTTTCAGTCAACGCAAATATTACATACATATTAGATAATAAAATATAGTCTGAATCTTCTTATTTTTTTACATTAACAGGTACATGTATATACTTACATACTAGAATAAACTTTTTATAATAGAAAACATGATAAAATTTACATATTATAACGACACTCCTTTTACTAATAGAATATAAACGTATAAAAATATCCAATAATTCAGTGATAACATGCTATTAAGCAGAATAAAATTTTATACGCATGTATTATGTATATTCAAGATACACTATAAAAATCTAATTCCTAAAGAAATCACCCTTTGTACCACCAGTTTTTGAAACCAATTCGATATCGGATATCTTCATCGATTTCGGAGAAGCCGCGTATTTGCACATATCATAAATTGTTAAAGCTGCAATACTCACGGCTGTTAAAGCCTCCATCTCTACACCAGTTTTACCAGTACACCTAACTTCCGCTGTGATCTCTATGCAATGTACTTCTTCGTTTAAACGCAAAAATACATTTACATAAGATAACGGAAGTGGATGACATAATGGTATTAAATCAGAAGTACGTTTTGCTGCCATGATACCCGCTAATTGTGCTACGGATAATACATCGCCTTTTTTTACATTATTTTCAGCTATTAATTTGCTTATTGTTGAATTAACTTGTACAATTCCTCTTGCTATTGCGACGCGTTTAGTTTCGTTTTTCGAACCAACGTCTACCATGCTTGCTTTGCCACTTTGATCCACATGCGACAGAGACGAAAATGCTCTTGCATTTGTACCATTTTTAAACTGTGTTCTCGCGTAATCCAATAAATACTGTCGCGGTATATTATTTTGTAAATCTTTATATCTTCTCAGGTGTACATATTTCTTTGTAACTGTAAATACAAATGTAAAATTAAACGTATGGTAGTTTTAAAACTGCATTATTAATAGCAAAAACATTGAGCGATAACGTTTGTGCGAATAGCATCGATACATTATTTTATATTAACTTAAAATTCCCGTAATAATAGATTAACCCCCAATCAGAATCATTGGCCTGTTTTCCATGCGGGATAGATTCAACATTCCTGAAACACATACATTATCGAAAACATATAAACGTTATCGCTTTATACCTAGATTAATATTTTATGACAAGATAATCTTTTATCACTTAATCCTACATCAATCATGTGGATTAAAGATAAAACTTAATACCTGCATGTTGCTTCTTTTTACGCCATACTGCTTCTCCAATCATTTCTTTTAAAACATCGTTAGACGCTCCGCTACGTAACGCATCTCGAAGAGATACTTCTCCTTTTCCCTCAAATAAACAGACTTTTAAATTTCCATCTGCTGTTATTCTTAACCGATTACACGAGTTACAAAAATGGTCACTCATTGATGTAATAAATCCAACTTGTCCTGTAAATCCAGGTACAAAGTATGCCTATTACAAAAAGATAAATTATGCTTTTACCAACAGATATATAAATTAAACAATGAATTTATATAATTTTTTAAATTGCATACTTTAGATGTATCATTGTATTCATTTGGAAGACGTTGCAAATCAGGATATGTATCTCTAATAAGATCTTTCATGGCCTTGAAAGAAACCATTTTATTCTCTTTCCACTCATTACCTTGGAAAGGCATATACTCGATAAAACGTACATCAATCGGACGATCTTTTGTTAGATTAACAAAATCAATTATCTCATCATCGTTAAAACCTTTCATTACCACACAATTTATCTATGATTTATTTTATATAAATTTTTATATAGCTTTAATTATGAATAGATATAAACTTTTTTCTAATCCTTTCTCACCTTTACTGGATTGTAACCTAATTGAATAGCAAGATCAATTGCACTCATAACTCTAGACCATCCCTTCCTACGAGTAAATTGTTCAAAACGATTTTCTCTTAAAGTATCTAATGAAATATTTATTGCATCTAACCCAGCATGTTGAAGTGATGGTAACTGGCGCGTTAATGTCAATCCATTAGTAGTAATTGCAACTTGTTTTAGATTAGGCAATTGTTTTAATCCAGCTATAATAATTATTTTTACTCAATAAGAAGGTTCAATATGTGATATATATTGAATGTAAGAATATTTACCAATAATATCCACAATGTCTTTTCTAACAGTTGGTTCACCACCAGTTAAACGTATCTTATTTACACCTTCATTTACAAATAATCCAGCTATTTTAATTATTTCATCTGTTTTTAAAATACCATCATTTTTTGTCAACTTAACTCCTTCTGCCGGCATACAATATAAGCCTGTAATAAATGTAACATCTAGTAAAAACATTTCAATTAAAGCAGTGAATATTATTTGATAAATACTCACATCGAAGATTACAACGTTCAGTAATAGAAATACGTAAATATGTATGACGCCTTCCAAATGAGTCTGTGAGTACATCATTGTTATCTGTTTTATTTAACAATTCTCTAAATCGCTGTATCTATAATAAAATAGGAAATATAGTAATGTATTTTTTCATCATTTCATTTCTTATAATATAACGCAATAATCTGAAATATATATATATATATATATATATATATATATATACTACCCATGAACAAATATATGTTTCTTTCACAAATAAAAACATACTCACTCTACGTGAAACATTTGATGACACAATTGCTTCAGTGGATGAATACACAGCACCGAAGATCGATTTCACAGTATTAATTTTACGAAACATTTAAGTAATATATATTTTCAAAAAGTACAATGATCTATAACCTCTATGTTTAGTAGAAAATATTTTAATTTCCTATATAAGGAATAAAAAAATTATATAATTCCAGAAATTCCAAGATGGGCGACGTATTCACGTTATCTCTTTAATGATTTCATTGGAACTATGTTATATGTTCTAACTATGCAAGTATTTATCTTCAGAACAGTAGGAAACATCTTCAGTGGCATTCAATTTGACGAAATCTGTCATCGTGATAACAAATATTAATCCCACGATATGATTCGAATTACTTTGCCGCCTTCGTTCATTCCAACCAATCATGGTACACTTTATATAACCATTGCATATATTTTCTAGAATCTTTCACACATACGAAGTTTGACAGTTTGGTGTTGACTAGTTTGTACACAATCAGTTATATAGTACATGTAACCTATCAAGAAATGAAATGTTATCTAAGCTATTAGCGGAATAAATTTCAGGAGACATGTCTTTATTTCCAGCTTATTCAAATGAATCGAATAAATCTTCGATATCCAATGAATCGAAGAATTTTACGAAAGGTTAATTAAATACTTTATATATCAATGTCAATTATAAAATTGGTTATAATATGATAATTATTTTTAATTATAGAAAATGAGACAGCTAGTTGGTTATACAATTCCAGTTACTTGGAACAAATTTCATCTAGCAATCTTGTCAACATTTCTTCTGAATCTTCGGATGAAACTACAAATGAAACTTCTTATTTACATAAACAAGAAACTATACATACTGCTGCTTTAAAGAATCAGAAGCCTATATCTGGAGAAAGAAAAACATCTAAACATATCAAAAAAAAGAAAAAGGATAAAAAAAGATATGCATATGGGGAACCTGAATATGAGAAAGATGTAGAAAATGTGTATTTTGAAGATAAGTACAGAGACAAGGGAAATAATAGTATAAATACACTTTACTCTAGTATCAAACCATATTATGATATTAAAATAAATTCCCTTGGTTTTGTTCCTTATAAGAAATCAAAAAAAGATAGTTATGAAAGATATTATGTAAAAAACATTGATTATATAGAAAAAAATAAGAAGAAAGATACTATCATCAAGAAAGAATCTATCACTAATTCATCAAAAGAAGAGCAATGTACTTCTTCATGGTACACTAAGGTAGAAGAATTGCAAAAAGCTAAAACTAAAGAATATAATGAAAAATTAACAAATGATCCAAATGATATTCAATTATGGATTGAATACATAGAATTTCAGGTATATTATATTTGTATCTACCAAGAATTATTAAGACTTCTTACATAAATATTTTATTTCACATTTGTAGGATACATTAGGATACTTTCAACAATATCAAGCTGCAAAGGATGTTCATAGAGCAACAACATTAAAAAAGTTGTCTATAGTTGAAAAAGCTTTAGAAAAAAACATAGAATGTACAAATTTATTAAAATTAAAGTTATCTTTCATGGGAGAAATTTTGCCCGCTGATGAATTTTCAAAGCAACTTGAAGCCTTAGTTAACAAAGATACAGGAAATATTATTTTATGGCAAGAATTTATTATGACTACACAAGCTTCAGTAGCAATGTGTACAGTACCAAAAGTTTTAGATTTATATTCAAAATGTTTTTGTATTTTAAAGCAAAAAGCTAGAACAAATCCTCGAGTATATGACGAACGATTATTACGTATGTAAAAAGTCGTAAATTATTTTATTTTTCTAATATATTGAGTAAAATGATAATGTCTAACTTATTATGAATAGAAATATTGTACTGGTGTCTAACGTTTTTACGACATACTGGACTTTGGGAACAAATGTGGGAAACAATACGTTTGAATCTTATTCTGAATCTCAGCTTAGATAAAAACAGTCTATCCTTTAAAAAAACAATAGATGAGAAGAAATTAAGTGAGTTTCTAATTAGTAAAAAGATATTATTTATTTTCTACTTATTTATTAGCGTTATCCAATTACAGTTGGAATGGAGGAAGTAATATTGATGTCAAGATTACCACTCAATCAATTATGGCAAAGAACAGAATCATTAAGAGAGAATTGCCATTGGATTAGCGTCAGTAGAAGTGAATTAGACTTAGTTGGCGATTCTCGAAGATTTGTTTTACCCGACGATGTCGCAGATTTTGTTCATCCAATACTTTCAAGAAATTTGAGTTTTCGAATGGCGATTCATACATTACTTTTACTTAAAGTACCACTATTACCTACTCGGAACTATATTTTAAAAGTATGTCTGTATATATACAATGCGGGCCAATTAGTAATTGATTTCCCACATTAAAATATTTGATATATATTGTTTCATTGATGTTCCAATAGTACTTACTATATATACTTTACTTATTTTCAGATGTTAACATTAGAAGAACTTGATTGGGGTGTAGAAACCTCAGAAGTGTTGCTCCCATTTTTTTATCCTATGGTAGGTGAAATGACTGGTTGTAATGAAAGAAGGGAACTATTAAAGGGCATACTAGAAGGACGTTTAACATCAGGTCCTCAGTACCTTACGTTTCATCCTGCGCAAGAATCATACTTGGATTTTATACGTGATATATTTTTTACAATCGCTGAAAATTTACCTCCTCTGCAACGTACAAGTATATATGTTTGGTGGTTAAGATTTGAAAGATTGCTCATTTTCCTTCAAAAAGATGATCTATTGAAACATGATAACAAGTAAGATTTATTTCATATTATTTTATGTAAGTAAAAATATTCGAAGATTTATGTGTTTATATATATTTTACAGACGAAAAAAATTAAAAACAATATTAAAGGAATTCTTAAAAAAGGACGAAAATAGAAATAATTTACATTTTTATAGAGAATATGCATTGATAGAAAAAGAAATAGGAAAATTTGATAATTGCGTAAATGTTTTACAGACGGCCATTCAATCTCAAAGTGCATGTCCTTCTGAAATTCATAATCCTGAAGAAAAATCAGCACTTCTAAGTTTGTATCGGACATTTATTGAAACTTTACTTAATTCAGAAACATATAAGGAAACACATAAAACACAGATATTGAATATTATGAGACACATAATACCCGAAACAAATGGAAACCAGTTGCTACAAGTGGAACAATATTTAGAAAATTGCATACAAAATTTTTTACTAGAAATTCCTTCAGAAAATGAAGAAAATATATATTTTTTACCAAACATCAAATGTGATACAATTGTGTGCTATGCGTATTTGTTATATGTACGAGATTCCGATATTAATAGAATAACCAGCATGTTTAGAAGCTGTATAAATCATTACAAAGACAGCCATTCTTTACAGGTATTAAACCTCATTTCTTTGTTTTTTATAATACAGATTGTATTATATATTTAACGTATTTTATATTCCAGGAAATATTACGCGAAAGTCAAATCGCACTTTTGCAGTTACATTATAAACGGATTCAACATGAAAACCTTCTAAAGTCAGAAGTAGATGATATGATAAAATTATATCCAAATAACTTTTTTGCCCTTTCAGTATTTGCATGTATTGAGGTATACACAGTAAAAAGTACATAATAATAAAAAATTTTTAAATTATGGCATAGAAAATTTTAATTATAATATTTATTTGACAGAGTGAATTACCTCTTTGGAAAAGCAACAGTCGCGTGACAAAGCTCCAATTATGGAAAGCATTTGCTATGTGTTTAGCAAGTCGGAAACGTATTCATTTTTTACAAGAGCTTAAGGATTATGTTAGTATGAACGCAGCAATCAATAAATTACTATATTTTCATCAAACACTTGCAAGGTATGTCCCTAAATAACCTATGTCAATTTGTTATATAGCATTTAAGAAAATTAAAAACAAATATTAAATTTGCAGGATACCGACAATTAAAAATTGTCCCTTGTTATGGAGATTATATATGCTCCTTCTTAGGGAATATAATCTGTGTGAAAAAAAAGGAGAAGAAGTATACCATGAAAGTGTTGCATTATGTCCTTGGGCTAGAAGCATTTACATTGATGCAGCTGAGGTTGCACCTCAAATTCTTACACAAGTTCAAGACGTAATACGAGAAAAAGAATTAAGAATGCATGTTACTCCAGAAGAATTAGATGTCTTACGCGGTTAATGTTAATATATGGATATGTAAATATTTTATACTTCGTTAATCATTTATGTAAATAATATTTCTTTATAATGTGTATATATATACGTAAAAATAAAAATCTTATAAAAAAAATATACTTTATTAATTTTATGAAAGATATAAATTTTATAATTATTAACAGTATCAATTTACAACACTTACTAAAGGTATTTTAAAACATAATAGTATACATATGTTGAAATGATATTAGATTGTGGTTATAAGTTCATTGGAGAATACATAAGTGATAAATAAATATTAATGCTTCTATGATGATTATTCTCATACAATATAGCAAAGGTGTAATATAATACAGAATAGTAATTAATAGATACAATTAATAATTCAATTTATTCGAGTACCACAATCGTGAGTAAAAATTTAGGTTAAAGTAATTGTCATTGTAACAATAATTATATGTTATTTTATTAGTACTATTCACAAGTATAAAATTTTTCTCATTTTGTCAATTAATCACTTATAAAAAGCTAAAATTCAAAATATAAAATGTTTGATTTGTCATTTTATAATTTTTTTAGTGTCAATCAATTATTTTGAGATTCTTTATTTATTCATAAAATTTCATAATATATAAAAGCATCAAAGAATTTTTGTTCAAAAACTGAATTTATTTCTTCACACACAATATGGATTTGAAAGCTGTTGTTGTTTCGGGTGAAGCACCAGAATCTGATGATGACTCTGCAAGCATTGTCACTGTATGTTATTTTTACATTATACATCATCATATATAAAGTATTTATTATGTACTATAAAAAAGAGGAAGATATGAATTATGATATTGTGTACAGGGTATGGGATTTCCGTTTATAAGAGCTCCTAATTATTGTGGTACGATTATTTCTGGTGAAGCTCCAGAATCTGATGATGGTAAGATTTTGTATTTGACGATTCAAAAGATATTTATAATATAAACAATAAACTTGTTTTATAGTAACACTTTTTCTAATCTAATCTCATTTAATATTTATTAGATGGAACAAGTATAAGTAGTGTTAGTGGAGCAGTTGATGCTATGACATGTATGCCAGAGGTGAAAATACCAAAATCAAAAAAATGTTCTATAAAATACAATAGTCTGCTTCATAAAAAATTACGTAAGTCTAAATATTAATTTAAAAAAAGTCAAATGAGCATATTTTTGTCAATATCATTTTATTAATACTGCTGTAATACAATATGCATTGCTATTACTAAAATATTATATAATAATTTTAATGCAGAAAAACCTGTAATAACATAATCATCAGAATAATGTAAATTTTTATTAGACTCAAGCTTACTTTGTTTCAGCTAGAAGTTTAATTATATAGAACATTTATTTCTGAGTATTTTATACATACAAATAATATACAATATCTAATTTATTCAAGAAAAAATGTTTAATACTTCAATTGACATTTCATAATAAAATAGATGAAAGCAATGAAACATTGGATAAAGACCTTATACAAATGGTTGATGGAACAATTGGTAATGCCACTCAAGAATTATCAACTGTTAATAAGCAATTGCTAAGGAGTGAACTTATTCTTCAAGAGGCTGTGTCTCAATTACGTAGCGCCGGCAATCGAGTGAGAGATACATCCAATGCGTTACGTCAACTCATAGATGGAAATTTTATATCCTCTATTAAAACCTAATTTATGTAAATATATCTTATTGTATATAATTGTTATTCAAATATGTAA
This sequence comes from Bombus confusus, assembly GCA_014737475.1. Taxonomy (NCBI): domain Eukaryota; kingdom Metazoa; phylum Arthropoda; class Insecta; order Hymenoptera; family Apidae; genus Bombus; species Bombus confusus. The sequence continues at coordinate 2,010,204 of JACXIV010000035.1, forward strand.
TGGACATGAGAATATAATAATAATAACAATAATAATAGCAATACTGCCTTAGTATAATGTGTTAATTATCAATATTAAAAAATCAGTATTTTTAAAGGACATGATGAGTGGGTCATTATTGAGCATCAATTGTTTTCTTTAATTGGCAGTTCTATTAAATATATCAACTATTTTCTAATACGTCTTAAAATTTAGGTAAAATATTACTTTGTTCAATATCTCACAAAGAAATACCATTAGAAATTACAGAACAAATTTATAATTACTGACACATTTGGATGCTATTAATTATTAATATGTCTATGCTGATCGTTGCACTTTAAATATCCAAATGACAGTAAATGTAAACATTATTTTGTAGTATACAGATGTTAAGGTATATATCAAAGAATGTCACGATGTTCTGTTTACAGTGTTTCTGCAAAGAATAAACATAAGCATCAAACTTTTTTTTCTTAAGATTTAAAATAAATATCACTATATAAATATTGAATAACATATCTTTGTACATCACAAAGTTGGTTTCATTTTCGTAACAGGCATAGATATAATGACAAATTTTATTTTAATACAATAATATTTTGCGTATGCATAATCTTTTCAGAAACACCTGCACATTTTCTTTTTTTTTCTGCAGTTTTTCTTATCAAATGCATAACTTTGGTATCAAAGAGCTGATATTGGTTTTTCCTATTACCACGCTAAATTTAGTGTACAATGAATTGATGATTATAATGGGGATGCATTCTTTCTCTATAAATTCAGTCTTAAACATTTCATCAATCTTCGTTGAACTAAACCTTGGTATAATATATCTACATACAAAAGTTCATAAACCAAACATGTCGTCTTTTTGCTAATACTGATATGACAACATCGTGACGGAATGTTTTCTTTGACATGATATTTCTATATAGCTTTTGTTTATGTAGTACATTCAGATTATTTAATGGCTAAATTGCATGTGTTTAACTATGCATGTGTATTTTAAGACCTCATTTTGCATTAAAGCAATTCCTTATGTCATATTCTACAAAATATATGACACTAGAAAGGCATATGTATACTATAAACCTATAAATAAAAAAATCAAGAAAACAAGTTACTATTAACAAAATATAAAACTATGCATTATTATGGTATTAACTTATAGCGTGGACAAGCATCAACTTTCCATATATTTCTTTTTTGCTAATAAATTTAAATGTTCACGTATTTAATAAATACTTGCAAATATCCCAGGAATAAGTTTTGACTATCCGTCAAAAATAGGAACTCAATAGTTCCTATACATGTTTCTTCACCATTATGTCTTCTAAAATATTGCATAGAAGAATCTTAAGATTTTCATTGACAATGCAAACATTCAGTTTTCATGAACAATATGATGGTAATAGATAGCGTAGAAAACTTTCACGCTATAAATGTGATGGGCTCAATTCCAGAAAAGGATTAAAGTTTGTTGTAGTTGGCGACCTTTATAAAATATGCGACGTCGCACTCGATACATATTAGCCAATGTGAGGGCGCCCACCCCCCACATGGCCTACGCTCGCTCTATTTCTCCACCACTTGCACACATCTGAAGAACATCCAGGGATCCTTGTGCTTGCCGTTTTTCAGCTAAGAATCTGCCTGAAGCTTCTTTTAATTGCTCAAGGAAAATTCTGAAATTAAAATGGTATTATATTACATTACAAAATTAAATGGCATTATATTATATTACATTTTATAATATTTTGGATTAATTTTTAAATACTTACATATTGCCAGACACTATATCAGCCACACTATCTGGATCCATATCACTGAGCAATTCTAAATTATGTCCATCAAGCAATGATATATGTGATGGGTCACCATGCAATGATGAGACTAAAGCCTCTATTGGTGGTCGACGCCTTCTAATTTCCTCTCTTCTTTGTCCACCTTCTATATTATCTACATCATCAACAACAATGTAACGAGAAGCAGCTTTACTACTTCCTGCTGCCACCCATTTTTGATCTCCATATAGAACCATTAGACTAGTATTTCTTTCTAATGTTGCAAAATATTCTTCATCATCTACCTCAGTACCTAGCATAAAAGCAATATTAAAAATTTATACGATTAACAATAAAGATATTTCCTTACCATCTTGTTCTAGGACAATTGTTAGTTCTGCATCCAAAGGTAAAGACAAGCGATTTCTAGCAATACTAGTTAATTCTTTCAAAGAAGAAGCAGTGATTCCCTTTCGTTTTTCTCGAGTATGATCGACAATTTTGTAAGGATTTCCCAGTCCTTGCGAAATTCCCGCTGTTTCTGACATATTGTTTTAAATAAAAGAACAATCTGAAAACTGCTCACAAATAAGTTTGTTTGGTTTTGTACTTTCTTTGTTCGATCAAATGTCGATCGAATGCATGAAATTTATGTCATCAAAAGTTGACTTCCTTCAAAAAAATTGACCACTACTAAGGCCTGATTATCGTTGCACATTGGTTTATCAACGCAACCGATTATCTTTAGATGAAATCGTAACACGAGATACGCATTCACTCGATTAGTGGGTGTCACCAATGTTTATGAAATTTTTTTTAGTAGAAAAGTGTTTGCAGAATACTTAAAACACTGGATACATGCCGATGATTTGGGTGTAAAATTGTAAAGTTGGAAGATAAGTAAGAAAGGGCAGTGTTTTGGATTGCTTTGGATTGTTGATTTTACAAGGGTTTTTACTACGGTTATTAGCAATTCACATACACAGATATATAAAACTTGAAAGGCGTAAGATGAATTCCGTTCGAGTGACTGAACTGACCGTATGTCAACTCAACACTGGGTCAATGGTGCAAGTACCCCTCCTATTTATATTCTCTGTAGACTACTGCGTATGGTATGTCCAAGAGACACCCACCATGGTATTCCCTCCCAACATGGCACCCACACAGAAATCAATAACCTACCCCACTCTGGTATTCATTTTTTTATTATCACTAAACGAATTGTTTACATTACAACATCGTAATATTCTCATTGATAATGCAATGTAATATATTTCAATGAAAGAACATAAATCGGTTTATTATTTGTATTTATATTTATTTGTTTATTTTTATTTTATTCTTTATTATAAAATTATATATTTAAGAGGGAATTATTTTAAATGTATGAATGACTAAAAATTAATAAAAAAATAGTTTTTTGAATAACATAATTATTATTTATTTCGCATTAAAAATGAAATGTGATTTAAAGAAATATAAATTCTTTTATATATATTTATACACATCAATAAATATAATATTTCTAAAAAAAAAAATAATGTATCATGCATAAGAATTATAAAAGTATATGAAATATATAATTACGCAGATAAAATTTACTCCAAAATATATGTAAAGTATCTGTGTTTGATTCAACAAAATATAATTACATTTCAGATAAAATATGTAATTTTGCTAGGATCTGTGAACCTAAGACACAGCACTGCAGTTAAATTTAGATCAATGAGACTAGATACTGCTTTAAGTTTAAAGTTAGAACAGAGTTAGCCCAGTTAGGGCTCTTAGTTGAGCCACAAGTCTCATCTGAATGTAATCAATTAAATTTCTTTAAAATATTATCAAAGTTAAACTAGAAATGCCTTTACCAAGTGGAAGCAAAGAACCAGATGATAGTCAAACATGGGAATTAGCAGAAAGATGTCTTCTTCCAATTGCATTCTCGCATGCAATTGCAGTCATTTTAGCAACTATATTAAATACATTGAGTATATCACAAACATCTAGTTTTGTGCTTTTCCTCTTATTGTTGGTAATATCTATAGGATCTACACTATTTTATCATAACTTAAAGGTGAGTCATTAAAAACATGTGTTTATTAATCCATAAGATTACAAAGCGTAAGTACAGACTATATCACTTACATTTCACACATTTAATATTATATTAATGTTTACTTCTTAATTTTAATATAAGTAACACGCGCGCATCTGTGTATGTGTGTATGTGTGTGTGAAAGTACATATTCTACAGTGTTAATATATAAGCATATAATAATACAAAAATATAACTACTTCCTGCAGATAACTGCCGCAGGGAAAGCAGTTCTTATTACAGGTTGTGATTCAAGAGTTGGATATACTTTAAGTAAACAATTAGATGAACTGGTAAGATAATTTCTATGTATTCCTGTTACAATTGTTATTATTCATTTCTAGTGTGTTCTATATATACATAATTTATTTCTAAAGGGATTTACAGTATTCGCTGGATTTAGTGCAAAAGTTGAGAATGAAGAGACAATGCAAAAATTAAAACAGGAAGCTTCTGGTAGATTACATATATTGCAATTAGATATTACTAGTGAGCATGATATTCATTCAACATTTCTTTATGTAAATGAAAACTTGCCAGATGGTGCACCAGGTTCAAATTTATATTTTTTTTATGAATATATAAAACTTATTATTTATAATATATATTTGGCAATCGTAAATATCTTACAACAGGTTTATGGGCATTAATACATGCTGCTGCTTGGGTGACATTAGGTGAATGCGAATGGGTGCCTCCTTCTGTATTAAAACGCAGTATAGATATTAATTTCATTGGTCTTGCTAGATTAACTCAGGTGATATTAATATATTATCAACAATTATATATTGCAATACTTAATAAGCTAATCTCCATGAATAAAATAATAATTTTTATTTAAAGGTCTTTTTACCTTTGATTAGACGATCAAAAGGACGTGTTGTCATAGTTAGCAGTCTTTTAGCTCGTATTCCAAGTCCTGTCCGAGGCATTTATTGTGCAGTTAAGGTAGGTAGATCATTTTAAAAGTATCAATAATCTATATTTAAATATAACATCAACAAAATATACATGTAACATATATTATATATGTGTGTGTATATGCGTATGTGTATTAGGCTGCAGTTGAAGCTTGGGGAGCTTGTCTTAGGTTAGAAATGAGAAGATGGGGAGTGGATGTAGTTATTGTTGAAACTAGTGAATATGTATCTGGAAATGCTTGGTTAAAAAATAATAGTGCCTTGCTGGAACAAGCTAGAGACATGTGGACTCAATTGGATCCTCAAACCCGTAAGGAATATGGGCAAGAATTATTCCAAAAAGAAATGTTGGCTCTTGAAAAATATACACAAGAAACAGATATAGATTTAACACCAGTAACTAGAGCTTTGACAGATGGAGTAATGAAAACTTTTCCAATGAGAAGATACACACCAGTATCGCGTAAAGAAAGAATACAAGCATTATGCAGTGATTATCTTCCAAAACCAGTTTATGATATATTGTATGTAAATTGAAAAAAATCTGAAGATCTACATGATCAAGAACAAAGAATGCAATGTTCAAATTGAATAACCTCTGCCTAATAGTCAGTTGTTTATAACATGATACTGCAAAGGATAAAGTTACTTACTAGTCACATTTTGTCACTTTATACAAACCCAAATAAATCTTCAACGTACACGTTAAAATAAGAAATGAGAAAAACAAAAGCATCAATACCGTTTATTAAACTATGTGGTATATAAATTATAACAAAATCTGTAATCAACAACGTAATTTTAAATAAAGAAACTTCCGTAAAGAATGACATATAGAAACTTGAAATGTTATACAAAAATTATAATCAAGTAATCATTTTCCTTCTTTCCAGCACTCACTTTCTAAATCATTAAACTTATAATTCTTTATTAAACTGCCATCCTTGTCGACATTTTTGTAGCATAATTTTTCACACGTACTGCACTACACACAAGACAGATTGCGCTAGTAGTTTTAACGGTTCCATATTTCATAATGTCGGTAAAAATATTTCCGCGAAACAAAGATATTGTTACGCAAAATTTAAGAAAATCAAACATGAGAGTCAGATACCGGTTACACGAATAGAAAAAGAAAACAAAAAATGCACCGACGAATTATAATTTGTTAAAACAATCGTTATTCGTTTCACGGTAATTCACTGCGAAGGGAAAAGAAAAGAACGATAAAAAAGAAAGGTCAATTACTTGGAGGGAATAATATCTATTCATCTTTCCCTGAAGCAAGTGGATTCTGTTGTTGAATCACTGCACCGGTAATTACACTCAGAAAATAACAATATCCAGTAGTACATTGTCTTGTATTTGATCTATACATATGAAGAAATTCGATATATGTATATATGTATGTATGCGCGTGTGCTTCCTATACATAGAGTATTGCGATTGTATTAAGAGTTTTGCGGTAGTTGTATAGTGGCAGGGGGAGGTCTTTAGCCCCCTTGGTGAGGCACACGCCGGTAATGAGTGTTTATACCATAACTGCGGCGACACCAACAACGAGTACAATAATATCAACAACAACGGCAACGACGACGACAGCTGTAACAGTGACGACGACGGCTACGCCGACAACAACAACGGCACCGGCGGTTGCCGTGTCGCCTGAAGCTGCACCTGGTTGGATAGAATTTTGTGAGAGACACGCCCGCGCTTCGGCTTCTGATTTTGCTAAGGCCTTTTGTACCTACGTCAGTTTAAATTTACCAGAAAGTGCAAGATCGAATCTTTCCCATCGTGATTTTTTAAGAAAATTTGTCGAAAGCTTTTGTGAACACTTTGAAAGCGAATACCTACGTCGTACGATTAGGTATGCCATAATAAGATATGTTCTGCTTATTTTTATAACTTTCTTAAGTCATTGAAATATGTACACTATTATGAAAATAATGTATAAAAATTTTATAAATCCTTTTAATTACTTTGCCAGATCACCATCTTTGTATGACACAAGGCATATAGTAAGTAATGATAGAGATGTTAATGTTGTAAGCCAAAACAACAATGCTCCTATTCGTATATCATCTCATGAAGAATTCAGTGATTACTCTGAACATGATGGAGATGCAATATCACCAAAGCCTGCACACAAACCATTTTTCCGCCGTTTATCCTTTAAAGGGCTTAAGAAGGGCAAAAGCTTCTTCCATAAGCAGCAAAGTGATGAAGTGGAGTTATCTCATAGTGAACATCGTAGAGATAAGCATTCAAAAGCTAAACTTTCAAAGATTGTGGTGGAATGTAGAAAAGAAGGCATTGTTAATTCCTTAATGGGAGAAAATATTGATGGAACTCAAAAATGGGAGAAATCTAGACTTGCCTTAATAAAAGCAATTGGTGGATATATGTTAGAATTTTATTCTCCTCCAAAAGCAGTAAAACCACGTAGTGGTGTCTTTTGTTCTGCAATAACTGAAGCTAGGGAAACAACTGCATTAGAAATGCCAGATCATGAAAATACCTTTGTATTAAAAACACAAAATATGGAATTTGTAATAGAAGCTCATGATTCAAATGATATGAGATCATGGTTAGCTACTATTAAATATTGTATGCGCACAGTACAACAAAATTCTGTTAATCCTAGTTCTGGAACAGATGTTACTGGAGATTCCTTAGGACATGGTTCATTAGCTATTGGTAGTGAAGGAGATAGATTAAGAACTAATTCTACAAGTAAAAGTTCCCGATCTACATCCCATGAACACGGAGATGAAATAGGTGGCAATCCTCCAGAAATACCTCCTAGACTTCGTATAAGAAGTAATAGTAATCTGGAATTATGTTCATCACAACAGGATATTGAACAAAGTATGATAAATTAATTTATAATTGCTTTTTAAAATCATATAGCTCGTATGTTAGAAATAATTCAATTTTGTTGTAGTGAATGCAAATGATGGTGAATTAGATTTATCTAGCAGTTTAAGAGAATATCCATGGTTTCATGGAACCCTTCCTAGATCAGATGCAGCACAGCTTGTTTTACATAGCGCTGCTAATGGTCATGGTGTATTTCTTGTTCGACAAAGTGAAACAAGAAAAGGGGAATTTGTATTAACTTTTAATTTTCAAGGCAGAGCAAAGGTAATATATTATTTCCTTTAATTATATTATTTTAAATTTAATTATAGTCGTTTAAAATAATTTATTTTTTCACCTTTACTGTAGCATTTGCGTATGACATTAAACGATCAGGGACATTGTCGTGTTCAGCATCTTTGTTTTCCTGCTATATATGATATGCTTGAACACTTTCGTCGAAATGCCATACCTCTTGAATCCGGTGGAACAGCAGATGTAACTCTCACAGAATTCGTTGTGGCGACTGATGCAATACGGTCAGGACATCATAATGCATCTGGAATAAATCAACAACAGTTACAAGAAAGGAGACCCCCAGCTGCTCCAGAGCCAAGAGAAGTAAGAGTCAGCAGTGGAAGTCTAACTCCTCTTGAGTGAACGCGAGTGGCTAACACCCACAGTCTGAAGTCTAATCTACAGACAGTGAGTAAATAAATAAAATGATGCACCCATTTTTCGTACAGCTGGTGATATATACCATACTAAATTGATATTTATATCATTACAAAGGTATCAATTTTTAATACTTCATGTAGGTCCATATTCGGATTATTTTATAAATATTTAATTATCACTGTATATAAATATAATTTTTAGTATAAACTATCATTTCTGTATGTATGTGTATATTTATACATGCAATATATTTTCTTTCATTTGTTTTCTTAAAATCAGTTTTTAAAATCAAGTATTTTCTATGAGAATATTTTTTCAATAATTCAATATATTTACTATTTCTTTTGTTATGATTTATAAAAAAATTATTGTCTTACCTTCAAAATAAATTGATGCAAGGTTTTCATACTTACAATTTTATTATTTCAGGTAGAATAATTTCTTTTTAAATTAATGTTACTGCTTTATTATTTATAATATCTTTTTATTAATTTCACGTCATACATATATATTTTCAAACTTTCAATCCGAATGTGGAAATTTAACAGAATCTAATTAAATATATATATATGTGTGTGTGTGTGCGCGCGCGCGCGCGCGTATATATATATATAATTAGTATTGAAAACAATTCTCAAAATTGAGATGTGTCTATAACTTTTAGTATTAAAGAGTTTTATTAATATAAGAGACAATGGTGCTCGATGAGTATGACCGTGGGACAAGGAGCTCGCTTTTATGTGTACAGTATTCTTAAAATTTCTGGTTCATCTTAATGACTGAAAGTATGAATAATTAATTCATTATTATATATTATTTCCTTACAAATCCAGAAAATTTAAGATAAAATATAATTGAATTAAATTAAACATAATAAATGTATATATGTTAATATACAGGTGCGCACATATGGCGGTTCTATAAGAACACGTACAGAATCACTGGAAAGACTGGAACAACAAAACAACGTTACAGAACAACAAAGTTCATCGTCATCTAGTGGTAGAGCAATTCAAAATACTTATAGTTTTCTTTGACGATGGATTCATAATACTCTACCATCAGGCTACAACCCAGTTAGTCCTTTAGATTAAGTAGTTTCCCCATCAACTTATCCTACAAAGCAAGATAATTTTAAGTTGCAGTTATTATTGTTATCATAAAGTGTTATACAAAAGTGTATTATTTCTCCTATGTAAACAATGTATTTTTTCAAATCAATTGCTTCCAACTTTTCCAATCTTGAAGGCGACGTTTTCAACAACTATATTTATCAACACGTTTTTACTCAATTTTGGAATCAAAACATACGCTTTGAAATATAATTGTTTTATAAATCATTTTTAAAATGATGTATATAAATTATTTCAAAATTTCAATGAAATTTATAACAAGATTGTATCAGTTGCATTCTTTGCACGTTCAGATATATCAGCTCAAATTATTATATAAATCATAATAAACATTGTAAGTATTATAAAATATTTAAAATATCATAAAACTGAAAGACCACAGCCTTTGTCTTTATTTTATTGAAGTAATTGAGGGAATATTTTGAAACTATAGAACATAGTCCATTATACCAATTAATTTACTTAAGTGTATGTACTTACATAAGAATATATACAAAAAAAACATGTAAATGTATATGAAAGTTAGTCTTGTTTTATATATAAAATTATTACAAACAATCTCTTTACTATGACTATCCTTTCTCCAACATGAATTGTAGAATATATTATTAAATAATATTTATATATAGATCATACCAATAAAGCTTGATTTAAAGAAGTCAGGAAACTAGAGAGAGAGTCTATGTGTTATATATAAATAATTCAGTCATAATAATTAACTCAATAATTCAATCACAACATTCAATTTAAATAAAATTAAAATACATTATAACTTATATAATTATATGTTATTTTAAAATATATCATTATATTTTATGGTAAATGTTAATGTAAGAGAGTATTATTAAATTGATAAACATATAAAAGTTAGTCATGATCATGACATAGAGCAATATGACTGAATGTGCAAAATTAAATTATAGATAAATGTATTATTATATTAATACTTATATTAATACTAAATGTGAACTCTTAGGAGAGAGAGAGAGAGAGAGAGAGAGAGAGAGAGAGAGAGGAAGTACCTATATTTAATAAAAACAATTCAATATTCAAAAAAATGGTGTACTTAATAAGATTACATTTAAACTTTGAGGTGATTGGACTGTATTTTTTACTAGAATACGTATGTATGAAAATATGTTAAATTTTCATAAACAAAAAAAGATAAAAATTAAATTATTTAATTACGATACATATTTTTGGTGCGTCGTATTGTTAAAGAAATCATATTTCTCTTAAATTTAGTAAACTTCTATGTAAATGTTTTATGATAATCTAGATTTATCATCCGCACATTAACCTTCTTATTTGAAAAATTGCAAAATATATTTAATTTTTTGTTTTGTCAATTAAATCACGTGTAATTCTTGTATAACGAAATATATTATTAATGAAATGAAAAAATTATTTTTTATTAAGGTATTTAACATTAGTCATATAGGTTAATAAAAATAACACCAGCCATTGTTATAAATACGTCACTGAAAACAAGTAATTCTCTGAATACTTGTTAAACATCCAATAGCTACTGCTACTATATTATCATTTCAAGTACTAGATAAGAGTTATTTCCGGTTCAATAAAAAAGGCTCGTTTCTGTTTACGATACAGTACACAATTATACAATTGATATATCGTGCTAGGTTGATTTAACAAATACAAACGATTATCAGTATGGCATCTCAGGTAATGAAATTACTAATTTATAATAATTAAATTTTTAATTTACAATTAATAGCATATTAGTTATACGATACAAATTTAAGGTGCACGAATTTAATGTAGAAATGACGTGTGAAGGATGTGCCACCGCTGTAACAAATGTACTTAATAAGAAGGAAGGTATGGTTTCATGTTTATTGTATATATTTATATATTTTACTTAAATTTGGAAGTATTTTATTTTTTAATTTTTTTCTTAGTAAACATATAATAATTAATTTAAATTGTATGACAAAGAATGCCAAATACCGAAAACATATGGAAATGTTACTGTGTTAAAAAATTGCTTGATTTAGAATTTATTTTTAGGTATTAACAATGTGCAAGTAGATCTACAAGGAAACAAGGTGTCTGTAACATCTGCACTTCCTTCTGATGAAATATTACAAGTTATTAAGAAAACTGGAAAGTCATGTCAATTTTTAGGAATAAAAAAATAATTGTACTATAGATTTAATGTTACTTTTTGTTATATTAAAATTTATATTTTCATTCTTCTATAAAATTATTGTTATATTATCTTCTATATAATTATGTAGCTTTTTACATTAAAATTTCAAATTTTACAGAAGGGATATACCTAAAATTCGTTTTTATAACACTGTACTGATAAATCAATTTAAAAATTTGTATTATATTTTGAAATAATTAACCTTAAAAGATACATATTAAGTACAATTTAAATATATATCTTACAAATATTTACTATTCAATTATATAATTGAATAACTTTATAAATAAAATACAAAAAGTTATTTTCTTAATTCTTCTTCTAATATTGACAAACGTTGTTCTAAAATGGTAACAGCATCACTTAATGATTGTATTTGCTCATTAAGTGCATCTACTATTTTACTAGAACATGTACCAGGTGATTCTTTAGATAAGTGTGATATATTCACAATACGCCCTTCTTCAAAAGGTCTTTGATTTCTCATATTTATGACTTTATATTCTATATTTCCATTTAATACTCCAGTATCTGGTACTTCACAACGAAGTCTTCCATTTTTTAAATTTATAGAATCAAATTTCTCATGTAATGACTAAAACAATAAAATATTTTAAGTTATAAATATAAATAAATAGATTGTATATAAACGAATAGATTGTAAATCTCAAAATAGCAGTTACTTCTACTTCTTCCTCTCCACCAGATATATCATCATCTTTATGTGATTTTTCTTCCTTCATATTTGATTCTGATTCTTTCATAGGTGAAACTAAATGCCGAGACATTTTTCTAGCAATATCATCTTTATCAAAATTTGTTTTCCACATTAATAATTGATGATCTGTACCACCAGAGGCAAAAAATTCTCCATTAGAAGAGAATGTTACTGATGTTACACCAGTACCATTTGCATGACCTTTAAGTGTATAAATTGGGCGACCCTCTAATAAATCTAAAACCTATTTTATGGTTTTTAATAAATACAATATAAAAATGTTACTTTATTTAAATTAATTATTATTATAAAAAAGAATCCAATATACCTTCATTGTTGAATCATCAGATGCAGTTAATATAAAGTTTCCTTTTGGATGAAATTTTATCATATTTACTGAATCTTTATGAGTTGCATAATGTTGATATAAAGAAGCAGTACGTATATCATATAATTTCACACAGCCAATTATGTTTGCTGATCCAATAACAGAACCACTTGGGTGAAATTCCACGTGTGTAGAATAAGCTAGTAAAGATGTTTGAGAGCTTGTATTTAAAAATTTTTAATAAAATATGATACATTTTTTAAACATGCATAGAAAGAGAGAAAGAAAAACAAATAGTTTCTAATATAAATATAGGATATACCTTTTACATCATTAAAGGTTCTAATACATTGTCCACTCGTGATATCCCACAATTTTATTGTTTTATCATCACTACAAGAGACTATGAGCCTACCATCAGAAGAAAATCTAGCACATCTGACCCAGCTTGTGTGACATGTAAATGACATAAGAAATCTTCTTTGACATACCGTCCATAATTTAACACTTTTGTCATCTGATGCAGTAATTAACTATTTATGAAAACATACATATTTTCATATAAATTTAAATATGTATTAAAGTAAGTTACCATTTCTATCATCATATAAAATATAAGTACCTTTTCCCCATCTGGACTGAATTGTACTGATCTAACAGCTCCTGAATGTGCTTTAAAATCTAAGCATTGTCCTGTTATTTTAGGTACCCAAATTCTAATAGATCTATCTTTGGAAGCACTAGCTATGACTTCGCCTGATGGTGCATAAGTGACATCAAAAACTGCATCTTTATGCCCAAGGAATCTGCAAGCTCTAACAGACTCTTTCAAATTCCATAATATTATACTTTTGTCTGAACTACTTGATATTAATTGAGTAGTTTCAGGATGGAAACATAAGCTTGTGATAGTATTTTCATGGCCTTTAAAGTGTTTTTCTATTGTAGGATCGCAAGCAGTTCTGATCATCGTTCTAATACAATAAATAAATTGTGTAAAATTTTAACAAAATATTTTCACATAGTATTAAAAAAATTATTAATATCCTTAACCTAAATGCACTTATTAGCGTACATATAAAGTATTCAGTATTATATATATTGTCTTAATAATAATACGTATATTTTAAATATAATTGATTCAATCTTAATGAATTTAAAAAAAAAAAACAGCGATTACCTTTGTTTAATCACATCGATTATCGTTATAACCGTATTATAATTGTTTCATAGATGCACTTGCATTTTGTTATATCCGCAATATATAAAATATGTATATACAATTCTATTATAAATATTGAGATGTAATATTTTGCACAAACACTATATATCAACTTAAATGTAATATGCCAAATATTACAAGATTTTAACCATGTTTAATTTAAAACGAATTTTCACTACGTTAATCAGTTAAAGTACTGTCACTCAAGGCATTGGAAACCGCGAAATTCAAATAGTTACTTCAATTACAATAACAGTATGTCCTAAAACAGTGGTATAAATATTCTATAGTTTTATTTAAAACAAGAAAGAAAAACAGAAAGCAACAAAGAGTACACACTGTTAATAAAATATGATTAATCAAATACTTTATTCGATTTTTTTATTTGAGAACAAGCTGAAGAATGAAACGATTCTCATGTTGACAATGAGTACGATAGGTAGGCTAGTTAGCAGGGTTGAATTAGATCTTTATTTGGAAGATACATAGGTATTCATAGGATAGTTGAACATAACTGTAGATGGAGGCGATTAAACACAAATATACAAACGAAATACAGTACGGTACTCCTCATCACGTGTTTGGCGGTGTGAGCGTGACTTTTGTCAATGGCGCACTCTTCAAATGCGCTTTCTTTGCCTCTAGTCAGTAATTGTACACTCAACTTACATGCTAAAGCTCCGCACTATCGCTTTTTTATTTTTAAAAATAATCATATATATTTTGCGATAAAAAAATCAGGTAATGTTGCTTCATAAACTTGACATTGCACTGCAATCTCTTTTACTTGGCCAGCTGCGTAGGCGACCGTATAGAATTTTGGAATTACACAGAAAAAACAGAAGAGGGAGCGACGTAATTGATAGCAATCATGAAACCATGTTTCATGAAAAACATTTTTATGTATTCGTGTATTACGTTAATCTTCCATTTTCCCAACTACTAAATCTCGACAACTTTAACTTTCTAAATACTTCACAGATTCATAGACCGAAAATGGAATATGAAGTCAAGAAGATATATAGCGCTAGAAGGCATTGCTCACTGTATCCTCTTTTTTCTGGTATCTTAAAAAATTCTCTAGAACGATGCGCCGCAAGACAAAGAGATGGTCGTGCAGTTCATCTATTCGTGTAATCATTTTAACGTTATTCGTTAAATACATCCTTGTGTCTTTGCGTGAAATGCTTGTATGAGTTCTCATTTTTTTTGTATTTTTTTATAATAAAATTATTTTTCTAATCTTTGTTGATCAGCTGTTGTTGCCCTGTGAAAACTGCCTTCTGTCACAACACAATAATACTTGCATGGTGGGTTCACGCTTCTAAATTTGGTTGATCTTTTCTTATATCACAATGTTACGTCTGCATAACTTTTTCATTAATGTTAATAGATCTTTCTTTTGATAATTGTGGATACCAAATTCAAATGCAAAATTTTTGTATTCAATGTCTCATTTAGGAAATATCCTAAGCCGCAAACAAATGTACCAAAATATGTTTTTCCCAAAATCAATCTTTTTTATCACATTAATTAAATGCAACATTTTAAAAATGTAAACTTATATAAGTATCAGTATTTTTTTCTTAATATTATTTACTTAGTATGTATGAATATAATTAATTAATCATTTATAAGATCTCTCAAATAACAATCTGGAACTTGCTATTTAATCTTGAAATTGCTACTTTACATACGAAAATTCATGTATACGATTCGGTGCATTATTCTTTCAAAGTATTTGTAGGTATTAAGGATACGACTTAGGTTTTTTCGTAAATAGACAATTGAATTATGATCTTACAACATTATTAATGTTTCACTGTGCATTACTCTATCGCATTTTTATTACTGCTGCGTATGGGGTTTACCACGAGGCGCATAACCGCCACGATTCCCACCCCTTTGGCCACGAAACTGTCCTCGACCACCTCTATCCATACCACGCTCACCTCGTGGACCTCCACCTCTTGATCCACCACCACCTCTTTTATAACCAGAATTGTAACCGCTATTTCCCTCGCTATTCCCCCAAGATCGTTGTTGATAACCATTTTGATAGTTGTTATCATTACGATAGTATGTTCCTAAACACAAAATTATTATTTAATCAAATGTATTAAATTTTATTGTCTAATAATAATATTAATATTTTATACCTTGTCCTCCGCGTCCATTTTGTTGATAACCTCCCCTACCTCTTCCATTGTAACCATTAGAATTGCCTCTTCTTCCACCCCTACCTCTATACCCACTACGTTGTTGATCACCCCAAGTTTGCTGAGATGTTTGTTGTTGTGTCTGTTGTGAATCTTGAGCAGATTGTTGTGATTGATCTGTTTGATTCCAATCGTTGGTGTCAGTCATCTGGCACCAATCAACAGATTCAGTAGGTTGTTCAATTTCTGACTCTGGTGCTGCTGTTGTTTCATCTTGATTTTCTTCGACTTTTTCCTGGAATAGACTAGTATTTTAGTATTCTAATTATTATAAAATATGATATATTTTATTACTGGTAATATAATATTCGTAATATACTTCAGCAGGTTGCTGTTGACTTTCTTGTTGATGCTCAAAATTCTGGTTTTGCGCCTGTTGTGATATTTGTTGTGAAGGAGCTTGTTGTTGTGGTTGTTGTTGTTGTTGCTGCTGTTGTTGTTGGGGTTGCTGTTGAAAGTTGGTAGGATGCTGAGGACTATACTGCATATTTGGCTGCTGATGAGAGGGTGGCATTGGAATAGGTGGAGGTGGATTAGGATTAGCAAATCCAGGAATATGGGACATATCCTGTGGTGGTTGATGTTGATATATGACTGGTTGTGCTACTACCGGTGCATTTGCAAAGTTTTGATTTGTAAATGTTTGTGAAGGAATAGGTGCATTAACAGCAGCAGGAATGTGTGAAACAATCGGTGCTTGTGATGTAACATCTGGTGAATCAAGTTCGGATTCTTGCAAGAAAAAGAAATTTGGCGTGCCTATAACGTCATTAATTCTAGGAGCTTGTGGTGGTTGTTGAGTTTGTTGGGCTTGTTGTTGTGGTTGCGGTTGCGGAACAAATCCTGTTGCATTTGTATAGTAAGATGTTTCAACTGGTGCAGCTGGATGTGGAATAGGTTGTGCAACTACAGGAATGGGGCCAGAAACTGGTGTAGTGCCAGAAACAACAGGGAGAGGAGCGACTTGTACTGGGAAGTTAGGAATTGGAATCATGGATTCAGGTGGAATGTGTCTGTCATTGGTATATTCTTCGTTGACTTGATCTTGCACAGGTGTTTCAGATATTTGTGTTTCTGCAACTGCCTCTGTGACCTGTGAAGAATTTAATAAAATACTTTTTAGTACATTTCTCATTTGTTTAATTATATTTTGTTTTACATAAATTAATCGTTAAAATGACAAAAATACATAAATGTGCCTGACTTACTTCTTCTACTACAGCTTCAGTTTCATGAACTTGATCAAAATAGCCACACTGATTAATGGAAGTAATAATTTCCTTTAGTTTATTGTAAGTTGTACCAACAACCTCTCTTTGTTTTCCATCAACAATGGCTACATAATGTTCTGCTACTTTCTGCACTTGTTGAAGAAATGTTGGTTCACTTTCTTCTCTATGATGTTTCATCATAACTTCATTGTACAAGCTGTCCAAGTATTTTAAATCCTCTTCTGATAATTTTACAGCACCATTTTTTCCAGCAAGAAAATCTTCTCTAACAGATTCTGTACCCATATTCATTAGTGCATCTTGTATAAGAAGAACCTCTCTCACCTAAGGTAATTAGTAAATATAGCAAACATTTAATGGACTGATACAAGTTACTTATATTATAAAATCATACTTAAGTTATACCTTTGCAATATCTTGTTGCATTCTTTCAATAGCTTCCTTCCTTGCCAACTTTTTTTGCTGTTTAACTGCATCATGTGCAATTCCAACAATTTGCTTATATAGTTCCTTCGTAATATCCAATGTTTGTAACACTTCGTCATATTTGGCTACTGCTGTTTTCTGATCTGCATTTAGTTCCCTTCCATTCTTCTGTAAATCCCTATATGATTCTAATTTTCCCTAAATGTAACATATGCTATTAATTTTTCTGCATTTCTAAAATACAGTAATATAAACAATAAAATTAATCATATATAATAGAAAATTATTATATGCATATAATATATATGTATATAAGTATATCATATATTACTTAAAAAATGTATATAAGAGCGTCGGCGCACTCACATACAAATAAATAAAAGTAATTTATACAAAGAATATCAATTTATTGTATTGTCCAGTGAAATACATCATACATCGTATTACATATGCCCTATATATACTCGCGTGTGTGTGCGCGTACATATACATAATTTAAAATAACGATAATATACATAAAAAAAATATTACGTCTAAATAATTGTTAACTTTAAATAAAAATTTACATATGTATCTACTCTTTGTATAAAAAAAATTAAATTCGGTTTATAATTTCTTATTTTGTTGTATGGTTCCAGAAAACTGATTTACGCAAGTACTATAAACGAGGGGAAATGAAGAATTTCTTACACATTAAAACGTAATACATGTATTTGAATTTCATATTTAGATTTCTAACATTATATTAAACAAAAGATATCATTACACAATGTAATTTACCGGTAGCGGCTCGTAAGCGTGTCACGTAAAGTTTTGTGCACATCTTTAGAAGATACCGCCATGACACGAGGTTCACGATTGAGAATTTAGGCGTTCGATCGTAGGAAAAAAATTAATTTTGCTTTAATTCAGCTTTAACGAAAAAAATTCAATATGAAAATGTAATAACAAGGGTTAATTCATCATAATATAATCATCAGATACCTATGAAATCTCAAGCGTGAGCACATGGCGTATCCAATCATGGCGGATTGCACCGTAAAAGCTATCAACTGACAGATAATTTTCTTGTCGTTATTTACGTATATACTATACTAGTACTTACCTTACGCTTTTCAAGATTCCGTATCTTATGCTCGATAACGATAATTGCTTGGCGTATAGGTTCTACGGTCTCCGTAGAGGCCTGTTTTTCTAGTTTAGGGTTGGCAGAAGGCATCCTTCACGGGCAACAAACGCGAACTGGAAATCAGAATAGTAACGGATTTGCGGGGAACGGGGAAAGAGAAGCGAACATAAGCGCATGCTCATTTTGATTTTGTACTTAACCTCTATGTCAGTATTGTAACAATTTTTTTTAGAACCCTTTGCATCAAAACTATGTAAATTATAAAACAATAGCATATATTTTTATATTTTAATATTATAGTTCTACCAAAATAAAAAGTGTTTATTAAATTTTCTTTAATAATACTATTTATATGTATATATTTTGTAATGACAATATATGAGACAATTAGCTAAATTTAACATTTCATATTTTAAAATACATTTTAAGCACTTATTATACTTACATATATATTACTTACATATATACATATAAAATAAACAATTAAAAATAGAAATTTATAAAACCATGTATTCAATGAGCATTATATAATAGTAGAGGTAGACAATTTAACAATATGTTGTTATGTAAAATTTTTCATTTTATTGAAAAAGGATTAATAAAAACATAAATTATCCAAGTAATATTTCGCTATTTTTTTTATCATATCTTCATTTTTAAATCGTAGTAACAGAAATACTGTAACCTCATGATTAAGAGACTATGCTTGATCTTCATCATGATTTAGAAATTAATAAGTTTACAATTGAACAAATAAACATACACTTTTCTGTTTAAAAAAGAATACAATATAACAATATTAACTTCTACATTGTTGGCAATAACGTTTAATAGCTAGTGCTATATATATTTTAATTCATAATTTGTTTGTTACTTTCGTAGAAACAAATGACTGATAATGCTCTCATGCATTTTCAACTAAAACGATTGAAGTATTGTTAATTGCATAATTTGGATGATAAATAAATATATGAATATATAGCACCGGCTTCTTTATCGATATGAAATATTGCATGGCACATTTGCTAAAAAGAAAATATTTTGTAACTGCATACATTCCTTTATTATTATTGCGTCAATGACCAAATGCCCGCATTTTTAGGTTTCAAGTTAATAGTTTTCTGAGATAATTTATTATACAACTCGGTAACCCGACGATAATCATTAATACAATAATTTCAATTTATTGTAGCATATGAAAGATGTCTAAAACTCTATAGCTTTATCATAGCAGTCATCGTCTCCCTCTCTGTTCTTACCATCATATTTTTATAATTTACAAATATAATTTGATATTTCGTCTTTGAAAAATACATCGCGCTACACACGCATATCACCACTCTCATATTTAGAGAATTTTTTTTCTTAACAAAGCTAAGAACAGATCGAAAACTTAAGAATTAAGCAATAATAATAGTAATCATTATAATGAAAATGAAACAATAATTATTTTAACATAATAATAATATAATTTGGAGTATAACATTTAATATACAGAAAAATTGTTAGCAATTATTACTTTATTCTTAATTTTCTATTAACTATTGATAGACATCTATAGAAGCGTCCTTAATGACAAAATATATTTATATTTCAAAATTTTTGACAATATTCTAATAAAGTAAAGCTTGTTTTAATAGTTACATCATTAAATTTATGTAATTACTAAATAAAATAAAATTCTATCATAATTATTAAATTTTGAAAAATATATTAGAAACTTAGACGCTTCCAAATAAGAAAAACAAATTTTGATTCAATTTTATACGTTCTTTATTAACAATTTGTTTACTTTTCATTGATTATTATGTAAGATTTGAAAAAGAAGATATGATGTTAAACTCTGATTATAGGATAAGTAGTAAAAAATGTAATTTCGCTCATTAGATCAGAGATCTTAAAGCACTGATATTACCAGAATTTTTATGAAAATAGATACATTTTTTTATGCAATATTCACTCATACTTCATACATAATATGCGCATGTTGCTGGTTACAAGATTATTCACAAAAATAAATGATCTAAAATGATGATAATATTTTGTTCATATTTCATAAAATGAGAATGAAATTATTCTATAAAAGTTATTTTAAGATGGAAGAATGGAAGAACTTAGAAACTTGGTACTGAATTATTAAGCTGTTACAATGGAAGATATAATACATGTAGTTGATCAAATTTCCATATTAACACATGATAAATCAAAAGTGCATAGGACGTATTCCTAATCGTCTTAAAAGTATTTTTATATACAAATGTTCTACAAAATTCTAATGATTTCTATATGTAAAACAATGCACGTTTTCAAAATATTGCATTCACCATGAAACATTTTATTAAGAGAACGCTATTTTGGAACACTTCTGAATATTTTGAACGTATTTTATACATGTAAATTTTGTAGTTACATGATCTATTTATATACAAATTAACGTGCATATAAATATTGTTTAAATTTGTCAAATTATTAAAAAAAGATAAATGTAAGCTATTTTATAAAGAAAATCCACAATGAATTTAGAAGTTACAATTAGAGGAACAAACAGTATAACAGTTTCTGCACTTTGCAGAAAACAGACCTTCATAAGTATAGAGAGTGTGATGTATGTAAATATATTACAGAAGGTCGTGACGTTTTATATATCATATTGTATCACTTTATATTTTAAAATCATTTGTCTTTCGTATTTCTTCTTCAGATCTTAATGTATCAGACCTTGTTATTACATAAGATTATCACGATACAAATGCTAGAACTAAATGTCTATGCACACAAACATTCGTAAATCTCTATTATCATGCTATTACAATGGCAAAGTTCGGGCTCACTTCTAATTTTTACGCGGGAATGAATATTTTACATATGCCTGATGTTTATACGTAAGTCACCTTTTTACTTACCTCTCCATTCACTACTATTTATCACTATAACTACAATTTCTTGATTACACATTAATATTTAACTTCACCATTTGTCACAGTGTATTGTATTAACTCAATTTAAATATTTACCATCCTCAAAATACAATATTTAATTGTTTGGTCTCAAGACTGGTATTAACTTCATGTCCATTAAATCGATATACCACTATATGTTTAATAGTCTTCAGGTATTACATGAAACAAAACCATTATCGAATTATTGTAGCACCACTAAGATGGTATACTGCTCATTTGCACATCGCAAGACACTGTTTCAGAATTTTTTTCGGTTTTTTGTGTAGGCACCTGTGAATCCGAAATATTAGCAATCATTTCAGATGATTGTGTTATTGAAACACTTTCATTTGTTTCCTCTGCACTATTCACTGTGGAAGATATTGTTGACCTTGAACTTGACTTTACTTTTGCTTGATGTTCCAAATTATCTATTTCTGCCCAGATTGTTCTAACTTCTTTAAATAACTAAAAAAGATCATATTGTTTTAATTATTATAATTAACCTTTTAAGCAGTATAAAGTTTTTCACAAGATATTTACTATTTACTTACTTGATTTAACCATGTTTCATCTGCTAATAATTCATTTAATATTATTGTGGTATCTTTATGAGGATCTGTTACTCGCTTATCTGCAACCCTTCTTGCACACTCCAAAAACATCAAATACTTTTGATGTGTTACTTTATTGTATAGAGCTACCTTTGCTTGACATACTCGACATAATAAAAAATCCTAATAATTAAATGATTAGCGAATTATAACAATAAACTTTTAACAATATTTATAAAAAAGTGAACAATAAACGAAAAATAATTTAAATACCTTTTCTTGAGGTATCCTTGGGTCAGGTGGAGAACCTTCCAATGTAGTTGCATTATATGGTTGACCATACAATAGAACTCTAGCATAAATCTTATGCTGTTGGCATCCAGCGCACGACTTTCCTTTATATTCAGTAAATGGTAAATCTCTAAGAACGTTAAGACATGGCCAAGTTGATATTGCATTTATCACATTTGAACGCCATTTTGTTGTAGACAGAAGCTGCTGCTTCCTTTCTTCTGTTACTTCATCAATAGTCTTAACATTTGATAAGAAATAATCATCTGCTCGGATTAAAAGCAATTAAATAAAAACTGTGTATGTGAAATTATACACGTATAATAATATTATTTTAATACTGAATAGAAATTATACCTTGTTCTTGAAATATTTCAGTAAGAAAATTAGAATCCAAAGCTTGTGAAATCAATGTTTGAATATACACTTCAAAGTTATCTTGATATTTTTCAGTGTCCCTCATAGATTTGTCAATACATTCGCTAAAGAGGAAAGAATGGTAATTTCTTTGTTTATGTATTTCTCAAATATTAATGAAATAGAACTTACTTATCATCAATAATCATTTCATCTCTCAAGAACTCTACTACAGTTTCCGTTTTGCCTTGTTGCCAAAATTTTACTGGAACTTGTTGATATATATGCCGATTTTGCGGTGCCCAACCCGAGTACTAAAACATAATTGATATGTATACATTAATAGAAAAAAAAAACGAACATTCTCCAAAAGCTTATTATGTATTACCGTAGATATGTTTCGATATAAAGTCTTGCCATTAGATTTAAATGGCTCATATTTTTGCAATAACGTTTTGCCATCTATTCTCCAAAGTGGAGGATATTCTTCATCTAAATCTGCCTTGATTACGACAAATTCACCTGACTGAAAAACATATGATAGAATAACTAAAAATAAAATACTTAAAACATTTCATTAAAATTTACTGTTCTTGTTTTATAAAATCATATAAAAAATTACCACATCATCTAGTTCATCCTCAGAATGCTGCATGCAATATAAAAATATATAACAAATATATATATATATATAGTGTGTTTGTACTTTGTACACGTTTCTTTGATATTAGTTTTTATATTTTACATAAATAAAGAAACTAATAAAAAGTGTCAATAAATAAACCAAAAATAATAATTAAATAACAATTGTTATAGGTTTATATGTTGTTTCTAAATCTTTTTCAAAATTAACGATTTTCTTGTCAAATATGTGAATATTTATAATCTGTTTTGTTCAGTTCTATGTATTATTCCATACACATGAATTGAAATTATATAATAATAAAATCATTACATTATATACCTTAAATGGTGAAATATCAATATCTTCATCACTGATGCATGCTAAAAGTTTTTCATCTATTTTACAAGACAATTTTCCAGTAACATTAGAAGTTTTGGATGGTGCTTCATGTTTCTTTCTACTAGATTTCTTGGAAATAACAATATCACTGGAAGAATAATCATCTTCTTCCAGAACTTTTCTACTTTTTTTAGTAATGACAGGTCTCCCACGTTTTTTCTTTTTTTCTTCCTCATCTCCAACCAATTTTACAGCGGGCGTCCAAGCAGGATCAGAATCAGAATCACCTTGTTCTTCATCATTATCAAAATAATCTATACCCTGTTGTCGATCTAAAAATTGCTTTACCGAGGTTTTTTCCTTTGCCTTTCTTCTAGATGTTTCACGCCTCGGAGGTAAAAGTAAAGGGTCTACTACAAATATATATATATATATATATATAATTATAATTATTCAATTACGAAATATATCTTGATCTGGAAAGAAGAAAGAAAAAAGATATATATATATATGCATATTACCTTCTTCATGCTTTTTAGAAGTTTTACCACTTGTGGTAATTGCTACTGCTTCTGCTGCCGCAGCAGCTGCTGCAGCTCTTCTTTTTCTATCTGTTGGTCCTCCAGGTTTAATTGGTCTCCCTTTTTTAGATTTACCTTCTGGCTTCATAGTGGTTACTTCTGTTACATTGGAAGTATTCATATTTGTTACCTTTTTGTCTGATTTTTTAGGTGGAAATAGAAAATCGTCATCGCTAGTAAAACCATCATCACTTGAATCAAAATTCTGTTTCTTCCGTTCTTTGGGTAAAGGAAAATAACGTGGATCATTAGTATAATCAATTACTGGTGTTTCTTTAGGTGGAGGTGGTTTTTCTAATTGCGCCTTCACTGTTTCTTCATTTGTTGAATTTTCTATTGATCTATTAGGTTCTACAGGAATATAAGGTTTTGACCTGCTCCAAGTTGCTTTCCTACCACCACGTATTGCAGGTGGAGGTGAAGGTTCTCTTTCACCTTGTAAAAATTTCAAATAACTCGTCATAAATCCTGAATTAGGATCTTTATGAGATCGTTTAAAATCTTTATTTAAGATATTCATGGTTTGAATTGGTTGCTGATTTTGTTGTAAAAAACCTAGTTCTTCTTCGATGTTAGGAACAATTACTTTAGGTTGATCATCTCTAATATCTTGATTAAAATTAGTATTTTGATTTGCTGTGTTTTCAGCAAAACCAATAGGAGTAATCTCAACAGTAGTCTGAAATTCGTGTGAATGATGATGGCTTGGTGGAATATGAAAAGCAGGAAAATATGGAATAGGAGGTGGAGCATGATGATGGGATACCATCAAAGATTGATGTTGATGTGCTGGAGTACCAACAAAATTATTTGAATGATGCAAAGTTGATTGTGAACTGAAAGCACCTGTTGCACCAGGAAACATTTTAGCAGGAGGTGGAGGCAAATTCCATCTTTCAAAATCAAAATAACCATTTTGTTGTTGTTGATTTGTATTATGATGTGCAGGTGGTGGTATCCTACTTAGGTATTCTGTCATTGTTGTTGTTCCACTTATTTCATTCGAAGAATTATGCCCACTTTTTTCTAAACTCTTTCTTTTCTTATTTGTAGTATCTACTTTGCGTCGTTCCTCTACTTGCTTTTGTTGTTCGGTTGGAGTAACAGACACAGTAGTTTGTTGTTGTTGTACTTGACAAGAACCTTGTTGTAATGTCTGCAAATTTTTTACGATACTCATAGGATCTCCCCTACAACTACTTAAATCTTGCAGAGTTACTTGATTGGAGTCAAAGTATGATTGTTGTCTATCAGAAACATTTAACACTCGTTGTACTTGTTGTTGAACTGGCAAGGTTTGAGGATTTACTTCAGAATTTCCACCAGTATATAGAGTAATGGAAAATTTTCTATGACTATTTGCTTGTCGATTATCATTTTCCCAACAAATTTGTTTTTGGGTTTGTGAAAAATCTTGTTGCTGTCTATCATAATTTTTGCTATCTGTGTTATAACTGGTTTTATTTTCAGCAGTACCTAAAGCTCTTGTAATAACTGATGAATAAACAACCTGACCTTGTGATGCCGGTCGTGGTACAGTAACATCTAATGGTGATGGTGGGGTAACTTGTTGAACAGTTCCTTTATATGGTGGTCCACTTGCACACTGATTTCCATTTTCTGTATGTTGTTGTAAAGGTGAAGGAGAAGATATAGTAGCCATTGGACTATTATACATAGGATAAGCAGGACTTGGAACATGTCCTAATGGACTTGCTTGCGAATGTGCTTGCAATGGACTTGGCCTTCTTGGTACAACAACACTACAATCAGGTCCATTTTGTGTTGAATTGTTAGACGAATAAGCAGAATCAGTGGAAGTTGCAGATTTTGATCTTCCTGAGTGATGATATTCAGGATCAGTTGTAGATCCTGTTAGATAATGTCTATATGATGTTTGTTGCTGCTGCTGTTGTTGTTGGCTTAAAACATGAAATTGCTGTTGTTGTTGTTGTTGTGATGGTTGAGAATGAGTTTGTAAGTTGCTATTTGATTGAGTTCTTTGATTATTATTGAGTTTTCCACTAGTGTTTGTACAATTTGTATTATTCCCAGCAGTATAATTTAAACCACGCGAATCCATGATAGAAAAGCTGATAGGAGATGATTGAGTGTTATCATGAGATGCTTGTTCATTTCGTCTATGTTCACTACTGTGTGTATTTAATTCTGGATAAATTTTTGTCTGTGCTTTAGTTTGTATGTTCTGTTGAGATGTAGAAGTTGCTTTATTTGGAGGTGAAGCAAAATTTCGTGTGGCCTGTTTATCCTGAACTTGTGAAGACACAGATCTGACAGATGTATTTAAAAATATAGTTGTTGATGCAACTGACCTAGCAGGTGGTTGAGGAATTCTATACTCTTTATTGGTTGTATTATTTGTAGTTGAAACAATGCATGATTGTTGATGTTGAAGAGTAGGTTGCACTTTCCCATTTGGAGTTTGATTTCCATTTCCAGTGGAATAATTATTTGCTAACGTTTCGGAACTAAATGTAGTAGGTACTGATTGAAAGAAATTTTGATTGCTGTTTGTTTGTGATGTAGAAACTACTGATTTCACATTTACTGCTGGTGATTGGGGCCTTACATTTACTGCTTTTTTATTATCTGGGAAATTAGATGATTTAAAATCTGCAGCAGAAACAGAAGATGTAGATAATTGAGAATTTAAATTATTTATAGTTTGTGTTGTAGCAAATTGAGAATTAAACGTATTTTCATAAACACCACTAGCTGGCTTTGTGGTAGATGGTCCTGGAGATGAAGGAACAACACTTTCATGAGGCAAAATACCAAATGGACTAGGTAATTGTGCATTGTTCTGATGAGTCCAAGCCAATGTAGATGTTGTAGGTGATGTTGCTGCACCCTGGTGTTCAAAAAACGTTGGTTGGTGTGGTGAACTATAATTTTCTCTTAATACAGGAATATCAGATTCTGTTGTAGTATTTTGTTTTGTTACTGACACTTGTGCCTGAGCAAGAGCTTGTCTATGTTGAGTAACATAATGTGCTTGTTTAGGATTAGGATGATGAAACAATGGTGTAAAAACATCATATCCCACAGGGGGTGGAGACAAAAACCCCCCTGGGTTAAATGGAGATGGCTGACCCGCCAGAGTTGCTGTTGTATGAGCTGCTTGTAAAAGTAATTGTGACGTTGTTGTTGAAGGAACTGCTTGAGTAGCAGCTGTTGCTAAATGATGAGACACAAAGTCACTGCTTGTACTTGAAGTCGTTGGTTGAAATGTACTGGTAGCACTACTTGCAGTAAGACGATTATATGATGCATACCACGGACGAACGGGATCCATTACCCAAGCTTGGCACGGTAGTGCCTAGCCTGCTTGGTCCACGTACAGCAGGCCTTTGTATGTACAAATGTTACACATATAGTTACTGACATTCATAACACAACTCTTTGTCAAAACTTTTGTACGTCCATTTCTTGTATATAGATAGAAAAAAACTACCAAAAACTTTTTCACTGTATATATAGTTTATATACCTTTATCCAATAATTAGGGCTGACAATATGATATAATAGTTCCTCCATCTTCTTCTGCAAAAATACACAGTCTTTATACAAAGTTTAATCAAACATAAAATAAATATTATATATATATATATATATAAGCAAATATATATATAATGTATTTTGTATTATATAAAATACTTAAACATTTTATTTTTTATTTAAAATACTAATATGACATTGTTGTAATTAGCAATTAGGCTTTGTGACTAATAAAAGATTTTGTGACAGAAAGAACAAAATCGTTTGCACAAGTATTATTAATACAGTGAAGAAAATTTTATAAAAATATTTTAAAAAATATTTAATATACAATTGTATAATGCACCATCTCAATGTCATTTAGTATATAAATTGTCAAGTGATACATCACAACAATGGATATACAGCTAAATTCTTTATCACAATTTTCACTTGTTCGTTTAGAGTATTGCAATTAAATAAATTCATAAATTAACCAATTGAAATTACAATAGCACATAATTGTATTTTTAACAAAAAAATACTCACTTTTTCGTAAAATCCTTATTGCACCACACAACACAATGTGTGTTACCAAGGATAACAAGAAAAAGAGATATGAACTTTAATGCATTGCACGAGCTTCACCGTTTGTAAACTGCAGAAACAGTGGTCTAAAAAGAAACTAACAACAAATGTGCGCCGCTTTTGAAGAATCGGAAAGAACTCAATGTAGCGTCTTTTCATGTCCTATTGTACTAAGGTCCTTAAATGTATACTCATATAATCGCTTTTCATTCATCAGGGGTAATGAAATCGCCACGTTCTTTACCAAAAGCGAATTCTGAAATGATGATTTTACCTTTAATAATAAATAGCCATATGTCTTGGCTATCAGTTACATTTGCCGGTGTATAAGATAGTATAACGTCTTGCCGAATAACACAATAAATATGGCTACACAAACTTGGCCAATGCACGACACTCGATCGGCTGGCGCTGTGATTGCGCTCACATGATTTGACCATTCGAAGAAAAGTGTACATTCCGGATACACCCTAGACTCGGTACTCGCACATACACCGTGGCGAGTTAATTTTGCATAGGCTCATTTATCGCGGGGAATTGAACAATATTACCCCGTACTGCCCATTACAGGCCGCCATTTTGAACGAAATCAACAATAAACTGCGCCATCTACAGTCTAAGGATTAGAGAAAGGGATCAACAGGCGGGATTTTTCAAGAAACTCAACACCGAACATTTTTCCACTCGATATACCTCACCTCCTTGGTAACTCGCTTACTTGTAAGCGATTTCATTTCTCCTGAGAGATAGCTATTTTTTTGCATTAATCAATAAGAATATACCTTAAACTTGTTGATATTTTTCTTATCTTATTATGTATACAGTTTAAATGAAAATTAAAAGTTCAGATAAGATTTAAGAGGCCTACACACACACGTATAATGAGTACATCATATGTATAACTTGTTGATAAGTAGCGTAATTCTATATTTTAATAACAAAAGCAATTAGTCATTTAATAGGATATCATTAACTAAATACTAATTCATAATAATAACATTTATTGTAATGATAATGTAAGAATATATTTACAATCGATATTATAATAGTATTCATAGCGTAACTTCCGAGTATGATCTCGAAGATTTTTTACTGATTAAATTAGATATCACTCATCTCGGCAACTGCCAAATTATTGCTACTATAGAGGAAGTGAGCAGGCAGTTTACGAAATCTCGAGTTGCAAATTGCTTTACTCAATAATATATATATATATAAAAAAAAAAAAAAATAGGATTCAACAATTAAGACACTTAGTTGAGTATATCGCAGATATCGTAAAAAGTATACTGATGCCACTGTGCATTAATAGTTTGTAAATTTCCAAGTAAACAAAATTTGTTTCGTTTATACTTTATATAGAACATACTCTTCGTTAATATAATTATGATATTTCAAGAAAAAGATTGATGTTCTAAATCCATTAACACGAATAAGAATATTTATAATGTAGAAATAAATATTCACAAAACGACGAAATTTACTTCTTAATAAATCTTAATAATACAGTGGCGGTATCACAGCTACTTTGATATCGTACAATAGATATTTCTCTTAACACACATTCATCTACGTAGTTACATTTTATAAATTTTAGACGTTCCATACGCAATCATGACTTTTTTTTGAGAATTTGTAAATATTAACTTTATTCTACATGTAATATATTTTTTTATGAATTTAAATTCTTGAAATTTTGTAGTTTCATCACATCAACCATTGATTAATATAAGACGTGCAACATGATATACAGTAACCTATGAAAAGTAAATAAATAAACTATATGCTATATTATGAAAATATTAATGAAATGAAATATCGCTTACAGATGGATCAAAGTAAAATATTTGTGAAAATTTTAAAACAATAATAAACACAATTATTTGTAAGAATAAATAAACAGTATGTGGCAGCATAGGATGCATGACACGATTCAGCTTTGGTTTTTGTGAAATACACCCATATTAATCCCTAATTACGGTAACATTATAAAATGCAATATATATAGGATGACCAATATTGCTTTGCTTTATTCACGTTGTTTTTAATTATACGACAAATTATTCAATGGCTACCTCATTTGCATCTTACGTTGTTGCCAAACTGCGAATTTTCTATACGCTGTATTTAATAGTTGATTTAAATGACTTGTTAAATGTTGACTAACAGCAGAAAAATCTCGTTGAACACGATCCTAGAAAAGAAAACATTCAACATTTCTTGTAAAAAAAATAACGTAAATCAATGAATGTGAAAAATGTATAGAACTTACTTCAAAAGGTTTAAGTTTAGCAGAATGAAATCTATGTAATGCTTCATGCATTCTAATAGCTTTTTCTTCAAGCTGTGGAGTTGTAGGTGGAAAACTTCGCCAAAAATGCCTTAGAAGTTCACATGTACACACATATACATTACGTAGTTCTTTTTCTAAATCCTTTGGTATTAATTCTGTAATTGACATAAACGACATATTACATATTTTAATCACCTCAATTTACAATTAATAATATATACTCACGTCCAAGACTTTCTTCTCTAAAGCCTTTCATTAAAGAGCCACCTGGAGTTAATTCTCCTAAGGCTGAGACTGCTGCAGCTGGACTAACTAATGATGTTGCTAATTGCCTTGGTATACTATTTCCTGCCAGCCAACCACTTACTTCCTTTCTTAATTGATTTAATGTCATAAGAAGTTCTTCAGACGTTGGTTCCGTATTACTATATCCTGGCACTGGACCATGTAAATACCTGTCTATATGATTTAAATTTAATGGTGCACTATTATTTATATTTATATCGTGAGTGGTATCAAGATCATCATAAATTAATTTTTCTTGTATTCTAAGCTGAAAATAAAATATATACATATTGTTATTGGATGTATTATTTTATATAAAAATGTATATGCATATTATAACTTTACTTTTTTAGTCTTTGGTCGTTCATCTAACTGATTAGACAGTGTTGTAGTTTTACTTGCTGATGGCGTTGATCCATTTAATTGTGGTTGAATGGGTTGTGTAGATTGTTTGGCAGTGCTGGCCTTCAAAACCATGATACTGTGTTGATTAAATCTCTTAATCATACTTTGATGTACAATATTTCCTGAAACTTTGTCAGATTTACTAGGTCCATTCCCATAATTATCATCTAGAGTTTGATCCTCAAAAGAAGTTATATCCACCAATGGATCATCAATACCCGATTGAATATCTTTTTTAAGTTCTTGATCATCTATTTTGGCACATTCAGTAAAAAGATCCTTGGTCCCTGCATTGATACGATCTCGATGAAAATAATGTGACTGAAAGAATTTTGTCCAAAAATCGGATTCTGACATTTTATGAGGCACATTTTCTTGATGTTTTCTTTTTACTGCTGGATAAGTCTTAAATATACATTCTATAATATCAACAGTTAAATTATATTTCAATCCATTACAACCATCAGTTTGTGGTTTTATATCAGCCTATAAATAATGTATTGAATCATTCATTAATTTATTCTTCTAGTATGTGATTTGTATTTTAATAGCAAAAAGTTCTTACCAGAAAAGCACTATTTACTCCTATCTCTTGTCTTTGACTTTTTTTAGCTTGGGTATATTCTGCAGCATGTTGTGACCAAAATTCTTCAGATGAAATAACTTGTGTAATAACCAAATCTCTATATAACTGAAGCAGTACAGGATTTTCTTGAAGCATTCTGTTAAATAATACATTTTAGTATATGAATAATATAGAGATATTTTAGTATAATATATGATAGTATAGGAATGATATATATATAAATATCACTGTAATATGAAATACCTTACCTATTTTTTTCTTCCAATTCTTTATTTACTTTTCTTTTAAATTTTGGTAATAATTGCTGAAGTAATTCTTTTACATCATCACGGTCTTTAATTTGTGCCTCTTGTCCATTTCTGTTTACAAAATGAAATATAGATGATGAACCATCGTGTAATACAACTTGTAATTGTATTTTTGATTTTCCTTCTGGTGATATCTTTTGTACTACAAAAAAAGGTATAGTGTAATACATTATATTTCAAAGAGTTACCTAATATCAATAAATATAAATTTTCCTTTTGATCATTTTCTAATTTTACTGCTCTATTAAAGGGAAATTAAACTATAAATATACATTTAATATAAGTTAACATAAAGAGATAGATATAAATAATTAAATTATTAGTACATTGAAAGCAAAACATGTAGTAAAGTTATAGCAAAGTGAGTTTTCTTTAATAATCTTTTTATTGAACATTATTTTGATCTTTACACGAATGTTCTTACACTTAATGTCAGCATATTTGTGACTGACTGATACAGTGTCTCTGTTATCAAGCATCCAGGCTATTCTTTCATTCATGACATATAAAGTGCCATCTCCTTTTTTATAACGAACTTGTCCTACTTGCATTAGAACATCTTCCGATGATGTAGTCATGGTGGATGTAATATATAATATAATTCTTCTAAAAATGATAAATACAATCCTAAAAAATATATTTAAAAATAAGTATGTTATGTTTACAACAAGGAACTATAAATATATAACTATATGTAATATTATTAGGATAACTATATCCTGATATTTATAAGTCTCCTATATAAATAAATATTTAAAAATAAAGAAACTCGTTTTATATTTGAAATAATTTTGTTCATAAATTTTTACGCCAATTAAATCTTTATCATGGTATCATATAATATAAAAAATTAATTTTTACAAAATGACTAATTTTTAAGAAATACTCAAGCACTTAATATTTGAAATCATAACAATTCTATAAAATACTGAAGGAAACAAATAGACATGATGTATAACTATTAAAAAAAAAATTTAATTTAAATATTATTGCATTTAATGAAAATTTATATATTTATAAAAAAAATTATTTCTTTAAAAAGTTTTGCAACTGAGATTTTTTAATGGTTATAACAGTGAACTTCGTATGATCTCCGTATTAGTAAACAATATAAAAGTATTAAACTTCTAAACGTTCTAAATAACTATAATTTTATTTGTCTTTACAATTTCCGTATAAAATAATGTAACATATTTGAATTATACAATTTTAGATAAGATGTATTAATATATAGGAATTACGATTTATTTGTCGCTATGCGTCCTTGAATGTTACATTACAACATAATGACTTAAAAAAAAATTTCATTAATAATATCTTATAACATAAAGTTATGCAAAATCGATTGTAATATTATAAACAATGAGATCTTTGAAAATCGAGGAAAAATGCTAACTCTACATCGTGAACTAAACACTGATGCGATATTACCCATGACTCACTTTTTGATTCATTAATTATGGCTATCAACACGAAAAACGTTTTTTGTATAGTTCAAGGCACAGAGCGCGTGTTTTTTAATCGTTAGAATAGGAAATCTAACTATAATAAGTCCATTTACCGGTGTCAAAGTGCGAAAAACCGTAGAACAATGCAGAAGCCCGTTGGGCGGCACGGCCATGTGCAGAAACACACATCAGTGGACGCATCGCGAAGCAAAGACGGCTGCAAACGAATCGTCGGTACGAATAGCACCATCGACCTGCTAAGACTACCGCACTCTGTTGTTCGACTAAACTTCTGTAACGCTTCCTGTTGTTAAAACATTCCTTTCCTATTTCTTTCTTATCTGAATAAACATATTGCCTGTAACTATGCACTATATTCATATATTCTGTATCGAAATAATTAATACAGATCCAAGTGGCAAATAATGATATTTTCTTTCACGAAAGTTATGAATTTGACTCAAACAGCGTAAGTTATATCTGTAGAATATAATATAAGCATGCGTAGTTACATGAGGGCGCTGAAATATACCTGATTTTGATAATTATGACACAAATCCTACGTATTTATAAATAAACGGTACAGTGATATGCGAATTAGAAATTTTTATTAAGTGAAACAGGTAAAGATACCGTTGATGACGCTTTCATGTGAAGAAATAACGTTTTATGCATCGTAATAAAAATATACGCAAAAAAGATGCCCTCTATTTTAATTTCATAGAATTGAGCAGAATATAAATTACAGTGCATTGATTGGCTGCTTCTTATTCGCGTGATTTGTAAATATAAAATCATTTGCATCTATAATATATTTATATACGTACAATCTGAATTAATGTGGTATGTAAATATGGTTTATTGATAACGTATAATTTTATGCATTTATTTTGAAACTACTTTCATTGCAATTGCAAAATAATATACTAATAAAAATACAACGTTTTATATAAAATACTAGACAAATTTAAGTTAAAACAATAAAAAATAATATTACAATGTTAGGGATATTTGATATGGAATATTTTTGCCAATGAGTATGGCATATATGTTACTGTTGTAATCATTGATTTTACTAATATAAATTCGAAATTTATAACATTCGTACTAAATACATTCTATATTTTCATAATAATGATAGTTAGCCAGGAAGGTATAAATGTATTTTATTAGTATTATATTTTCCTTATAATTAAAAACATATTCTCTCTCTCTCTCTCTCTCTCTCTCTCTCTCTCTCTCTCTATAACACAACATAGCTGCTAATAAATTTAGCTTAAAATACTTTATGGTAAAAAAGTGTTATTTATAAATAGGATTTAAATACGTCATACAAAAACGAGAGCGACAAAAAATATGTTTCGGATCAGGATGTCCCCGCGATACTTCAAAAAAAAATATGAGTCCATTTATGAGATATTATACATTAGAAGATCATCCAAGTGTAACACCTAATTCATATGATGTTTTAAAATCATTTAAAACAATTAATACTAAGGTATAATCAGTCATTTAGAATATACAATATTAATTAATTACAGATTTGGAATATTTGAAAATAAGTATAATATAATTTTATATGACATATTTTGTTTTAGCCTTGTTCTCATAGTATTAGTAAGAAAGGTTACAGTGGCATTGCTAGATTTGGTAAAAAAGTTGAACTGAAAGATATTTATCCATCGCCATCAGATTACAATACTTCTACATTTCCTAAACTAATACACAAATCAAAGTATCCATTTGATTCTAGCAGCAAAAGACAGACTTTTGTCGACAATACAACTCCAGGGTATAACAGTAGTATTATTGGAACAGTTGTAATAAGCACTTATCATGTATAAATTAACATTTAATGTACAATATGTATATAGCCCAGGAATGTATGTTAGTATGAAAAGAAAAGGTCCTACATTAGAACACAGTTTTGGTG
The DNA here is from genome assembly GCA_014737475.1 of Bombus confusus. NCBI lineage: Eukaryota > Metazoa > Arthropoda > Insecta > Hymenoptera > Apidae > Bombus > Bombus confusus. Next base: position 2,046,138 of record JACXIV010000035.1, read on the forward strand.
GTAGTGTAAAAATGAATCTTGGAGTAAATCTTAAATGTTGCAATCGAAACATAGATATTTGCAAGATATGTGGAACAAAACCACTTGGTGATTATTGGCATTTAAAAAATGAAATATTTTTATGTAGGCCATGTATGATTAAAGAATATGAGAAGGAAACAAAGTTCAAACAAAGAGAATTAGAACAATTTCATGTAAGATTTTATTTTAATTATGTACATGTGAGAGTGTATACACATTTAATTATTTATTCATTCCTATATTTATTTTAGAAAATACGAGATTGTTCAATTATGCATCAACATGAAACTACAACTGCAAAAATATGGTTGATGCATCCTAGAAGAGCTGTACAATGGATACGCAAAGAAGCTTATCTTTCTACTTACTTCAATGAATAATTTGATTTATACTTTATGTAGTTTGTATTAATATAAAATTTTTTATTTTAAAAATTTAACAAAACAGGTGAGGTGTAATTTTAATGTCTACTTGTATTATGTCTTATGGACAAATAATTATTTATTAAAGAAAAATTTTATATTTGTTTGACATGTTTTGGATTTAATCAATAATTTACTTAAAAAATTTCTTTTCATTTGTGCATACAAAAAAATGAAAAATAGCTAAATTATATATGTATGTAAAGACATATTAAAACATATTCTGAATAACATGTCTATTATTAATTAAATTAATAATGTATTCTTTATATTGTATTTATATAGTGATATTATTATTATGTATGTGTGATAATAATTTTATATAAATATCCCTTTTTTTAATAAAAAGATTAGTGTTCTGTATTATTTTTATATTAATGTATCTGAACAAGATATTTTAAATGTTAAATTATAAACTAATTATAGAAATTATTAATTATTAATTTGAAATTACATACATACTGTAAGAAAAATATGTATAATATAGTCAAGATATATATTTATAAGTGTAAATTATGATTATGATCATAGATGTGTGTAGTGTGAATTTATTACATATTAGTTATAAGTATACTTGATTATGAGTGAAGAATTTCATCTTCTTGTTGTGTAATTAATGGTTTTTTATTATCTTCTATAGGATTACCACCATCAGGCGCTTGCCTTGAAAACACAAGAAGAGATTTTTCAGAAGATACAGAGTCGCTATTTTCAACTACTTCTGAATCAATTGATTTTGTTATTGAATTGTTAACTGATATAGTTGTAGTTGATTCTGTACTATTACTTGCTAATAAATCATTGTAATTAGTATTATGGAGAACAGTTAAATCAATACTATTATCAATATTTTCCGATACTCCAGATGATATTGTTTTAAAACGTTCAGCATTTACTAAAGATAAATTAGTTTCCACCGAACTATGTATTCTATTTAATCTATTACTTATTGATTTATTAAACACTTTACTATATCGATTATCTAATTGTTTGATAGTTTCTTCTTCTAATGGTGTATGTGAGCAATGTAAATCAGGTACTAAATGCTGATATAAAAGAGGATTACAAATGTTACTTAAATCCATATGACGAATATTTGAAGTTACAAGATACGTTGTTAATTCATCACATTTAGATGTATTGCTATTTTCCTCAGCAATTAATTCTTCACGAATTACTTTCGATATTTTATTAGCAGTTTGTGAGTGCATAGATGTCTCAGATGAATTTTTATCATATGTATCAATCTCTGTCTTAGTTGTACAATTATTTATAGGATTTTCTGAGTTTTGGTTAGTTAACTCATGTATGTCATCCATTTGAGTACATAATATAGACGTTTTGTGTTCTTGGTTATATTTATTACTGTCTTGTAAATTATTACTACTTGGTAAATGTGTTAATACATTGGTAATATTTTTTTCCATTGGTATAGTCTTAGTCAAACAGGTTTGTGTAGGAAACTGCAGAGATAGTTTATCAAGTAAATAATTTATATGTGCTTTTGCTCCTCGTTCTGGGTAATCAGTGAAAGTATTGTCCAATGGTCTACTATTTTGTATTAAATGTTCACTTTGTTGTATTTCAAAATTATCATTTGATAAATTTCGTTTACTATAAGAATTAAATATTTTAGAAGAATCAGATTTCATTATTTCACAACTAACTGCATTGTTGTAACTAATATAAGTTTGAGACAAAAAATTTTGAATACTCGTTTCATTTGATGTATTTTGGTTCTCATTTTCTGTAGTATTTGTATTGTGGCATATTCTGCTATTGTAATCTCTTGTAGCAATAGATAGTATTGGAGTGATAATTTTACAATCGTTATTTTCATTATCGCTACTTTGTTCATTTAATTCAAATTCATTTTCTAAATCATCTTCAAAAGCTGTATTTGTGACATCACGTAATCGTGATTCTAAGCGTTTTGTTATTTCATCTAATTCTGTTAATTTTTGTCTATAAGAAATATGAACACCACGTTTATAACTGTATGATAATTTCATTATGGGTTATTGAAATGCAATAAAATTTACTTACTTTAAGGACAAGGATAAAAATGACATAGATACATCTTCAAAATCAATGTGAGTAATAGGATCATTTAATTGATTTTCACTATTTTCTGATTTCTCTTCTTCCTGTGTAACTGTTGATGAGATATTACTAGTTTTGGTTTGTTCTATATCATGAGAATGTGTTTCATACATATGTAATGGAACCCAATTTAATTGTGACATAGAACATGTTGGTAGTCGGGTTGCATTTAACAATGTCATAGATTTTCCAAATAATGATAAATTAGCTAGTGGCGTTATACATATCTAAAATATAAATAGTACAGTAAAGAGTAAAATAAATGATAAAGTAAAAACAAATATAATAACATATATATATACATATACATATATATAATAATAATAATAATAATAATAATAAATAATACTTTAATTTGTCCATTGCACTTTCCAGTAAAGTCCATTATATGAAACCAACCAGATACTGTTGGAAAGCCACTAATTAAAACTGAAAGATCAATAGCAGAGAATCCAATAACAATATCTTTCTCTAAATTTATTTCCATACTATTATCCGTATCTAATATTCGCCAAATTTTTAAAATCAGTCTCTTTTTATCCTAAAAAAAGGAATGTTTAAAATTATTTAAAGAGGAAAAGAAATTTTATAGATAAATTAAGAAAATTACATACATGTAAAAGCAGTTCTGTCGGTAATGTTGTATCACATTTCCAATTCCATTTAGGGTTGCAACTATGTGGAAACATATTAGTAATCATATACGAGTTTGAAGCTTTTGTATGATCAGATTTAATGGCCTGAAATGATACGTATGTACTTGGTTCAACAGTTTCATTAATTTTCTCTACTTTTGGCAAATGTAATGCACACTCAATCTCCACAATAGCTCTAAACATTGTTTGATTACATGTAGAATTTGTTGATTCATTCTCTACATGATTTATAGTTGATGATTCAAATGTTGTATTACTATGATCACTATTTGGTTGTTGATCAGTTTCTTCATTGCACTCAGCACCAACTCCAACACTTCTATATGTTTCTGTTGGTAAATAAAGATTATGTTTAATGCTATTATTATCGCTATCATCGGAACTGTTATTAAAGTTCAATTCGTTTGAACATATCTGTTCTGTATTCGATTGTTGTTTTTCTTCAAAATTTATCTCAGTCTGTATTGCTTGATCTATTTTAATCTTGTTAACATTTAAAACTTGCGTCAAATGATCAACTGTATTTTGTAGAGTAGAATGTCCTGAATTTGAAGTTTTTTCTTGTGATTTTTCACTAAATTTAAACTCTTTAACAGTTGAGATATCTGTTTGACATTCTTGAGTTCTCGAATTTGAAAAATACAACTCCCTTTCATCTTTAATGAAAGCATGAATGTGAGGAGTATTTTGTAAATAATTTGTGAAATCAGAAAATTTGTCTAAATGCAATATTTGTGACGCAGTACTCATAGTTTGCAAGTTTCTTGACCTCTTTAATAATGTAATTTGTTCAGCAGTTCCAAGAGCTACCAGTGCAAACAACTGACCAAAAGATTGACCAGTTACAGGATCTATAATTGGTACCCAGCCATCCACACTCACCACAGGATACTAAAATGAAAATTTATGTAAAGTATGAAATAACAAAGTTATACTAATTTAAATTGACATACCTTAGATAATAATAAATATGGTAATACTCGTGGATCTCTGTATGCAACATATAACTGATGTACAGATAATTTTGTTAATCCTAATAGATTATCTATATTATTATTTCTTGAATAAACTTCAATGATTATGTAATTGTCTTTAATACGTTCTAATAAATCACTGTCATAAATAAGGGGTACTAACTGAAATGTAAAATTTATATATATTATACACACACGCACATACACATATGAGATATATAAATATTAAATATACAGAAATATTTACTTGACAAAATTGGTAAAATGGATTTTTTGTATTATTACAGACTTGACTTTTAGTCTTATCCTCTCTCCAAAATGCTCTGCATATTAAATAAGTATTTAATTCTGATAGTTCTTTTCCTTCCACTACATATATTAAACCATGAAGTAAAACCTACACAATAATCATTTCATCACTAAAAATAATCATTTGATACACATTTTTAGTATAATTCATATTTTTGTACCTTATCTTGTATTCTATTTTTGTCATGTTTTATATCCGTTTTTTTATCATCTATGCTTTCTGTTGTGGATTGTGATACACACTTTGTAGTAACTGAATTACTATCAGTAATTGGAAAAATTACTTCTCCACCTGAAATTGTTGGTACTTCATTATCTGTTGTAGACTGATTTTTTGTAACATTCTTGCTCCCTTTATTTCTAGCTTCACTCAGTGATTGTGATGTATCCAAAATAGGAATGTTTTCTTTAGCAGACATACTATCTAAAAAGATGTAGTATATTTAAATTTTCGATATAAACATTCGTTTTCTACTTTATATATACTTACCAATGTACTGTCTTTCATAATGATTAGAATCTGAACCTAATTCTATAATTACATTTAGTTCTCCTGTTTTTATTTCTTTATTAAGTATAATTAGATGTTGTGCGAATTTCCAACTTTTACTTTTTATAATTTCATTAAGATTAATAGTAGCATTGCCTAATTCAATTAATAATCTTTTATTGACATGACGAACAAATATCTTAAATTTTATTTGCAACGCTGTATAGTATTTTAGTTTTGATATTCTATATATATTGTTGTGATTAAAATAAACCACTGTAAAAATATATTAATTAATTTTAAACATACATATATAATAAAATATATTACAAATATTCCATATGTTAATACTATCAATGTACCGTGATTTGTTTGTTTTTTAGAACATATTCTTACAGGTTTACTTTCTTTTTTGTCATTTTCTTTCATGTGATCAAATATCATATCATACTGAACAAAATATGTTGCAGATGAAAAAATGTTATCATTATCTGTAAAAAAATATGTATTTAGTTCATAAAAAGATGTTAAATATTTATGAATTCCATAAATTTACATACGTGATAATGAAGATGATTTTACACGTCTATAACCAGCAGGACTTAAAGTAAATGAGTCTACATTAATTCGAATATAAGTAGCAAAATCAAATAGTTCAGCATCTAAAATAGAACATAATTTTGATTAGTACAGTAAAATTTAAGAGACTAATATTTTTATCAAAAGCTTAATAAACCTTTTGAATCAATACACAATCTTCTTTCTGAAAGTGCACCTTCTATTAAGGAATTCATTCTTGAAGAAGAAGATGTATTATTTGTTGTACTCTTATTATCATATCTAAATGTTTTTAGACTACTAGATGCAACATCTATCAAACTTGGATGCAAAGTTGTTGATTTCAATGTACATGTTTTACATTCAGTAGATAACATCATATCTTTGCACAAAACACATTCATGTAATTTTTCTTTATTTTTAGCAGAAACATGAGTTTGAAATTCATTATTTATGGAATTATCACTAAAACTAAATTCATCTTCATCATATGTTTCTTTACATAAATCTCCTCTGAGCCTTTGAGCTCTTGTAACAATCTGAGCAACAAGTCTATCTGCTACTTCATTACTAAATTTATTTACAGATTCTTGAAATTCCGTTCTTTTCAATTTTAAAATAGATTTGTAAGTATCACTTTCTTCGGGTTTTATTTTTTTGTTAGCTGCACACCTATCAGCTATCAAATAATCCTGATTCTTAAAATTATTACTTGTTGAAAGTAAGTTATTATCAATTCCTTGTTCTTTTCCACATTTATGTGTTTTTAATCGCATACTAAAAGCTTTTGTCATATATTCTAACTTCATAGAAACATGAATTTCTCCTATTTTATTTTCATGATTACTTACAATAGGTACATATCTAAAATATGGTTTACATTTAAGGATCTCTAATAAATCTGTGATTTGTGATGTTCCAATAATTATATTAGTTTCTTTACTAACAACCAGTAATTCTACAGATTCACAATTCTTAATGTATTCTTCAAAGAGATTTATATTTGTACGAATAGCATAAATCTCAGTTGTTTCTTCCTGTGATCTTATAATATCTTTTGTAATGTCTGCTGGTCTGTAAAAAAATGTATATTTTAAAATATATGCAATAAGATATAAAACTAAAGAGAAATAAATTGTTTAATCAATAATATAAAAAAAGAAGTAGATAATTCATATAAAATAAAAAGTGACAGGTACTTTAATTTAGATTAAACATCATTAAAAATCATTTTTTCTATTCTTTAAATTATTAATATTAAAACTTTAGAGAATAGAATAGAAATTATTTTATGAATACAGTTTACCTAAATTCAGTTCTATCAGTTTCTCCCCACCAAGATAAAAATACTCTAATTTCACCAAAATTTTTCTTTGACCAAATAACTTCATCAATGACAAATTTTAGATAACCATGAATTTTGCCTTCAACTAAAGGAGGCAAAGATCTTTGAAATTTCATCTTCGTATCCATTTATTTTCCGTAATATAATACATTGTTGATTTTGTACATTCATTTACATTTATCATCAGTGTAGGTTATTGATAGTAAAACATGTAAAAGTATCGCTCTAGATATATTTTGTATTTTTTTGTTATGGATATGGTTTATATTAAAAAATTAAATATTAACACTGACACTTTTATTTTATATCTTTAATTATCACGTGCAAAACTAATATAGAAAATAATTTATTTTGTTCACTCTTTAAGTGATATATAAAAACAAAGGCAGAATATTTGCTGCCATCTATTCAAAAAATGCATAACTTGTTGCAATGAATAACTTCACTTACATGTTTAACATTTAAATAAAATACATAAATAAGTATTTGAGTTTAAATAATCAATTGTATAAAAAATTGATAATTTGAAGTGAAAAAAAGTAAATAAATAATTTCTTTCTAATCAATGATAATACGTAAACATAACCTATAAATTTGTTATATATGCTTTAAATTCATTGAAAAGGGTCGCTAATATGACTACATTTCGGGCATTTGAAAAATATGTGAAGTATTACAAACCAATTAATACAAGAATGTTACTAAATTATCGAAAACGTCTTTTGTTTTATTCGTCGTATAATTTTTCAACCTTGAATAATAAAAAGTCACAAAGTCTTTATCACTATTTGTACACGAAAATTTTAGCATGTGGACCTATTACAATTCATGATTACATGAAAGAAATTCTAACTCATCCAACTGTAGGATACTATATGAATAAAGACGTTTTTGGAAAACAGGGCGATTTTACAACATCGCCAGAAATTACACAATTGTTTGGAGAAGTATGTAAGTCATCTTTTCTAAAAACTTTTGTTTGGATTAAATTTCTATAATATGTAGTATATATAATATATATTTATTCATGTTTTAATAATTTATTTTTTAGATGGTAGCCATTTGGATGAAATATGAATCGCAAAAGATTTCTAAGGGTCCTTTTCAAATAGTTGAATTAGGTCCAGGTAGAGGAACTTTAATTAAAGATATATTAAGGGTATGTCTTTAATATTCAAAGTGCAAAATTATATATTTATTTTATAAATATATCTCTAATGTACAGGTGTATAAACAATTTAAATGTCTAAATAATATATCAGTACATTTAGTTGAAATTAGTCCTACTTTGTCCTTAATTCAGGCAAAGAATTTATGTAAAACAATTACAGAATATGATACAAAAATTAATGAATCTAAAAGTAACCCTATCAATTACTATAGAGAAGGTATTACAGAAGATGAGATAAAAATATATTGGTACAATTCTATTAAGGATGTGCCTAAAAATTTTAGTATATTTTTAGCACATGAATTTTTTGATGCGTTACCAATTCATAAATTTCAGGTATGTTAACCATACCTAATATGTAGCATTATATATACATATTATAATTTCACATTTAGAAAACTGATAGAGGCTGGTGTGAAGTTTTAGTAGACATAATTCAAGGAAGTAATGAAGAGAAATTTTGTTATGTGTTGTCAAATGCTCCAACACCTGCTACCTTTTATATATCAGTAATACTACTTGTATTTTATTCTAAAATAAAATAAAATACAAAATTACAGATTAAATACATTTTGTGAATATCTTTCAGAATGATGAAAAGAGAGAGCATGTTGAAATTAGTCCAGAAAGTTTAGTAATAGTGGATTATATAGCAAACTTTTTATGGGAGTGTGGTGGATTTGCTTTAATTTGTGATTATGGCCATAATGGTGATAAAACTGATACTTTCCGTGGATTTTCTCAACATAAAATACACGATCCACTATTATACCCAGGAGCTGCAGATTTAACAGCAGATGTTGATTTTGCAGCTATTAAAAAAATTGCAGAGAAAGATGATAGGTTAATAACTTTTGGACCAGTAACTCAGTCAAGCTTTCTACAAAACCTTGGAATTGATGTAAGATTGCAAATGCTCTTACAAAATACTTCAGAAGAAGGAAAGAAATCGTTACAAACAGGATATCATATGATAATGGATGAAGATAAAATGGGAACACGTTTTAAAGTTTTGTCACTATTTCCGTCTATTTTAAAAGAATATTTCGAAAAAGTACCAGTAGCAGGTTTTTATTAAACATGAAGACTGCAATAAAATGTTATATATATCGAACATTTTTATAATATATTGATACTTATTGCATGTATTTATACATTTAAGGTTAAATAAATAAATAATGTAGATAAGATTTTATTTATCTATTTTAAAATTTTTGTAAAAAAAATAATATATTGCAATAATTTGTTAACAATTATTTGCAAAAATTACATTTATACATAAGAATTCGTGCCTAATTATGAATTTCAGATTCATACTTTTTCCAAATCTCTGAAAATTTTAATACTTTTTCACGTTGTTGATCAAAATGTTCTTTTTTTGGTTTTCTCCATATGTCCCGATTTAGATCCAACATCCCACCTATAATTTCCTGCAGTAAATAGAATGTTTGAAATTAACATTTTTGCGAAGTAATCATTCATTTATACTTTTCTTAAAAGAAAATTACCTGTGCAAAATTTGTTGGAAACATATGCTCGTCCTCTATAACATGAGCATATCCTTTATTTCTTTCAAATTCTACCATAAAATATGACAGACCATTTGGAATAGCTTTACGCACATCTTTATTTTCAAGATTGATTACTTTTTTATTCATTGACCATTCAGTTTCACATTCTAATAAGGCTTTCTGCCAAAAACATCAAATATAAAGCTTGATACTGTTCAAATGTACTAAATTATCTATGTATATATTTACCTTAAAGTATATTGGAGCTAATTCACCGATTCTTTTCTTCAGTGGAACACATTCCAATTGCATATGTGAAAATTTATGACGACTCTTGTAAATTTCATAGAACACTGGATATAAATTTTGATCCATGAACATTTTATATAAAGCTTCCTTGAACATCTGAAAATAAAATACTTGTAAGGGAAAAAAGGCATATTATTAAACAAAAATACCCAGAAAATATATTTTACCTTTAACTTTTCCCAAATATTTTCATCTAATTGTAATTGACAAGCAATATGGTATACAGGTGTTATTATACAATGCCCAGATGTCAAAGAGGTATACTGAGGTAGACTTAAACAAATATCAGAATCCATTGTAATGATCATGTGTTTCAACATGTATTTTGAATCGATACACCAATAACAATTATCCAAACTTTTTGATAAACGTTTATGTTCCTTAATAGCATGTGAACGATCTTTTTCATTTTGTTTAGCATCAGATTTAATATGTGTAATGTGTTCCTCAAACATCTCATCCATATCTCCATTCTATAAATTATTTTACACATAAAGTATTCCATAATATCTTTTAAAATAGATTTTGTATGACATACCTTAGAAGCAATCTTAACAAATGCTGCATCATCTTCATTTGTAGATCTTCCTTTTTCTTTATGGAACTTAAATGTAATGATAATGTTATTGAGATTTAATATTATTGATTATGAAAGTTATATTTTAATAAACATACCAAATTTTCCAATGAATATTTATCATCATCAAAGTAATGCCTCACTTTCTTGCCAGAAACATGTGTTTCTACATTTTTCCGTTTATTATTTTGTGAAGATGTTATAGTTTGAACTCTGGATTTCAATGGTCTTGTAATACCTATTATTATTATGTTATTCGTTATTTATTTCAAATGTAGAATAAATTTTATACACTTAATACATACCTTTTGAATCAGTTTGTGTAAGAATTACATTTTGGACTTCTTCTGTACTGCATACTTGAACACTTTTTGCGATGTTTCTAGCATTTTTTAACTGAATTTTTAATTCATCAGCAAGTTTCTAAAGAAAAATATCATGAATTTTGACAATTTCGCGTATGTAGCGTAAAACATTAATAAGTATACATACAGTATTGCCCATTATTTCAGCTTTAATAATTTTTGCCCCTAGCTTATTCATTTCTGCTTCTGTCAGAGGTTTAGTTTCTCCAGATTCTGTATTATTTCCATCACTATTAAAAATTTGTTTTGCACGACGGCCGACGTGAGTGTGTGATGAACTCAACATGTTAAAGCTTTAAAAACGTTTACGTCAAGTGTGTACTACCACAACTAACTTGCAGGCACGACTGACTATGCATACCGTATATCGTATTGTTGAGTAAAAACTAGAGGTAGTGAGTTTCCTCTCTGATAGAAGTAAACAAAACTAATCAATCACATGGTACACAGCAATGTCAGCTATTGGTTGATAGTCGCCAATGAATTATAATTTTTAGGAACGTTTCGCATATAAATTTGCACGATAAATGTGGGCTTTTCGCTTAAAAGGTTAATGTACGAAAAAAGGATAAGAAAGAAAGGAAAGTTATGAACCAATTAAGATTTTAATCACGTGGTTTTATTTATCTTTCCAGGCTCGACTCATTGGATCACGAACCTATGACGTCTATACGCTGCACAAAATATAGATGTCGTTTATATTTTGTTATTGGGCGATTTCAAATTTCGTTCCTAATTTACACATCGATATTGTTAAATATAAAGCCAAGTTCACGCGGTAGCATTACGGTACTATATTATACATAATTTAACCAATCAATAGCGACTACGTAGTTACCGCGTAGATTTTGCCGCGCAAACGTTACGGTTGTCGCTTACAAACAATTAGTTGAATATATCTTGGTTATTTTGACATTGTAAGTTAAGTACTATTTATTGTTAGTTCAGTTATTCTTCCTGTTTTGACATTGACGTGTTAGAACGTAAAATATTTTATGTTAAAAGGTTCTATAGAAAAAGTTGTCAATACTTTATGACTTTTTGATACTAATCTATTAACAATTATTTACAATTATTAATATTTTATCGTCTACACATATTTAATAATGTCGTTAAATGTTTGATAATATCGAAACAAAACAAATTATAAGTAAGGAAGATTTAAACCAAAACAATTGTTTAAACAAATTTTCGTGTAATTAAATCAGCTGCAACCAAACCTTGTTATCAAATAAAGTAAATTTTAAATTTATTTGTTATAAAGAAATAATATTCTCTAATTTTTATTATTTCTATATTTTCTACTCTCATTCAATTTATATGTATATACAAAATTTTCATTTTAGATAAATTTATAAATAATGATTGAATCTGACCAAAGTGATAAAGAAACACAGGATGAAATACCACCTACAAAAATCTCTGATAATCCTGTAGACACAACTGAACTTAGGCAGAAAAGGTTACGCAAAGAAACCTCAGAGGATGAAAAATTAGATTTACCTTCTAAGAAACTATGTACATCTATTGATGAAAAAATATCTGAAAATATTTCAGAAGCAAATGGTAATGCTGAAGAAGTAAAAGAAAATTTAAAGAATATAGATATTGATGATAAGAAGGACAAAATTAAATTAATTTCGGAAGAAAATACAAATGAAACTGCAAAAGAATCACATGTTGAAGTATCTGATATTAAAAATAATGAAATATCAATTACTAATGATATTACAATGAAAAAAGAAAATGAGTCTAATATTTTAACAGATGTAAAGCAACAGGTAATGTATAAATTATGTATTTAAATTTTAGTCTAAAAGCAACACTAAACGGTATACATATTAATATTCAAAATATTACATTTTTTAATAGTTTGCATTTATTTTTTATGGGACAGGGAAACATACACATAGAAACTGTATCGAATCTTAATACAAACAATGCAACAATAGAAGAAAAGACAGAAATAAAAGAAGATGATAATGTTAAATCAAAAAAGAAAAATAAAAAATTCCAAATTGAAGATGCTGAAGTAGTGGAAGGTTTGGAACTTTCTGTAGAGTGTGCTAGCGATAAAGAATCTTCAAGTTCTTCTGAAAGTGAAAGTGGAAAAGATAAACAACTTAAACCAAAAACCATAATTGTAAAAGCAAAACCTAATGATTCAGAACTTGATGTTAGTTCTTCTGAAGCAGATAAATCAGATTCACAAGACGCTCTTGAAATTAAACCTAAACAAACTGAAAAAAAAGAGAAAAAAAGAGGTAGGACTTCTTTCAGCAAAATAAAAAATACTGACTCTGAAGAAAATAATGATGATATTTCTGATGAAGATTATAGTCCAAAAACTAAAAAGAAAGTCAAGAAAGCAGTAGCAAATAAAAAATTTACAAAATCAGCCACAGAATCAAAAAAGGGGAGAGGTAGAGCAAAAAAAAAAGTTACGAAACCCGTTGAAAATGTGGATGGTGAAGATGAAAATTCTAATATAACAGAGGATCTAAAATCAGAAGAGAACACATCTGATATAAAATCTGTGAAAAGCAAAAGTGAAAATGAAAGTGACAGTGAAGATGATTCTCAAAATGAAAAAAGTAAAGCTAAAGTAAGTTTAATAATATTTCTGCATCACATTTTATGTTTTCAAAATTATGTTTTTATGTTCTTCTAGAAACCTGAAGGTGACAGAAAAATACAATTATTAAAAAAATATATTAGACTTGCTGGAATACATGTAAAATCTTATAATGATCTTTGGGCTAGTTGTAAATCAAATGCTGCTAAAGTAAGGTGTCTCAGAGAATTATTAGCAAAAAATGGAATTAATGGCAGACCAACCGTAGAAAAATGTAAAAGAGCCAAAGAAAAAAATGAAAGCCTTAAGGATGTTGCTGAGTTAAATACAAACAATATTATTTCAGAAGGTTTGTGACCTTATAGAACCTATAAGAAATAAATATCTTAACAGTAAAAAATTTCAGGACGCGTTACACGTGCTCAGAGAAATAAGGAATCAACAAAAACACCCGAAACGCCTACAAAACATCGTGAAGCACGCAATACATTTAAAAGAGTTTTAACCGTTGTTGACAGTGATTCAGAATGAAGTGTTACGAACTTTTAACCCTTTAACCTACAACCCTTTAACCTTTTACCTGCCGAATAAGGGTCGTAGTTTATCCTTCGGGCTACATGCGACAGACATATTTTTTTCTTGGCCGCATTCAGACGTTCAGATATATTTTCTTGGAAAATATTAGAAAGATACCTTTAAAAATTTTGTTCAATGATCAATTGGTAGTAATTATTTATCCAACATCATGCAACATAAAATTAATTGTACCTTGCACAACTTTGAACGCTCAGCCAGATTGTGAAATGGCTCGACGTCTGACCAACCCTGCCGATGGTTACGACACGCGCTGTTGGAACTTAAATCGTAGGGCAAAGGGTTAAAAAAATTTATAAAATGTCAATATCATTTGTTTACTTATCTTTTGTGGTAAGTATATATATCATATTTATTTTATTAAAAAAAAATTGTGTACACACATACATATTACATATTCAGAAAAAGCTGGTAATCAATGAATTTGATATTAAAAGATATATTGAGATTACGAGATATTGAGATATTGCAGTAAAAAAACACTTACATAAAAATTATTATAAGAATTATTTATTATGATATAAAAGATTTTATAACAGAAGATCTGCCTTTAAACTTAGAATATAAAAGATTTGTATATCTCAAATTGATTTATGTCTTTTGGATACGTTTAATTAATTTTTGATGAATCAAAATTAATTTTTTAATGAAATTGTACAGAATAAGAAATCAAAATAATAAAATAGGAATAACATTCCTTGTTATCTTGGAGTTTATAAAAACATTTAGAGCTTTTAATAAATATACTGCTTGCAGAGCTCTAATTATATATAGAAATTAATTAATATTTCTGAATTAAACTTCATATAAAGTATAATACAATATGCGTAATTTTATATATAATTTATATTTGCTTAAAATTTTATTGAAGATTGGTAAGTCATGATTTGATAGAATACTATAAGACATTTCTGAATGCACATGTCTTTTTTCTGAAAACAGTTAAAATTATACTCATTTTATTAATTCATTAGCGAAAGCTATTATAGAGCTTCAGTAATAAAATATTCTAACATAAAAGTAATAAGATTAAAATAAGATAAAAGTCAAATTGTTTTATATATTATCTTTTATAATAAATTGTATAATGACTTAAAATGTAATATAAATGTACGTATATAACGAATATTTGTTGAAAAAATGATTTAGATATTTAGTAAAAATATATATTTTTATACACATAATTGTGTACAATGTCTGTTTTTCAATATGGTGTACATTTCTTACTAACAATATGTACAACAAATTAAAGCTACATAATGCACTGTGTTTCATAACAAATAATACATAATATTAAAAAAAAAGATGCTAGATTATTAAAAATGGTATAATATAAAGTAGTATTTCGTGATTAGCTATTTAATTTGTGGATGTAAAAAGTTTGAAATACATTCCTTACTACAAAATATTTTTTTCTCTTTAACTGCAAATCTGCCATTTAATAAATTTTTATTACAAATATAACAACGGAAACATGCTTCTGTTGCATGAAAATTTAAATCTTTAACAGCAACACCTTGTTGATCTGCTGCAATTACTTTCTCACACATGTTACACGTTTTTGCATATGTTTTCTGATAACACAAGAGACATAATGGACGATCATTTTCTGTGATGTACTGTTTTCCAGCCAATGGAATATCACAATCCCAACAGCAAAAATGTTTTACATGATAATTATGTCCTTCTGCGACAGTATACTCTCGCACAAAAATAAGCTGAAAAATATGAGATAAAAATATAATATAAAATTTATTATTACGAAATAGAGATGAAATTTTTTGGAAACTTTTTTAAGTACGTTGTACATACCTCATCACAAGCAAAACATCTAGGAATCCCCAAAAGTGTTGCTAAATCTCTGCCACAGTATAATTTGTTTTTATAATAAAAGTATACCAAATCTACTAATAATTCATTACACATACTACACACGAAACACCCTGGATGCCATACTGCATTCTTAGCTTTGTCTGTAATTACCGCAACATCACCAACATGAAACCCTTCTTCGCATTTATGGCACTTTTGTGATTTAGAATCTATTGTTAATTCCTCCATGACACTCTTAAGATGTGTTATATTTGGAACATAATGCTCCAATTGTTTTGCTGTAGAATTAGTTTCATAAGGAAAAATCTGATTTTCCAATTTCTCGGAATGAAGGGTAGTGGATGGTGTTGTAAAACTATTTACTATTGCTTGATAATTATTAATATCGGTGATCTGTGGATATATTTGTGATGATGACGCCGGTGAAGGAAATGAATTTTCCACTACTTGTGAAGGAGTTTGTGATTTACTTTCCGTTAGATTTTCTTTGTTGAAAGCTCTTGTAGAATACAAAGGATCAGATTTAACTAAGTTTGAATTAGTTTTCATTATTTCCATTTCTGCTTTTATTGGTCCAGAATCATGAATATCCTTTTTTACTTTTTGAAGTTTATCCTTTGATGGGATTAACATTCCAGGATATTTTACATTACTAATAGTAACTGTTTTATCAGCTTCTTTATTTGTGTTTGTGGGAATATTTTCATTTTGTAATCCAAAAGCAGTGTTTCTACATAGTGAGTTGTTTGAATCTGAACTTCTTGCGAAATTGGGAACATTGGATAGTACCTGCCCTTGATTTTCTTGATTGCTATACTTATTTGTGAGCTTCTCGCGTATATACATTAGACCCTTTTCGTCTAGTGTACTTCTAACTATATCATTTGCATGCACTGTACTAGGTGGTAGCAAAGCATCTGCTAATAGAGCTTCTACAATATCAACATTATCATTTATTGGTTTTGAATGTATCAGAGAAGTGGATGGATTTTTTAGTACATCTTTGTATGCTTCTTTGTGATATCCTGATGGAGTCCAAAGTGATGTCACTTCAGAATTAACATTTGTGACTGCTGCATCATTTAAATACTTCAAGTTTTCAGTTGTTGGCACATCTTTTACAATATCTTGACTATTACTTTTATTAATTTCATCACCTTTGTTGATTACATTATATTTTTCAAAAAGTGGAATATTTTTAATATTACTATTGTTACTTGTATCTAAAGGAGTAGAAAAGTTATGTACATTTAAATTTTCATATAAATTCTTCTTAGGTGAACTTTTTGGAGCAAAACTGCTTGGTGTACGTAATTGAACAAAGCTTGGTGGTACATTAAGTTTGTTTTGTGGACTATGATGTTGCAGATCTGTTGCATTCACAGGCGTTATTAATGATCCATCAAATGGACGAGCACTTAATATCTATAGCAAATAATATATATATAATATATTAATAAATAAATATATATATTATTACATATATTATAAGATTTATTTTATATAGTCAAATTTAATAGGTGATTAAATTTCTAATGTATAATAATAACTTACCTTTGTCACTGTTCCTTGTCCCACATATTTTTTTATGTTTTCTAAATACCTTTCAAATTGTTTTTTCTCTTGATCACTTAACTTATCACAAGTTTTATAATCTATGTCATGAAGAGGTAACTGTTTTTGTAATAATTGTCTCCTCAGAGCTGCACCAGGTGATCCCTTAATGGGTAATTTTTCCATAGGTAAGGCTTTCATATAGTCTACAGCAAGTTCTTTTGTTGTATCTGGTGGCACCCATTCAAATGCTTCTTCTGCATGTTCTTTTCCTCCGTTTATATGTAATACTAAAAAATTTAATAAATAGGTATTATATTGTGTATAGATTATGTATATTATCTTAATATAGTAGTATTTACATATGGATTTTTTCTTATATTTTCTTGAGGTCCCAAACAGCAAATCAAATTGTGGAAAATCATCATCATCAACATCATGATCATCTTTACTGCATTTACAATTTTTACAAATTTTTCTCCAAAAATGTAAATCCAAACCTGGACATGCAGCTTTACAAAGAACACAAGGTGCTCCTGCCCCAGCCTCATGTGCCAATCGAGGCTGAATAAAATGATTACAATGATTTAGAAACTTTCAAAAGCAATTAATTTTATTAATAACCTTTAAAGGATTAAAACTTGTAGGTCATTATAACTGATAAATTCAAATAAAATTTTCTACAGTTGTATATTATTTTTAGTTTACCAAATGTACTTAATGATTAAATTATATTGAATTATATATAAATAATAATAAAATGAATAATAAATGTAAATAGATATCATATTACAAAAGAAAACGAAAAAAAATATCTCTAAGTATACTCTAAAATCGCTTCTTTAAATTCTTACCTTTCTTTTCCGATTTTCCAATTCTAGCAACCATTTCGGACGATCGTTTACATCTGTATCATTCATTTCTAATTAATTTCTTCTCTTTTATTATAAAAATTGAAATTATATTTGTTACACCCAGTTGACACTTGCACAAACGTGTGACTCATCACTATGCCACAGTAAAGCAGTGCTTATGTCTCCCCTTCTACTATACTCAATAAGTGGAACCCACTCACATAATGAAATCTTCCTTCAAAAAGATTCCACATATACATACACTATATATCATACATTTTTACAATACTGAGAATACTTCACATATCAATTCAGAGTTCAGTGTTATCTTATTATGAAGGAAGAGATATATACTAATATTTTTTATTTATCTAACATATGTAATATTTGGTTATAAATTACTCTCCTTCATTTTTATAAAAAATTTTTATTGTAAACAAAATTAAAATATACTTATTTTCACAGAGAAGATTTGTCATAATTTGAGTAGTACTATCAATAAATAAAACTATACATGAAAATAATACAAATGTTGAAGGATTCTATAATATATACATGCTTCTTTATCTACATACTGAATATATACAAAAAAGGCTTATTTGAATATAACTTCAGCATGTATTGTTTACCTTCTGCTATATCCATTAAATTTTTCAATCAGTTCCGAAAGCGGTGTCAAATTCTTCTTGCGAAATCTGAAATAATTACTCTTCTTTAAAAATATATATATATTTATAAATATATATATTCAAAAATTATATTAAACGTACCTTTTTCTTTTTTAACTTTTTAATTAACGCTATGTCTTTTGCTAGATCTTTGATATCTTGTTCATTCATCTTTCTTTTTTGCTTTTTTGTTGAGTTTTCTGACATCTTTTGCTTCATTTTTTTCTCTTTCCTTTTTTTACGATTTTCTTGCTTTTCCATTTTCTTTTTTTTATTTTCAGACCATGGTTCAGTTTGCTTACATTTACGTTTCTGTGCCTTAGGCCATATTCCGGTGTCTCGAAAAATCTTTAATTTTTCTAAACGACTTTTTTCTTTTTGTTTATCTAAATATGTAATTGAATTGATATCAGTATCTTCTTCTTGAAAATTTGATATATCTTTTCCTTTAAGTTCTGGCATACGAGGCATTCGTAATAATCCAAAACCCATTGCAAGCTTTCCTAGATCAATATCTTTCAATCTTAATATTAAATTACATTCATGCTTATTGTATGCCTGGACATATGATACGAATGCTCTGTTGGCCTTGTCAAAGATAGAGCGATCTTGTTTTTGTAAATTTCTCATACATATTAAACACTTTTCGTATGAAATAATGGATGGCTCCAAAACTATTTGCTGTAGATCTACTTTTTGATTTTTTTTAATAAAATCTACGTATGCATCTTCTGTTTCTAAGAGGAATAACAATGCATTTCCTTCGTTACCTATTCTAGCGGTTCTACCACATCTAGAGCAAATGATTAGCAAGTTACAACAAAATTATAAATAATATGAAATTTTGAAGTTAAATCTACTCTTACCTATGAACAAAGCTACTTGCTGAACATGGAGGATCATATTGTAATACCCAATCAACTTCTAAAATGTCAATACCACGAGCCATTACATCTGTACAAATTAAAATTCCACTTTCAATAGATCGAAAATCGTTGAATACTTTGTACCGTTTTTTTCTCATTTTGCCATGAATTGCAAATACTTGAATAGTCGGCAACATTCTAAAACCAAAACATGTTACAAGATTTATCTTGACACAAATGTATCTAAATGGTTTATAATATAACTTACGTTTGTGTAACATGACTAAAATAATCAACACAAGCACAAGTAGATAAAAAAATCATATATTTTAAATTAATCCCTTTACGTTGAATAAAATCTATCATTATAGATAATTTGTATTCAGCATTCACAATGACATAATTATTTATTAAATTCGAAGGTGTAGAAATATTTGGTTTTTCTTTAACAGTAATCAGAGCTGGGTTTCTAAGTCCAGCTCTTATTAACTGCTGCAATTCCTTTGTTTGAGTTGCAGAAAATAAACCTGTTCTTCTGAGACGTGGTAAATAAGATAATATTGTATCTAGCGTTGAAGAAAAACCTAGATCTAATAGTTTGTCAGCTTCATCTAAGATCAGTACTTCCTATAAGTAACATTGCTAACAATTAATTTAAACAAAATATTACTATAAAAACATAATTTATGTTTAAATGTTAATTACCAAAGATTTTACATATGCTGCCAAGTTTATACTTTTACAATTAGATAACATATCTTCTAATCGACCAGGTGTGGCCACAATAATATTTGCTCCTGCCTTAAGTCTATCTGCATCTTCTGCAATTGTTGTACCACCAACAAGTAATACTTGTTTTAAATCTGGTATATTGTCCAGAAACTTTTGCAAAACTTCATTTATTTGGACAGCCAATTCTCTTGTAGGACTGATTATTATTGCTCCAATTTCTATAGGTTTCCATTTCTCATTTCTTTTCTGTTTTAAATTTAAATAAATAATGGTTATCTTTTTATCCGAAATATATAAATATTTATTAAACAAAAATAATCACAGTGTGTAGATTTCATATGATACCTGCAATATCTCTAAGACTGGAACTAAAAACGCAATTGTTTTTCCACTCCCTGTTACTGCTTCTGCAGCAACATCTTTTCCTTTTAATAATAATGGTATGGAAGCTGCCTGTGTATAATTAAAAAGAATTTTCAAATTTACAAAATTTGTAATTATTTTATCAAAGGATTTAAATTTAAAATTTTTCATAACTTCATAATTTTCATTGCTATAATTTACCTGCACGGGTGTCATATAAGGAAAATTCAACTTTTCAATGGTTTTTAATACAGAATCACTTAAAGGAAACTCTAATTCTTTCCAATTTTGTGTTTTCATTATGAATTGTAAAATTTTAAGTTAATATAGGTTAAAAAACTAAAAAATATATAATTTTAACGTTACTTTTTTTCAAACATAATTTAATAGAGTTTTATAGGTTATGTTGAATATGCCATTGCTACTAGTATAGATTACAATGTAAATCAGATTGTAGATGATTTATACGTACATATAGATTATCTTAATAACCTTATCGTAGATTTTTCAAATATCATTTATATAAATCAATTTTTAGTTTTCGCATATATTTAATATTTTTGAAATGTGTTTATTGTGAAATGTAGAAACTTTATATTAAATTAAATGTAAAATGTAACTATAAAAGGAAAGAGATATAAATAAAACATATTCCACAAGTTTTCGTGATTAAAATTTAGAACTTAAAACATTTTATGGGAAGTTAAAAATAAATAAACCATCATGTACAAATTGGCTTTTAACGCATTGAGTTTATTTTGATGTTTTTTTTTTTTTAAATCTCTTCCATATAAAATTTGTGTGCCACACATTCAACTATCTCTCAGATAAGGATCGTCCTTGCCTTTATTTCTTTTATGTACACGACTAGGTCTAAGGCCGTAATTCAATTTGTTTTTTTCAATGCCATAATATCTGACAATATTTGTTTATACACAAGAGGTACACAATATATTTAATTGTTATAACAATTTTAGATATTCGAAGCAATAAATTCTTCAATCTAGTGGACAATAAAATATCGTTACCTTTTTGAAAATTTCTTCAATACTTTACTTAATTTATAATTCACGTTATCTATAATAAAAAGTAATGCTCATTTATAAAGACATTACATAGATTACGTAATACTTATCTAAATTAAGCTTGAGAAAAAGAAAATTTAATTTAAAAATTGAATATAATCAGTGCAATGTTCCTTGTATCATTTTTAAATCTCTACTTTGGCTTTTATCTATTTTCATACGAATATAAGATGTATAAATATTACTGTAAACATGTTATTGCATAAAAAAAGGATATCGAAATTTTATATTTTAAATCACTAAACAAAAACTAATACATTTGTACCTCTTCATTATGCAGATGGCTTTTTGTCACGTGGCTTTTTATCTTATACATTTTTTCTAATTAAATTTATTCTTTGCTTTGAGGATCTTATGTATTAGCATCTCATAACAAAATCCGTCATCAACAAATCGCAAAATTTGAAACTTGACCAATTTTTTCAATATCATGTCATTTAATTTTATACAATTAAACGCAACTTGATGAAATTTCGAAGAATTATATCGACCTGTTCCTGTGCTTCCTATCCACTGCAGCAAGATATCAAATACGAAAGCGCGAGCAGAAAAATATGTCATATGTTCTATTTTTTACATTATTCCAATAATTACTTTGTGTAAAAAAAAGTTTTACTCGCGTGATGTTCACAATTACTCCGTTTTTGAGTACTCAAATCTCCGAAGATACGTTCACCATCAGACTATTGGATAGCTCTCTGTATCAACCTTACAGGTTGAATTTTAGCTTAATAAACGTTTTCAAAGAAGTGTGAGCTATAATAATTAAAAGTGAAATTTCTTTAATTTTAATATTTCTCGTAGTATTTTATAGTCACTGTCCCTCGTTTCTTTCATTTCCTAATATATTGCATAGGCATCACCTACCAATACAATTTCGAAGTATATTTGTTTGCCAATTTTCTTTTTACATTTCATATATTTCTATAAATTAATCTCAAAGATTATGTTTGTTTTTTGTTGTAACATTTAAATTAATAATATAGTAGTACACCGTGGTAAATTGTATACTGAAATCTGTCTCATATGATTAAGATTTAAATACAATTTGAGGGACTAAATGTCATTGTGGGTCCTCTGTAATTAACTAACCCACTACAAAGTCACTTTCAAGATGATCAGCACTTCATTTTAGGTTATTACTATTTCATAAATTTTTCTTTTTCGTAAAAATGGCTGATTATTATCTGAATTAAATAAAACGCATACTGTTTTTGTCTTGAGTCTGGAATGATATTGCTATTATTAATAGAGAAAAGAAAGAAAGATGAAACTTACAAAATTGCTTATAGATATATCGACGCATATAACAAGCAAGAAAGTCATTTTAAGTGCCTAACGCCATCATGAAAGTAACTTAAATTTATAAACTTTATTCTACCTCTGCAGAATACTAGTAGCTTTTTCTTCCTTCATCCATTTCTGATTGCAGCTACTGATTGTGCGGCAAAATCACTGGTATAGTTTGCTGCGCTCCTGGAGGTGGCTGCGGCGGTAGGTATTGCATATGCTGCGGTGGTATCGGTATATGAGGAGGAATTATAGGACACATTATTGGATAACTTGGAGCATGGCCTTGAGGAGGTGGTGGAGGATATGTGGGTTGTGGAGTACCAGGAGGATTGTAAGTGCCTGGTGTGTGTGGTGGATTAGGATTAGCTGGAGAGGGGGTTTGACTTGGTGGTTGTTGAGCAACATGAGGGTGTGGATGTGTATGTGGACCCATGTACTGAATACCAGGAGCCTGTGGTCCTGGTGAGTCATGATGATGATAAGGTGTTGCCATATGTGGCGGTGGTGGCGGTGCCTGAACCATGCGTACCATCTGTTGATATGCTGGTTGACCAGGATAAGGCACCTGGAATGGTGGATGTAGAGGTGCCGGTGCCATTAAAGGCTGTCCAGTTGCAGCTACTACTTGCATCTGAGAGGCTATATCTTGAGCACGATGTTGCGCATGCATTACTGGTACTGAAATAAGCAGAATAACATGCAATTTTATCATTATCTCGAAAGAGATCTGTGTTTTTCGAAAAAAATTGTCTGTAAAACATTTATTAATAAATAGAATATTGGAAATAAGATGCGGATACCTAGATACTGACCCTTCCGGAACCTTGTCACAGGTTGAGTCGGTGGCTGACTGAACGCAGTTGGTGGTTGGCTAGTCATTACATATGCTGGCATGACTACAGTCGCAGGCATAGTTGCTCCGGTATATTGAGGTGTTTGTGGTGTGTGTGGTCTACTTGGTGTTGGTGTACTTGGAGATCGCTGAAGGTATAATATTTATATTATAATTATATATTATATAATATATAATAATATATTATAATATAATTCAACATTATATTATCGCTAATTTCTAATCAAATAAGTATTAGCTTACCGGTGTGAAAGCTTTAGTATTTGGATTGAATTCTTTAGCATTTGGATTTAATGTTGATTTTTTGAAAGCCGTCGTTATTTTATCGGCAGTAGCTTCTTGTGGGGCTTGAGTTACAGTGGGGGTGTTTGTAGAAGTTTGTTGTTGTTGTTGTGATTGGGAAGGACTTGTAGATCGCAATGGTAATGGACCTGGTGGTGGTTTACTAGTGACCACAGTTTCTTCTGGAACAGTTTGATTTTGATGTGATTGCTGTTGTTGTTGCTGCTGTTGTGGAGGGTTTGGATGTTGTTGCTGTTGCTGTTGTTGTTGTTGTTGCGGTTGCTGTTGCGACGATTGTGACGTTGTGTGCTGATGAGATGACTGATGATGTGTCTGAGTAATTTGAGGTGAAGTATGAGTATCTTGCTGATGTTGGTGTTGCTTTCTGGTAACAGGTGATGTATCTTGTGCTGGTGTTTCTGCTAACTTGAACTCTGATGCAAATTGCCTCAATTCAGAATGTTGTTCTTCTCTACTACGTGGCGTTGGTACCTTTAACGATATATACGTTCCATAATTTTATATACATAAAGTAGCTTAAATGTAATTTATAGAAAAAGTATTACTTTTCTGTGATCTGATTTATGGGGAACTATCTCGCATCGTTGTCCTTCAACAGAATTTTGTTGTTGTAATTGACCATGCTGTTGATGCGATGATTGTTGCTGTTGATGAGGAGTGGTAACATTCGTTTGTGGGAATGGTGCTGGTGGTGCTTTATCTGCTTGATACACTTGTTGTCTGCCGGGCCGTTCACGCTTTTCTGTATTTATTTTGGATGATGATGTCTGTTGTTGTTGTGGTGGGAAACTGACTTGTGGTACAGAAGGTGTTGCTTGAGATTGCGGTTGTGATTGTTGAATCACAGGTACTATAAATATAAATTTGTTTAAAAGAAAATGTACAAATTATTGTTATGTTTCTGTATTTTATTGTTATGGATGTAATTCGTACCTGGTGGTGGTGGTTGTGTTGCTGGTGTAGGCACAAATGGTGGTGGAGGGTTATTATATGTAACCACTACTCCACTGGGAGGCATTCCCATGTTTATTGATACTGGATGTTGCACCGAAGGATGAGCACTTTGCATTCCAATAGGAAGATTCGAATTTGGAGGAATGTTCACATTTACGTTGGACGGAGATTGTTGATTAAAAACATTTTTATTAGCGGTTGCAGGCCCTGGCGAAGGCGGTGGGTCACTAGATCTCATCAGCTTTGCACTATTTCCATTCTTTTTCTTCAATGGAGGTGGAATATATTTGCCTTCAGTAGGTCTCACCTAAAATTATGTAAAATTAATAGAAGATAGATAATTCCTTTTAAATGTAATTATAACAGTAGCAAAAAACTGCACCACAGCTGCAAATCTTTCTTCTTCATCACCATTTTCCAGCTCTAATCTTGCTTTATAATTTGGTTGTGACTCTATTTCATTTGCAATTTCTGCAGCCTTTTGTTCTTGTTCTTTGTAATCTTTTGTATCTTTTCTTTGAAGTGGTAATGTATAAGCAGCCAAAGTTGGTTCATATGTCGTTTGAACACCATACTTTTGTTCATTTTTGCGAAACATATCATTAGCATCCCATCCATTCTAAAGTTAATTTTATATGTATACATGAATACATTACTTATGTATGTATTTAGATTTTTTTTATTATTATAAATATTATGTACTTACTGTTGTACCATCCAATTTTAAGTCATCTCCATTCATAGTAGCAGGAGGAGCATCCCAAGGTTCCAATTCTTTCTCACCAATTACACCATTATATTTACTAATAGCACTGTCTGTTCTAAACGAATCACGTATAGCATAATCTAAATCAACATCCTTGGCAGACATAGTAATAATATCTTGTGGTTTAAAAATTAATTTCTCTACTACACTTTCTACGCAGATTTTTCCTGTAACTTCCACACGATGTGCCATTTCTAAGACAACATCAAATTGGCTTGAGAAAGTGCGAAAAATACCTTCATACATTGAACCATTTAATGTTTGAATCTGCAATAATACAAATATATTACAATAAATATGAAAAAAATTGACAAAATTTATACTTTATGTTTTATTAATGAAGAAAGTCATAAAAAAATATTGTCTTTGTTTATTCTTATCAAATAACTCTATTACCTGTACAATATTGCCAACATGACTGGTTATGGCATGCATAAAATGGGCATTATTATATACCCCTTCAGCAGCAACACATCTTTCTTGTGGACCACGAGCACGTGGTGATCTGAAAATAAAATCATATTTGCAAATCCAATATTGTCTTTAAATATGAAGAAACGAAAAAGTTTAGTAGTTGAACATTTAAAATTTGTTCAGTTTGAAAGGGATAAAGAAGGATATGGAAGATATATAATGAAACAAAAGAAAAAGGTACCTGTTTGTATTTGAACGATTCTTTCTTTTGCTATTCATTTTGCCACTCGACGAGGATTCTTCGCCAGTGGTTGGTGGATTTCTGCCGCCGGTTTGTTGCGGACCTTCTCGTTTCCTAGTGGGGACCGGAATTTTGACTAATTTCCCGGTGACTACTTAACGTTAAAAAATATTTTCGATCGAATATCCCAACGCAGGGAGATATTAACGATTTTTTTCCCCTTCAACGAACTCCTCGTTAGATATTTAAAATTTCAATTTCAAATATTTTTCGACCCCAAAATGATTGACAGGAGATATCAGCTGCAACAACTACCAACATTCACGATCGGTTTTCGAATCACGATCGTTTATAGGTTATGCGCCAATGGTTATCTAAACACTCGTTCGCGAAAGTCTAGCGCGTGCGTGACTTTCGGATTTTGACAGACACAAAAGTGTAAGCAAAGAAAACAGGAACACTTTGTATTCGAAGAGACGTACGGGGGAACACGGTCTGCTCGACACACGATATCTTGCTAGTGCGTGACGTAACTCCGTTCTCTTTACGCAGGAAATCACCTTTATGGAATTTTTGCGTTGACGGAGTTAAGAAACGAACAACGGTAGCCCTAAATAATGATTTCGGCCACAAAATTGTATTTCTATTTAATTAATCAACATGTGGTAAACGATAAAACTTAGCACAAGTCGCCTGATCAACCTGATCCCGGTGACTGTCAGATACAGTCGCCACCTAGTGAGACATTAATACAAATTCTGATAAAGATCATTCGCAATTCTCTTTCTTAAAGAACCCATTTTCATTGAGACTTCCTTCTCTGGTGAAAATGCAGCTTTGATTATTATTTATAGTAAACCGTACATATTTAGGAAGGATTTTATTATTGAAGATTATTCGAAAATTTGTAAATTGAATTATATTTTTCAAAATATTCTATAATATATTTATATTTCAGTTCGTCTAAAAAAAATTGATGTGTTATATATCTAATAATTTCATTTTAAACTTTGATCAATTTGTCCATACGCATCTCTATTTCTCTCATCTCTGATTCTCGTTATAAACTGTGTGCAATTTTCGAATAATATTCTTCGTTCTATCGGAAATGAAATCGTCCACTTGACCCAAGATATGTACGCCTTGAATTATCCATTCAAATCCCTTATTTATCTTTTTCTCTCTATCAGTATGGTCAGTTGAACGGCTCGATAGGGAATTTGTAAGTTCTGATGAGGCACTTTGTTCCCTCGCAAATATTTTCTCTGTACCCATCATTATCATCTGGTGGACAATTCAATAATGATATACACTTCTGAATAATTTATAATCAAGGCATAGTGTTACTTACCAAAAATATTGCAAAAAGAAGTAATAAGGACGTTTTCATTTTTTCCAAATCAATTATATGTGTAATTATATATACAAAAATAGTATCAAAGATCAATGGTACTAAAAATGTTGATGAAAAAAAAGCAAATGAGATTGTATTCTCAATGCAATCTACTTAGTTAACGTTCTTACAGTTATTTAATATGTGCCAGTCTCTTGACGAATTTATTTCTCTTATCCATATATTTTTCATCGAATGGTATTTGCTGACGCTAAATAAATGGTTTACATGTTTAATATTAAGAAATACATTATTTCAAATGATTAAGCAATTTCTTCTGTAAGCACAATCATTATGTCATAATCGATCGTCGTATTCTTTCAAAAGTTGGTTGAATGATACATACATTTTTGTTCTTGTTACATTCATACACATATATATGTGTTTTTACACTCGTCAAAATATTAATTGATGAAACAGTACAATGACGAAATTTCAATTAATTATACATAATTTAACTTATTAGCTTGCCTGTATTTAACGTACAATACAATACAAAATATTTGAGAATAAACAGAAATAAATCTATCTGTAGCGAAATTGTAAGAAAATATACTTTTCACAGAGTTAGTTATTGAAAAATTTTGTTGAATTTTTTCTCTTTCTTTATGTAGTTAATACATTTTCAAGCCTGAGGTAATTTGGCTGTTCAGCTTTTCTGAGCTGCGGCGGCCTGAAGTTGATTGTTTAGATTTTGCGTTGCTTCTACGGCAATGTCAACAGCCTGTTTCGTGAATTTCGCAAGATCTTCCTGGATTTTTCCAGAATGTTGGCCCAGAGATTTAGCGGCTTTGTCGGATTCCTTGAGTACGGTTTGAACTCCTTGTTGGAATTTAGCTTGCAATTCATTGACTTGTTCCTGAGCGGTTGGAATTCCGCTGTTAATATCTTCGACGACTTTGTTAAGCTTGACCTTAACGTCGTCCCACAGTCTTTCCAATTCAGGGGTCTTAGTTTTGACCTAACAAACGTAAACAATATTTGAATTCTTATTACACTTTTTTTTAAACCTAATCCACAAATCTTATTTACTTTTCTTATATCCTTGTCTTTCTCAAAACAATATAATTGAAAAATATTGTTTTATAGAAACTAAGTTTCTAAACATATTAAATCAAGTTCAGTTAACTAAATAGTTAATTATTACCTCTTCAGTAATATTTTTCATGTAACTTTGGATATTGGTAATGAAGTTGGTGCTCTGTTCCTTGACAGATTTTACAATAGTCTCCTGATCGGGGATATTCCATTGTTCCTGGATTTGTTTGGCTAAATTGTTGATGTTCGTTTGAGCCTGGTTGATAAGTTCGGTCAACTGAACTTCAGGAGATCCCTGAGAATTGCTAGTACTGGACGGAGCAACTTTAGCCTCCGAGACCAGTGCGATAGCGAAGATGATCGTGAAAATGCTTTTCATTTTTCTTGAATTCACTGTAAATCAACTAGAAAGTAACTGATGCGCTGGCTATACGAGCTACTACTTTTATAGGCGATTCTTATCAAGGGTGCACGAGGGCAAGCCAATTATCTCATTAAGACGATGATGAATTGTGATTTTAGCATTCCTCGTTAGATGCTTTCAGAAGAAAGTCTTAAGAATTTTTCTCGATAACTATTAATTTCATTCAGTTTTTCAATGATTTATTCAAAAGATAATAACGAGAAGAATTTGATTAGAACTTAACATTTACTAAAGATACTATCTGAAAATAGGTTAATATATGTTTATAAATAAGTATTTTATGGCATCAGTGCGTAAGATTGGGATGGATAATTCAATTTAATTTTCTTTTTTATTCGTCAAATAAGAACATGATTAAATAAATGTTGCGATATATTCTTTAAGCTATAAATGGTTATATATTTTCTCTTTCTCTCTCCGATAGTCGATTTTATATTGATATTCTCGAGTTAAAGTTCAAGATAAAAACGAAGTTTCGTGAATTTCAAGGCACTGCACTTCTCTCTGCGGAGACATTACATTATCTTAGCAATTAAATGGGATTGAAAATCACAAAAATATCAAAATTAACAAATTTACATTTATATTAGCTTATATATCTTCTTCTAACCATTATTATCACAAACATAAGTACTATATAGATTCAAGAATTTGATCTTCAAAAATATTTCAAGAAAGAGTAACTCCTTTACCAAGGAGTTATTTAATCACATTTTTTATCTTTGAAATTTGCTGTTAAATATGTATAAGATGCATTCACAGGAAGTTACGTCAAGTGGACAAGGTCTTGTGGAAAAATTTCTATCGATGCACTTGTTGATTCTTCTGTTGCATGTGTACTATCAATGCTACGGAATCATTCCTTCAAAGTCCATATGGAACAGCTGGTTATCTATATTTGTACTGTCGGTCAATAGAAGCCTTGACCCATGACCATTTTGATTCTACTATTTGCAATACATTCATACACTTTCACCCGATTCTCACTCCACACTTTGTTTGATATTTATTATGTATCAAAATGTACACGAATATCAACTGATAATGATTGATAATAAATGCAGATTATCACGTTTATTTAAATATATAATTTACATATATTTTATGTTTCAATGTATTACGTACTGACGAGATACATGACTTTATCGGTGGTATTACGAAGACAGGAAAAGTTTATGTAACGATATTTCATGGTGTTGATATAATTCTTTCTACATATAGGACGTTGGATGTTATAATAGTACTTTATAATTTTAAGCATTAATAACTTTTTAACAGTGACATTTTTAAGGGACGAGAGAGTGCAGGGAAAGTGAATTGACGATTAGGTATGCATACTTATCTTTACATTTTATTTTCAAAATTTGAAAATCATCGATTCATCAAAGCACGCGTTATTTATATATTGGTTGAGTAAATACTATTTTTTATCTTAATACTTGCGTCAAAATTAACGCTGTTTTCAAAAAACATATACATAAGTACTTATACATATTCCAAATCTAACAAGAATGATGCAATCTGTTATTTGCAAACGAAGACACAATATTAATACAGAAACGCTGGAAAATTCTTGGACCTTTTTATTAAAATAGATAATTGTATTAATTTATAAATCCATAGTAGAGAAACTTTAGTTATGAACAATTGATCGAACGATTATTTACGCTTATTATTTGTAAGTTTCTCTATCTCTTTCCGAAAATTATCAGTAGCCTGTCCAATAGCTGATTTCGCTTTCTCTAAGGCGTCATTAAAATTCGCATTTTCAAATGCCCCTTTTGCATCATCGAATATCTTCTTCGCTCTGTTTGTTAGATCGTCGAGAGCACTTTGAGTTTGCGGATTTGATTGTGGGGCATCTTCGGGTACTGGAGAAGCCTAGATATTAATATAAATTGCCGTAAAGAATTAGAAGAATCCTCAGTTACGAACCACTAACCAAATTTAATCACATTCAATTTAATTGTTTAGCAAAATATTTATACCTACCTGCAACACATAAACTAGGCAGACAAGCAGAAAAATGAATAAGAGGAAGTATCGAGACATAATGTAATCGATCGGTGTTCTTTTCTGTCAGGACTATTGCTCAAAAGAGTGGTGTCAAAAGAATGTGACGGTTTCTGTTACAGAGACGGTAGTAAACTGCTTTGAAAGCTTCGTGCGAGGTGTGTTACTACGATAAAACGAATTAAGATCAAAGATCACGCTAATAACCACTTAAGCCTCTATACTTCTAAGTTATTCTCAATTTCTTTATCGCCAGCTAAGCGACACGACTCGCACACGTTGCTCTTCTTCGTTCTACTGAAACAAAATGAACCGCTCTTCAACCGAGTGGCCACTTTTGATGAAACCAAGCAATTATTTCATGCTACGTCATGATTTGCGTTTTTCACAACGCTTTATCTACGTTTTGCGGAAATTGTATAATCAACGTATTTCCATTTCCTGGATCTTTTAAAAATGTGGTTTTTGTATACTTTGTCAAGTTAATGCTACACCATAGCGATAAACATATTAGATAGTCATCATGCTTTACATTATAGTTGAAGTCAACTAATGCAATAAACATGAATATGTGCGTATAAAAAGTGTTCGCAGAGTTGCTCTTTATACTGCTTGAGTTTTATTTTGCTATTAGTAAAACTATTATTTTCCTTGTTTTTACGTATCTATGTTTTTTTGTTTGTATGGTTTGATTCACAAAAATAGAAATAATCTTTCAAGGATCGAATGCAAAATAAAAAATATCTCTTCAATATGGAATTTTTGCCGATTCTTGAAAACTCCTAAGTTCTTTATCGTAAACAAAATTATGCGCAATAGTGTTAAAGAATGTGATTCGAATAAGAATATTTTTAATACGTAATATTTTTATTTCAGCATATATGCGAATAAACAATTTTAATATATATGCAGTAGCTACATGTAATAAGTATAATAAATTATTAAATTCCAAACATTTTTTAACTGTCATGAGAAAAAGTTAATTGCGACGAAGATAAGAATTCGGAAATTATTTTAATTAACGAAAGGAATGTAGATCCTGAAAAAGACATATTCTGATCGTCATTACGAATCATTATAATATACTAAATTATAATAAATAATAATAAAAATACAAGTAAGTAGATACTAAATTTATAGTAAAGATTAGAATTCGATAGAACATTACAATTCTCAATTAAATACCACTAAATTACATACAGAAATCGATAAACGAGTTGTAGTTACTGATATCAAAAGTGATGAATATTAATTCTTTTCACCCGGAAGTAATCTTGAAATACTGCTTTCTGACATTAGAGAAGGAGAAGCAATCTCTCCATTTGTTGTAGGATTTTTACACAATCCCAGAACTTGTAACGCTATATTTAAAGTTTTCGAAAATCCAGAAGCAGTATATCCGTTATAAAATGCTTGTAAAATATCGATAGCTTCTTCTAAAAGTGATAAATGCCGATAGAATTTTTGTTGAACGTAATCTATCAAATAACTGATTGTCGTTTCCAACCACGCGATTGCCTTAGAGAATAAATTTGCTGTTTCTTCTATAGGATTTAATATACATCCATAAATGAAACTTAATGCGGTATTGCTAAAGGTAAAAATTTTGTTCTCAAATTCTTTTAAAATACCAACAATATATTCATAATCAAGCTTAAAATAATTAAAAAGATCATGAATATGAGCGACAAACTTTACAGTGCAACTTTTCAACTTAATTACGCTTTTCAAAATAGGAGTAACGATACGAAAAGATTTTTTTATAATATTCAGTAGCGTTTCTAGTTTCTCGGGGTGTTTAAAAATTTCTTCAAGGCGCGTTACTCCGATTTCTATTAACTCAGGTAGATTGTCAAGTTCAACGAATGAAATTGCATGTTCAGTTACGTTCAGTAAATGAACCAACGGAGATTCAGGCTTTAATCTTTGCGCAGCGTCTATAACGTAATGAAAGATTTTGTTCAGTTCACAAAAATATTCATGAGCAATAATTCCGACTTTATGTTTGTGACCATGGTTTGCAGCCTCTGTCTCACAGGAATGATTTTCTAATGGATCCTGTGGAGATGATTCTGAATGTTCGAATTTAGCTTTAGAAAACTCCCAAGTCAATGAATCTGTTACTTCACGCTTTGACAACTTCTTTGAGTTATCTGTAAGCTTCTAAAAATGTTTAATTTTTATTAATAAATTGTTCTTACGATACAAAATGAAAAATACGAAATAAAAAGTCACCAGATCTTCTTCTGCCACTTCATTCCTTATCTTCCGGCTATCTCTATCCTCTCCATTAAAAATTTCCTTCTCTGCTGACGTTGTATATAATTGCAAAGATTGTAAGACAATAGGTAAGTCATCCTGGAGTAATTCAGATAAAGGATTACGTATTCTGTTCTTAATTGCTGTTGTTATGACAGTTTGATTTTCACTGGCAACACTAAATGTCGCGGTACATAATACCACGTACGACAAAAAGACAAGCGAACACTTGTACTTCATTCTTCCAATCAAGAATGCACTCACTGGTTTTGGCTGATGAAGGCGGCTTCATATATTCAGACGATTGATATCTTATTTTAGTAAATCGCACGCACACCGTGCGCAGTTTCAAAAGTTAAGATGATTAAATGAGATATCTTTGATGAAAGTGTAACCTTACGTATACATATATATTGAAGAAATAAAAAAAAAGCACGTATTTAATTCTTCAGTGATTACTTACGCGCATTTTACGACAAATGTCAAGTGAAATGGATAAGGAGAAACATAATTTATCATTTATCATATAAAATTTATTTTAGTTTTTGTACCTTATTGTTGTTATTGTATTTTAATACATTAATTTGTGTATTTTATATTAATTTCATGGAATCGAAATTTATGAACATGATAACGATGAAACTTCACACGCAGGAACGAGTATTCGATCAATTCGGGATTGAAGTCCTTTCAGTCGTTGAACTTTGGTTTCGCATTTATCGTCAGATGTGCCGCTGAAAAAGTTTATTTCAAGCTATATTTGAAAAAATTTGAACGATTAGGATACTCACTCGTTTGTTGTAATTGGATTTTCAACTTGAAAGTTATAATTCTTTGAAGGTAGTGAAGGATTAGCAGCGGAGGGAACGTAAGTATTGTACGCATAAACTTCTCCACGTGAAGTATCTTCCATGCAGAGCTTTTCTGATGGTGATGAAGTAGTAGTCGGTATGTCAAATGAAATTGGATATTCAATACGACGAGGCTGAGTATACATATCGGAAACTACTTTAAAATTCAACGATACAGGTGACTTTTCCTCTTTTGGACACGGTTTAGGTCCCTGAAATTATTTTTATTATTTATTGTAAGGTGATATGAGAAATATTCTTTGCTGAAATTGTCAAATAAATTTCTATTAATTAATTAATTAATTGCACCTCGATCTGAAAGGGGAGTCGGCGAGCCGTAACGCAAGGTTCACCGTAAGTCACTATTTTGGCGCCATTGCAATCCAGACTATAACAGCTTTTCAAACTGCAAAATAAATAAGCAACGGTGAAAATCCAGATTATCATTCCTGAATACATGACGATATCCTAAATTTTTAATACAATTAAATTGCAGCCACGATCTCACGTTCTTAATATACATATGTTCATTAAAAACAATTCCTCTTCCGGTTTATGATCAGATTAACGGATATACGTATTACGTTACGTAATTTCTAAGTATGTGTTCTTCATAAGGAACAAATTTTTGCATTTTACTTTAAATTTTCGCAACTTTCGCACGTGCTTCAATAAAAGGCAGTAAACAATTCTGTACTTGCGGAAGCTATAAGCTGTGAACATGTTTATGAAACCGTGAATGAAACACACGTACCGTTCCCTAAGAATTTTAAATATTACTGTTTTATATCAATCAATATGTAAAAGTATAGCACGCTATTATCGAGGCGTATTATTTGTAAATTAAAAAGATTACAAATGTTCTATCGTTTCTGAAAAACCTTAAATAGTGAATACCACAACCTCTGCATATGTTTTTTTATTTCGTAAATGTTGGTGTGTTATTATGATTGTACTATAGTGAATTTCACGCCAATTGCATTTGATTAATGTAATTAATCATGATTTAACTTACAATCACGTTAATTTAATTAAATTATAATTTAATTCTATTAATCATGGTAAACATAAATGCGGGAATGCATAAATAGAATTAAAGGAAAGTGTTATTAAAGAAAATTGTGCTAATGCTTTAAATAGCAATACGTTGTGTGTAAATATGTACAAATGTATCCATATATTATACTTCCTTCGAAAGAATCATCATGCTCTACCATATGGTGCTCGTACCAAAAGATTTCCCTTCCCTGCTGTAGAGAATGTTTCACGAAGTGTTGATAGGTTCGCTTAGGCTTAAACCACGAAAGTCGAAGAAACATTATAAATCTTAGTAAACAGCAACGCATGGCAGACATTACTAATTCTTATTTTTTTCTTCCTCGAACTATTAGTTGAAAATAATGTATAATTTAACAAATTATTGTAATTTGTCGATAACGTAACCATTTATTTAAAAATAGTTTATTTAATAATAGGTAGTATTTCAAATAGTATTAGAAAATATAATTATTTTTTAAATAAAACCTATATTATATACATATTTTGTTTAAATATTTTACTATGATTAACCATTTTTATTATTTTTATTTATTAATTTTTATGCTATAATTTATAGGTTATGCAGTTCCAATTTCTAACGTACTTTATTTAGTTTTTAAGAAAATTGGAGGAGGAAATAAAATATAATAATTGTTAAATACTAATCCAAAGTAATTAACGAACGGTTAATTTATTAGAAAATTAGTAGAGGTTATTAATTTTACTTTATCCCCACATAAACTTATTGTATTGTTGATAGTTAATATAAACATATTGTATATAAAAACGTATTGTATATATGTATAATACGTTAGAAATTTCTACTTTATTTCAAAATTTTACACATAATTATACAATAACATGTATTTTTAACAAGTTATTTTTATTTAACAAATTTGATAATATATTATTAAAAACAGTATAAAACAGAATAAAAAGACAAATTAATATTACAAAATTTTTTATTATTAAATACTTAAATTACAATGTTTTTATTTTGCTCAATATTCAATCCTTCCGGTTTACTAGTGCAAATTGCTACCTTCTTTTATAAAAAGAATACACAGCTTCAGCAGAACTTAAAACTGAAAGAATTGAATATATATGTATTATCATTGTTTAATAAATTATACTGGACATGACTTAGATTCTAAATTGCTGAAACTATCATCAATAAACTTTTCTTGAACTATAATTTTGCCTGGAATATAGCCTGGTATTGATGGCCCTAAAGGTCCACATGGCTCCTCTTCACCATCATCAATTTTTCCACTACTTATTTCTTGACTGTAGCTCATAGGTTTTGTATTTGTATAAGTTGCATCTATTGGTGCATAACCCAAATCTCTGTAAATAGTTAATAATATAGTAAATAGCTACTATATACGATTTGTATGAACAATAAATAGCATATCTTTCCTGTATATGTTAATAATTTCTTAAATCATCAAGCTTACTTGTAGGTAATAAGACTTTCTTGATCAGAAGTTTCTTCTTGCGTTATACTTTCACTTTCAATTGCTTCAAGTTCTGCAAGTTTTGCTTCCTCTTGCTCATCATAGGAACCAATAACAACAGTTTTTTGAGGTGCTATTTTTAATTCTACAATAGGCTTATTTACTGTTACCAGTTTTTCTTCTGGAATGTCAGGAATTTGACTTTCACTTTTTACATCAACTGGTACTGTACGGTGACCAAAGGATAATTTATCTTCTGGAACAAATTGTTTTCCTTGTCTGTAAATTACATTTGGTGCACGAAGATTTTTATATGCAAGAGTAAGAGAAACAGCATCTGCTGGTATTGCTGGAGCTGAATTATGTTCTTGAGTTTCACCTAAAAGATATATAATATCTGTTTAGTATTTTGATATTGAACTAATTATAAATTACAACAATATATTTAATAGTTATTAAACCTGTAGCATCATCAAAACAATCTGAGGAACTGCTACTCATACTCATTTTTGAATATAGCTTTTGTCTAATTTCATTATTTAAGTGAGCATAAACTAAGGGTAAATTATACATTGCAGAATTTAATCCACTAAGTGTGTCAAAATTTATGCTTCCATGTGAAACAGTTTCGGATGTAGCATCAGAGGAACTAACTATTTTACTTTTGGTTTCTCCAGTAGCTGTATTTATACATATTTCATATGGAACTGACGAAGGACAACATACAAGTTTGCCAGGATAAGCTGGCGTAACTTTAGTTTTCTCTATTATTTTTCCACTACTAGGTTCCATTGGAAGAGGATAACATAAATCACCAATTGGAGAAAACCTACAAATAAAAATTTAAGATGGAAATTTCTATATACTTTCTGGTTATTATATTATCTATATAAAAAATGAAGATAAATATACCTGGGTGCAACATTGTCATTGGAATTCACAGAATCCTCAACATCCAAAGTTTCTATATTTTGCTTGTTGCAACTACAAGTGCTATCATTGCATTCAATGCTTTCACTTTGTGTATTTGGATTTTTGTCACATCCACAGGTGTTACCATTACTGTTACAAGGACTGGAGTTGCTCTCACTTTCTGAATTGGAACAACCCGTTTGGATATTCTTTACAGTTGCAGCATCTTTGATTTCTTGTGCTGGCACAAAATGTGTAGGTTTTGGTAGTTTTGTAGCTTTCACAACGACTTCACTTTGAGTACAAGGATTTGAACCTAAAAGTGATAGAATTTAATGAATAATTTTAAATAAAAGAAATTAAATTACACCATAAACATTAATTTTTATAATTGAATACCTTCTCCCAAACCTCCACATGTACATCCCTGGCTTTGAGCCTGAAGTACCAAGCACGCTATTGTTAGGATGAAAAGAGTGCTCAACACTGAAGACTTCATATTAATGACTTCCGTTCTGTTTCATTCTTAATTGTGACGACTTTATATATACGAAAAAAATCTGAATTCAAAGATAGTTTACGTAATTCGATAGCATACTGTAGTTCCTGTTATTTTTAAAAATATTCTAAAAGCTTCCTGTATTTTTAAATGTGAAGTTAAATTTCTTTTGTACATAGTAAACATACTTGTTTAAGTTTTGATGTAAACGTAAATAAATATATGCCTGTACTGGTTACAAGTTACATTACAATATAATATGTTTAATGAATTGAATGTTGGACGTGATAATTCGTTGAATCGCTACTTCCGCATTATTTTCATGTTATTGTTTATATACACGCCGTGAGAAAAAGCAAAAGAAATATGTACTTTCATGATTTTAGTTCTTTTTGGTATCAATGACATGTTTTTTGATAAATATTTTATTGTAAAACATGAATTTTGTAATTTAAACAATGAATGCTTATAAATGAACATTTGCTAATTAATCATGTAATAATATATTTACAGCTATATACAAAAAAGTACACCTTCTTATATCTCACTTATTAAAGAAATCAGCTGCCCTTTGCCTTTGAAGGGGCAGATTAAGTAAATTATCGGTAAGAACAGGACCTTGACATCGTGTGCTATTGTTTTTCAGTTCAAGGTGATTTTCAGATTTTGAAGCTGCATTTATTCGTGGAGTGCTGGGTGTTCTGATACCTATCGATGGTGTTCTTGAGGATAATGTTCTTCGTGGAGATGGTGTACTTGCAATTCGAAGTTTTTGAGTAGCTAATCTTCTAGCTGCTGGAGACATAGTACTCAAACGATCTATAGTTGACCTTGGTGATGGGCTACACAAAGAAAAGATAAAATAAAAAAGAGGAACCTTATATAGATGTTATACACAACTATGCAAATAGTACAAAAATATTTACGTTGCTAACGATTTTCTGGCTGCTTCTAAAGCTTTGTTTTTTCTATCTCTATGCCTTTCACCAGCTTTCTCTGCTAGTTGCAATGCAAGTTGCTCTCTTTTTGGAGGTTCTGCCATTCTAAATGATGGTCCTTGACTTGTTCTCAATAAAGGTGTATCTCCCCCATCTAATCTAAATGGTGTACCTTCTATCTGACCCCATGTCATTAAAGGACTTTCACATTCTCCAGGTCTTGGACTTGGAGTTGCTACAAAGCTAAATCCGTTTACTCTGGGCGTTGGATTCCGCACAATTTCTTTGCCATCAACTCCAATTTTTCCATCATTGGCTTTCGATTGACTTTTTGCTAATTCATTAATAGTTTCTTGATTTTGCTGTTCGTTGAAAGGGTTAGTTCGAAGTCTTGTATTTTCATGTATTACCATTTGCTTTTTCTTGGCTAAATCTATCCTTTCATCAGGAGTTAATTCAACTCCATCAGGAACATACATAATATAATTTTTATTTCGATAATTCCAGCTATCTAACTGATTAGGCTTATCATTACCACCTTCAATAGCTAAGGTATCTGAAGATTTGCCATTTGTTAGTGCTTTACAATTCTCTTCAGCTTCATAAAGCCATGCATATTTCAATTTTAATCTTTTTTCAGCTTCAATCATCATCTCCTCAAAACTTGCGTTGTCTTCACTTGTGTGTATACTTAAATACGCATCTAATCCTGTTGCAGGTTCTGTTTTGTCTTTTTCTTTTGTATCTGTATTAGCAGATGTATCTTTTGGTACTTTTGTAGATTTGAACTGTTCATCTTCTGATTCGATTTTGTTCACAGGTGTTTCAAACGTGGCTGGACTAGCAGGTCTTTCAGTTGTTGGCCTTCCTGAACTATATTTTTCATACAATTCTCTCATCCTCTTTACATCATTTTGTTCTAATGCGTCTAAATATTGATTTTGTGCCTGAAGTTTACCTAAATGTGGAAAAAAGTCCCTTTGAATAATTTCCCCCATTCTTTTTATATATGTATCTTCATCTAAAATTTTTGGTTGTAGTTTTTTATATTTTTTTGCTACGCCTAATGGTTTTTTAAACACTGCCAGATCTTTCATATTTTTAGCTACTTCCAAAGCTTGGGATCCTGGAGAATCCATTGTTAAACCTAAAAAATAATATATTGTAATACTTAAAACAAAAAAATAACAAATATGGACAATTGGAAGTAGTTAGTAAAAATGTATATACAAAAAGTAATATATCATATAGGTTAAACAATTGACGCTTACGTTTTAGAAAAGTGAGGTTATGTGATGAAACTCTTCTTGAATGTTTTTATTTCTTTATACCAGTATTATATTTTTATTTTATATCCATTTTGAGCGAGTTACTGATAACCATCATATGCGTATCATAATTTTTCTTACAATTAATCTATACACAACAAATCTATACACAAAGTAGGCACAGAACTTTGAACAAAAGCACAACGTACACAACAATTACATCTAACCAACGAATGGTAATACATCCTTCAACCATATCATGTGGCGCCATTATATGTCTACAATTAGGATTCACTAAATCTGACCAAACTAATTTGAGATTTAATTAACTTTGTTCCAATATTGTTAATATTTTATTATTATCTTATTATCATACATTTTATACAATACTGGGCAATTTGTAAATGTAAGAAGTTCTAGATGTAATAACTAAAACGTTAAAAAAATAGTGTGTGATTAGTTCTCTTACTTGAATTAAAAATTGTACAAATACATTAATTTGCGCAAAAAGGAAAATGGACAGAACAATAAATCATTATAAGGTAATTGACATATTATTGTATTATAAAATGATATAGGCTAAATGTACTTTCAAATATCTCAAATAAAAACAACAAACTATTTGTAGTATTTTTGAAATAAATAACTTTCGATCTAAGTAGACATAAATTTGACAGCAAGTTTCGATAAAGCATGAGTATAGTATGGTATTTGCAGAGCAAATGTAATAGCACTAAGAAAATTCGCTTTCACATTATAAATAAGAACTCAAAGAAAAAGTCAGAATCGTTCGATGTCATCGCATCACCCAATGCAACCGAGTGAGTAATTAGCGCAGAATATAAGTTCGACGGGGTGATCGACACACCGCGCAAACACGGCCCTGGTTTTGGCCAGTCAGTAAGTAGTCGAAGTGATATTTTGGTCGAGCTGGGACAGTGGGATGGGATATGATTGCCTTCTCGTATTGCCGTGGCTTGAGACATGGACTCTCGGAAGAAAAGAGGAAGAGAGACCGAGCAAAATGATCCGAGAGGTTCCGAGGTGTTGGAAAGGCACGATGAAAGACATATGAGGATTCCAGCGGCGAGATAGGATATGCCTGCCGACTATGTTACAGCGAAAATCTTTTGAGGTTCACCTTATGCGTACTACTCCTCTTTTGCTGTAGTTTTTTCGCAGAATTGACAAGTATCGAATAGTGGCGAGAAAATTCTGTAAAAATATTGACTCATTCATTTATTTGAATAGCATTACTGTAATTGATCATGATTTTATGTTATATTAATTTTTATACAAAATTTTATAAATAGAATACATACATACATATATATATATATATGAAGACACATTTCAGCTATAAAATAACGAAAGCTCACGAAGTTTAGTATAAAGCTTAAACGGAAGATTGAGATTCTTCGAAAGTTTGTGGAGCACGTGGTTCTGTCAACTTCGAACGTAAGAAAGACGTCCCTCTATTTACGACATAAGGTAAACTTCTTTTAGGTCTCGCAGTTCACGGTCAGTGTCTGTCTTCGGATACTTCGCTTGCTTGGACAGTTTTCATGGCGCTAACAGATATGTCCGTCTTTCTTCCTGTTTTCCTCCTACCATGCATATTTCAATAAAATTCATTTTTATCAAAGATACGATTTAGGAAGCAACGCGTGTGTTGAAAAAAGCGAGGAAACATTTGGAACATTTGCAACATTTTGGCACGAAGTTAAATTTACGATGAAATCCAATTTTAAATCATATTTGTTCCAAGTCACCTGTCGTCGTGCAATTAAGAAGGATGAGTCGACAAGCGGCCGATTTTATTGTTGCTAATAAGACTCGAGCACAAGCTAACGACGATGCTCGTTACTTTTTCAATGTCAATTATATGCTGTATTTGACGCTTAATTTCGATTACCGTGCAATGAATTTCCTCTTTTAGATTTTGAATGTAAAGATATATTTTTTTGTAAATTAAGACTGTAACTTCACTAATTTTGCGTTGAACAATAGAATCACTGTTTTAATGTAATATATATAAAAAATTGACAAATTGGTT
The DNA here is from genome assembly GCA_014737475.1 of Bombus confusus. NCBI lineage: Eukaryota > Metazoa > Arthropoda > Insecta > Hymenoptera > Apidae > Bombus > Bombus confusus. The sequence goes on from JACXIV010000035.1 coordinate 2,089,043, forward strand.
TAAAAAAGTACAAGAACTGTTAAACCGAGTTTTCAAAATTTCAATACTTAAATAAAACGCGAGTTACATGGAGCAAAAGAAGGGCGGTGACGACGAAGAAATTTAAGAAGTAGACAGAGACGAAGGTTGCAGACGTAAAGCATAAACAGTCGAGGTGCGATTTGACGCGCACTCGGACCATCCAAGGCACATCTCGCTCGCTGAACGTATGCTTTAAGAATCCCGAAGAAGCGACCAGCCCGATGGCTGGAATCTGTAAATCTGTCATTGCAGCCATATTCGTGTGGCTGGTACCGCAGGATATGAACTTCTGCTCGTCGTATACGCCACCGTCGTACGAGACACTAGATCTACACGCTTCTCTTCTTTTGAGAGCTTTGCACCGAAACGGAAACCTCTCCCTATCTCTCGAAATAACAAATGTTCTTTTTGTTTTTTATCAAATTGACAAAACCACTGGGAAAGTGTTTCCTTTTATTCTCTTTAAGTATCTTAAAATCACAAAGAGAGAATTTTATGATTATAGTTATTTCTTATTCGTTAATGCAAGCTTATTCGTCCCACTTAATGTGCGAACTAATCTTCATTTTTGTCGAAATATTATGAAGAAAGGCTTGAAAACCAATGAAAGAACTATGTATCAAAAGATTCAACCATTGTTCATTCATCCACACTTTTCAGGTGCTTTCATCTTTTTTGTGTTCCAGTGGCTGGTTGAAAGTAAAGCGCAGTTCTTGTTGAAGGTTTAAAAACCGTTTGGTTATATCAAACTGCATGGAAACTATAAAAGCCCTGGCAGTCGTTGCACGTATACGCAGTATTCCCTCTGGTAGCTAGCGATGACGGATTCATGGCCCGTGGGATAACGCAAGACCTCACCCCAAGATGTTTCGGTTTACGGATGCACGCTCTTCCTTGCTTTTTCTTCCTATTTCTCGTCTTTTTTTCTTCTATCTACTGAGCGATTCATTTGTCGGTCTTTGATCCGAGACCAACAAGCTACTACCGGAAAATTAGCGAAATTTATTAAGCAGTCGCTTTCTCTAGACTGCTATCTGTCATTTTATTCTCCTTATTTCTAGCGCAACCTGTCGTTTCATCTTATACGGCATATCATTCAGTGGATAGAATCTTTGTTCAAAGATACCGTATTTGGGTGGTCGAAGGATAAGTGACAAGTTTCACATACTTCGTTCGGAGTCTTTTCTTTCTTTTTTTAAGATAGAACGCAAAATTTATTAAGATCCATGAATATTCCAAAGTTAAAGTAATTATTATTTTATAGATATTTCTGTTCGATCCTTTACTTTCTATCTTCTACGATTATTTATTAAAAAAATTATTTTTTTTTTTTAGACATGTTCATAGCTATATTTATTAACCGATGAATTATCCTTATAACGTCGCCGGTGTCCCGCTTATCGAGAAAGGCGTCCTTTCAAGTGTCTGAAGGGTGGATCTTCGAGAACAGCTGGTTCTCGCGAACAGCGGTGCCACCAGCAGCGCAAAGTCACCTAACCCCGTTAAGGGTTAGGGGTTAACTTCCACAGGACTAGTACCTACGAGGAAGATGAAAGAATGAGCGAAGATAGGCCGACGGCCGCCCCTTTTTATTACCGGCGCCGTCACGCGTCACCGATAAGCGCGGTCTCTCTGTAGACGAAAAGTCTATGCTTGCACCGGTTCTCTCGAAACACGAGATTTCATCTTCCCTTCTTTACTTCTGCTTTTGCCATCTCCAGTTGAAAGAAAGTTTCATTTTTTATGGACGTGTGTCGAGAATCTCGGAACACTATCTGCTTCTTTTCGACAAGGAGTAATAGAAACGTGTTAAGAATGTAACGACTGGCTGATCATCTGTTTCTTTATGTTTTACTCTGGCTAGAAAGGAGCATCGGGTGAGAAATGAAAGAAAGAAGAAAGAAACTGCAAAGGTACAAATTCGTATACACATATTCAAAATTAATGCAATATTGATTTTAATAATAACTGTTACTTCGCTCCTTTCGATCCAGGTTTCTGCTCTTATTTTTATTCATTGCGGAAACACGTGCGGGTCATGAATGACTGCAAAACGTTTTGTGAATGCACGAGGGAACATGTTCACCGAGAGTCATTAAGGATACGGTATATAATATGTTTACACAACGAGGTTCTTCGCGTCGCCATCAATCATGGTGCACGTCGGTCCATCCGTTTTTCTACGCTTAGGAACCGACAGACTGAGACGTTCAAATTCTATGCTACTTCGCTTTGTTGGCGTTAGATTGTCATTTCAAACAGTCCCGATGTCAAGCCGTGTACATACTACGTTCATACGAACGTTTGGTAAAATAATTCGAGCAAACATTTGAAAACTTCTTTGACAAATTTTGAAAAGAGCAGTACGAGAAAAGATGTTCACTTATATACGAGTCGTTCGACCGCAAGGAAATCACGGGAAAAGGAATTCTTAAGAGGTTGTGAAATGGTTAACTTTAAACTCAAGTACTTGGCTTTAGATTCTCGTTTACTTCATAGAGTTTTCATTTTTTCGAATACGTTGTGTAACATAAGAAGGCAAGAAAGTTTCGAAACACAATGGTACACGATACTTGGAGAATAATTTATTAAGGCACTTAGTAGCCAAGCTCTCTCATGGGTTGTCACGGTGCGTTTACTTTCCCGTCTTGGCTCGAGAACGTTTTAGGCTCGTTTGGCATTTCAGACACCCTGTATAAATAGATGCACTTTGCTCCTACAAAAGGCACTTTCTTTTTCGACCAGTCCGCTACGGACCTACGACACCACCGATTTGTATCACGCGATTTGATCATCGTGAACACCAATGGGACTTTCATTTTCTCTCTTGTACTTTTGCAAGATCCTCTAGTAAATCATCATTTTAATGTAAGCATCTTCGATAAATCTTACAAATATCCTAGTATTTTACATATACGAATCATTGAATATTAAGTATTTTTAAATAAATAGTAAGTACGTTTATGAAAGCAATGATCATTTACTTAGGGACCTTGCGTCGCGAGAAGTATGCCATTATCGATCGTATCATTACTCTTAATTTACAATTGTTCTTTATATCTTCTTATCTACAAACGTACGCTATATATAATTTAAGTAACTGTATATTATGTATTTAAGTCTAATCGACATTATCTTTGGTATAACTTTGGTAAGTGTTTCTCGTTATTATTTCTCTATTAAGGCAAATTTGTTAAGCTTATACTCCGCGTAATACTTATTTTCTATCACGCGACGTATTACGATAAAACTTTGGTACTCGATTAAAACCAAAGCATCGTCTTTGGCTACTCTAGTTTTAATTAGATAATTTTATCTTCTTCGCCTTATAGATACTTCCATCGAGCAATATAGCAGTAAGCATTCATCGTATAAAAATCTACTTTGAATCACAATCACAATTGTTCACAATTTCACCGAATCGTTCATTAGGATTCCCGAGAAAATAGAGATCCGAATTACCGTGGTCCATACAATGACGGTCCGGTATGAGGATGATGAGGATGCGCAGGATAGTGGACCGAATTCATGTGTGCAGTTGGTTGTCCATGGTGTCCAGGATAAGTCCAAGGTCCTGCTGCGGTAGCACCGTAAAATTGATGATGTTCTTGGCTCGATATGCTTGGAATTTGCACGGTGGGTATCGTGTTTACGTAGTTGGATGTCAAAACGCTGGCACTTCCTGTTGCAGGTCTCTTCGCGGGATTCTGCATGCTTGAAACTGCGACAGAGTCACACTCATCCGATTCACAGTCACGAAAACCTTTCGCGAATGGATTGCTGGCGATTTTGAGTTGCGTGATACGATGGTTTTGATAAGCTGTGACCGCGGTGAATCGCGTTTCCGGAAAGGTGAAAGTTTTGAAATTCTCCGTACGCGGATCGGGAGCGGAACCCGGCGGCGATGGTGCAACCACTACGTGGCATCGTGGCTGATATCTATGCATCGAGTTCAAGATTATCTGTAACGTAAAATAATAAAATCATTGTTATTTATATCAGATATATTAAGATTCAGGTAAGAATTTAATAAATTCGTAGATAAGATTACTTATGAGAAAGTATGTGAAGTTTTTCTATGATCTTATGGTGTAATTAATATTGATACACAGTGATTGTAAAGGGTGAAAAGGAGTGAAGAAGAAAACGAATAAAAAAAGCACACGTGAGGACCTTCTTTTTCTTAGAGGAAGGACAACCGCAGGGGGGCGGTCACAATGTTTGACAGCCACAAGAGACTCGGTGACTAATTAGTGTAAAAACTAACCCCCGATTCTTTCTGGCAACCCGACACCCTCGTCCTTCCTCTTGCACACCGGCATATGTGAGCTAGGGCATGTGTTCTTCGAATACACAGAAAAAAGGAGTGCAGAGACAAGGAGGGAGGAAGAAAGTCATCCTCCTCGCAATACAGAATGTGTGTGTGGCCTAACACCGGCAACCAAAGTTTTTCGGACACGCAATTTTGGTTGCCATTGTCTCAACATTACACTCGTCTATTTTCTTAAGACAATCCTTTTTTATTTCCATTTAAAGTATTTTAAGAATTAAAGTTTGCGACAGAATTTTCTATGATTTTCTAACTCGTTTTAAATTCTTTTCTTCGCTGAAAATATTTGGAAGTACAAAACCACCAATTAAGAAACTGAGATCATTGAGCGTTTCAACGCTGGATTCCAACTTTTTTATAAAACCCGGTGGCACGTCTTTCCAAGCGCAATTAAAGGAACAAACTGTTCCATAGCGCGTGAAAAGAGGGTCACCCTCCACGAGTCAAAATTCTTTCTGCGCGAAACGCAATAAATTTTCGAACGGAACGCGAACTAAAGAGTCTCCGTGTTTTGAAAGCGTGCGGTTCTCGTCAAGAAAATCCGTCCGATGAAAATAATCCTGTATTTTCTTATCTGTCGTCAAATGATTTATGTGCAAAATATTCTACAAGAATTATTAAAATCGTACCGATAATTTGTACTGTTTTTTTTCTCTCGTAGTTGAATATTGAGCCACAGATAGGTCTTAGAGAAAATTTCCTGATGCGATTGATTTGCATTTGGAATAATCGATCATACGTTGGACAACCGTATGATCGTGCAATTTTTGAAATAAATGGATGAGAATTAAGAGCAACCAAATTGAAACCAATCCGGGGAGGATAAGTTGTGACATTGCGTTTGTTGGATATTATGACAGTCCGAAGGTTTCGCGCACCCGTTCTCTCACTGATTAGCGACTGACGAATCAACCGAAGGTAAATTCATTAATCAGTATGCCAATACGCCTCAACACTGAAGCACTTCATTTGCAATGGTGCCTGACACGTTGAATTTGGCACGGATACGTAGGGACGATTATTTTTGGCACAGCTGCAGGTGCATTAGGACATAATGAAGAGAAACGAGGGTTAAGAAGAATAGAAGAATTTTTCGAGATTCGACACGTGATCATTAGAGTGTAACAAATTACTGTTCAAAACATATCTGCTTTGTACTTTCCATGTTTGTTTGAAGCTACCTGTTCTGTAGCATACATGGAGTAAGAGAATAATTTTGTATTAGCTAATTTTTTAATTTTATGAAATTTAAGTTTACCATCAACTGCAAAACAAATTTGTCTTTCACTCTAGGTAATTGTTTGGCATATACTGACCCCTTAGTTAAAATGTTCTATCCAGAGTTGATAGTAAAATAATTTTCTGCTAAATAATTTTTTAGTTTAATGAAATTTACGTGCAAATTAAGCACCAACTTCCCAAATAGCTTTCTACTTTCACATTTATAATTTTCTACGCTATAGGAATGAAAAATTCTTTTAAGCTGATAATTCTTTTAAAAGTCGTAAACACATCCAAAGTTTTGCCGTCTTTTCCCAGGGCTTCCAAGGCTTAGTTTATATTACATATGTTTACGTTACTTTACGTGCGGTATAGTTTCTATTGCCGTTCTGCGTGGCGACAGGAGAGCAGGATTAATAAGGCGCGGACAAGAGAAGACGTAAAGAGTACACAAAGTGGGAGTGTGTTCAGCAGAAATACGACTAGAGCTAGTGATCGAGTTCCGATACTAGCAATTACACTGCTAAACTAATATTCAAATCAATCAAATATCAATGAAATAGCGCGAAGTGGTTTACTTTAATTTTCCTAATTTAATTATTTTTGCAGCATCGATTTTTTATAAGAATAATCCTAAAGGAAATAAAGTCAATGACTCGTTTCCTTAGCGACGAAGCTTCATCTGCCAACAAGGCATAAATCTGAACAACGTGTTAAAACAATTATTGCTACTAATTACTCGTAAGACGATAATAGCTTCTAATGGAACCATGCTTCATTGTCGTACTATGCAGCGTAGCCGATTTACTGTTCAACGACCGATGGTTTTTCGTTCATTCAACACCCATTCAATTCATTTTTGCGCCTGATCAAATTATTCAAGAAATACGAGTATGCGTCATAAACGAAATCGGATGTTTTTGCGGTCGAGATTCATTAAACGTAAAAGTGAATCGTTGAAAGGGAAAAAGAAGAAACGATGGAACATTAAAAGACGAATCATCTCGTAAAACTTTACCGCGTGTCGGTAGCGCCGTTGTAATTTCTCGCGGAAGACAGGCTCGTATCTCAGGTCAATTAAGGCGAACTCGTCCGTAAACGACAAACACATGGAACGCGATACTACCGCGGAGACTTCCCTTGCATCCCTCATTCTACGTTATATTGCGTAGGTGTTTCTCTTTTGTGTTACTTTCACAATGAATTACACTGCTTTAAAATCGTTTCGACTCGTCGTCCAAACATCTTCGCGGTAAAGCAAGTCTGGTTTCAGATTCATCGTTTAAAGTTTAAAGAATAAAATTATACAACAAGGATAAGCAAGTTATCACTCACGTGTCCGTTGTCGTCGAGTTGATTGTTAGTCAGTTTCAGTTTGTCGAAGGAAACTGGCTGCTTCATCCAGTGAGCTCCACTCGCAGGACTGTCAGGATGTACGTGAATCCTGGGAGGTGACACTGGATCCGCACGACCAGCAACCACCCAAGCGCTACTGTGAAAAGCGTATCTGTACCTCTTGTCATCGCAAGGTACGAAATCCATCACTAGAAGGTAGTCGGTAGTGGGGTCCAAACCGAAAAATCGACACTGTAAATTAAGGATTCGGTTCTATTAGACAGACAAGCAGTTTTTATCCTTTTGTATCGTGTACAATTAAATATAAAAAAACAACTATCGTAATACCTGAAAAGTAGGAAACATTCTTCTGCCAGCTTTAGTGACTATCATTTCCGTTCCCAATTGATGAAATTCTTCCCAAAGGGGTTTCGCTTCCAATGCAGCTCCGGCACCAACGAGAGCAGGATGAAGAGGCCTCTTCGAGCTAGCTTCTTCCGTCGAATTTGCGCCATTCTCGCTTGGATGATGATCGTTGTGATTATGATTGTTATTGTTGCTATCATTACGGGATTGGACAGCAGTCGATGAAGAAATCGATGAATTCGTGACGTGCGGAGTTAGGGATGCCTTCGATGAAGTTGGGCTGCGGGATCGTTTCACTCTTCCCGCTGATTGCAAACATGCTGAGATAATGTTACAGAATATTAAGAGAAACATCTTGGATATTTTGAATGACGTTCGCGATTAAGAAATGATGAAAGTACCTTCCATTTGTTGCATTGGGGACGGTACATTCGTTATGGGTTGAGCATGATGACTCTGATGATGAGAAGCCCATTGCTGATAACAACAATCGGCGGTAACATCGTGTCGTTGATCATGTTGCTGTTGCATCTTTACCGATTCTTAAGTTTCATCAACAGGATAGTTCCCTCGAAGCTTTATGCGTGGATTTACTTTTTGTTTGATCAAAACTACCGAACTATAACACTAGGTTCACTTCTAATTGCAAAGAATCTTTCCTTTAATTGCATAATGTTTTGAAGAATATTAATTATCGCACAATTTAAACACAATCACCCAGTGTTCCCATAATAAGTAACGAAACTGTCACAACACGTACAAGCACTTATAGAATTTCTTTTACTTTTGTTTGCAGTGTTTTCGTTGGTCGAGCAACAGATACGTATAAAACAATCGGACGACACGTGCAGATGGGAATATCGTTTGTCGACGTCGGAACATAGAAGAAGAAAAAGGAATCGATGGACGAGATTCGTAGAATGCTTATCTTTCGTAACCGCTCATTAAGCGTTTTGAGGCAATCAGCGAGATTCGAGATCCTGAGCGAATATCAGAGGTTGCTCGACATCGTCGACGGGCTCTCACACCTCTCGTCAACAGGACTTGTCCTCACCTCGAGATCCGAACGCTGACAAGGCTTAAAGCCGCGGCGTGAACGCGGCATCGGATGAATCAGAAAGAACTCCCCCGAGTCGACTACACCTCGTGGCTTATCATCGAGACATCACTCTCCGATCTATGCCCTCTCTCTTTTCACAGGAATCTCCTCCTCTCCTTTCTGCCGGTTTCCTCTCTCTGAGGTAAAACCGATCGAGAAACGTGGAGAGGAGGATCGGGAGGAAGGGAAAGCTTCCACGAGGAAGGAGGGGTTTCTCAAAGATCCTCCTACGCGGACACCCACGCTAGGCTAACTTGCGTTCACAAGATGCTAACTACATCCTCTTCCTCTGAATCCCGTGCCAAAAGGCGGAGTCTTCGAGGACGGGACAAACACTCGGGGGTAGCACGGTACGTTCTCAGGGACGAGGCTCGTCTCTCGTGTACCTCGACGTTAAACCATCAGGGTTAATTGATTACGACGAGCTGCTGATTCTGTGATACTTCGTCACGACGATATAAGTTAATTTCCTTTACGTATTATTATTCTTTCACGCTCTTATGTTATGGGAATCTTTCTTACTATATAAACCTATTCTTTTTTCTTTTTTTTTTTCTCTTAAACGATCGAACACTCGTAGCAGATCTTATTTTAACATTAAGTAAATAAGTGATTATCGATTGGACGATCTACGTATATAGATCTTTATCTTTTTCTTATCAATTACTAAATTAGATTATCTGACCGTTATTTAAAACTTTTTATGTACATATTGTTCTTAAATCGAAGCACTTTTTCGAAGAGAACTTAAGAAGTAGCAGTTTAGGGGAACGACTTTATTTTTTAGTAAAAAGTTCTTCGTTCCTGTGATACATCGCATCACGCTAATTGTGAAATTGTTAGAAGTACAAACATCTGTGTATTCTGAAGTTATTATATTTCCAATTCCTGTAATTATTTACAAACGATAGTCGTGCATTACTTTTATTACTAGTTTTAAAAATCGGTGTTCATTTAGAACCTTAGAGATTTATTATTAGCAGTTCGTACATAACATAATGTCCACCATATACGAAATTTCGTCATTCCAAAATTTCAGATATTGAAATATGTATCTGTTTTGAACTGTTAAGATTATCGAATATCTAATCAGATTGTACTTATTACTTTAGCATGGACCTGAACCTACATCGATCTAAACTGCTAAAGTATCTAATCCAATTAACAAAGTTGTGTATTTGGAAAAACGAATAGATTTGTATAATTAAATATGTGTGTTTTACAAATTTGTATTATTTGACATTCTATTCGCAACGATATGATTAATAGTACCAGTAATTTTTCAGGTATATATATATATATATATGTAAGTACATATGTATAAAACGTCTCGTGAAAAAATTAAGGATCGGACAAGATGATTCTCTAACGCGTGAAAAAATGGATATATATATATATAAGATGGTGACTAAAAATAATAAATGTAAGTGAGAACAAAAGAGGTGAATAAATGTGTTTTTGTGAGTTTTATTTAGAAGATAGAAATTAATGTACAAGTACAAGGGAGGCGGATGACAGGTGTTTGTTGCGCTAATTTTTACAGAACAGTACCTTATGATTTCTTCTTACATACGATTCGTAGTGGTGACATTACTGAAAAATAGTTTTACGATCTACATGATACATGAAGAGTATATGTCAAGGGACTGAACAAGATCGATAATAAAATATAAATGTGGTTACATGAGATTAGTGAAATTATTCCCGACAAAAGGGACCGTTAATGTTTATATGATGAATCCTTACAAATCGGGGTTTCTTCTTACATTCCTTGTTTTTTAAATTGTATGTATATATATGCATAACTTTGCTACTTGCATTATACACATTTACAGCCTGCTTTTATATTAGTTCTATCATTACCATTTCCTCCCGAAAATTAGTAATGCAATACGCGTCATGAAGAATACAGTGAAACTTCACGGATACACGATACTTTGTATATCATAAATTTATTTTGGGATACAGGTATAAATAAGGAATATATATATGTATATATATATATAAGTCTTTTTTCTTTTAAAAATATTCATTGAAATCGATTTTTACTGAACAGCTAAAACATTCTGTTTTTTTGCGATTTATAAAAATTTAATTACAAAAGCACATTCTACAAAAACGGTCTCTTTATGAAAGTCGTATCTGTATGTCACTTACAAATTTTGTGCAATTTACAGAAATATAACAAAGCCAAATTTATGTATCACATTTGAAACTTCTGTCATTAAGAACCACTATGTATTCGATAGTATTCATATATTATCATTAACATAAGGTAGTTATGCATGCCATCAAAGCGAAGAAACGGCACAATAAAATTGTGTCTAGCATTACATCAATTGTACCATGCCATGATTTTTTTATCAGTGATATTGCAATGTCTAGATTGTTTGTTCTATAAAAACACCGAAGAAAATGTTAAGCAAAGAATTAAGAATGAACTCGTCATGAAATTTTCTTGTATTTTGTAACAATACTTCTAGTAGAATTTCTAATCTAATCTCGAATAACTGAACTTACTGTTAATTTTTTTATAGACACCCATTTAATAGCATTTTTTCCCTCTTTGAACTGTTCTATCTTAATGAAGAACTTCTTTGTTTATCTTTCGTTTAACAAACTACGCCTCTCCGGGATTTTCTTTTACTTAAAATGTGATCATTAATGTGTGAGCGGAATTCATGATAAATTCGAAAATAATATCGTAATAGCGTTGATAATAATAGTAGCGATACTAGGAAATAATAACAATAACATCTTTTCTCTTACAAGAACTTAATGTCTTAAAAGACTGAGAGTTTTAAGGGAGTTATTTTGAAGTTCTAAACGTTGCGTTCAAAAAAAAGGATGAGAAACAAATCTAAGGATTTCACTTCTTCTTGCTTTTGTTATTTCCGCCGCCTCGTGGGGGAGTCACTGGTCTATTTGCATTCAGGCCACCGTACGTTAATTTCTTTTTGTCAGCTGGTTTTAGGATTTGGAAACTACACATGAGAGTTTCATCAACGGACATCATAGCTCCAGCATTATCGAATTCGCCACAGTAGTTTGGTGCTGAGAACAGGGTAACTAATTGTCTCTTTGCAAAAAATTCATAGCCATCTTCTACCACCTAAAATTTTTATAGATTTTTACTCAATACTTTCGGAATTTGTCGAAATTACATAATCATAATAACATTTGAGAAATAAAGTCTTACAGGAATAATGTGCTAAAATTAAAAGTTCTGTATATGTCATGGCATACATACCTGATGAGCACGACAAATAAGGTCAAAGTCATGCTTATGTAAAAATTTGGCAACTACTTCAGCTCCAAATGTAAATGATACTCCACGATCATTTTCTCCCCAACCCATTGTATCTTTGTCTGGATCAGACCATAATAGATCACACAATAAGCCTTGATCAGGTACATCTGTTGGTCGCATGATACGTCTGATCTGTTCCATGTTTTGTAGATCTGGACTAAGGCCACCATGACAACAAAATATTTTTTCGTCAACTATTGCAGCAACAGGTAAACAGTTGAAACAATCCGTAAATGTTTTCCATAGTTTAATATTGTAACGTCGTTTACCTAAGTAATACCAGAATGTAAGAATTAAGATTCAAACATTTTATAATAAGCTACATTTAAATGTAATTTTTTACATTCATCATAAAATCCATATATCCTATTAATGGATGCACATTCATGATTTCCACGAAGTAAAAAGAAGTTCTCGGGATATTTGATTTTATAGGCAAGAAGGAGACAAATTGTCTCTAAAGATTGTTTTCCTCTATCAACATAGTCTCCTAGAAACAGATAGTTACTCTCTGGTGGAAATCCACCATATTCGAATAGTCGTAGTAGATCATAATATTGCCCATGAATATCACCTTAAAAAGAAGATTCATTTTGTTTCTTATTACCTAAAGTATCTTTATGTATATATTTATATGCATGCATAATGAAATAAAAAAAAAAATTATGAATTATAATAAAAAATAACTTACCACATATTTTAAGCGGTGCTTCAAGTTCTAACAAAATAGGTTGTGATAAAAAAATTTCACGCGACTTCAGGCAAAGTCCTTTTATTTCTCCTTCTGTTAATTGTACATTTTTCCCAGGCCTGGCTCCCCGCACTATAAGATTAAAATATCTTCATATAATAAGTACAATGAAATATAATAGAATTTATTCTTAAATGTTATAAGCAACATACATATATGTAGATATATGATAAAAAAAAACTTAAAAGAAAAGTAACTCTCCGTACAACAGACATAAATAGCAGTTCCTACATTGAAAGGATGCAAATTAAATATTCAAGAAGTTTAATACGTATTCATTTTCTCGTATGTAGTACAAAACTATACTTTTTTTTTATGACATTAACAGTGAACAAATTCTTGAATGAATCAGTTTAATCTATTAATACATTTTAGCATCCCTTTATAAATAATAGAGGCAAGTAGAAGCAAAATTAAAAATTAAAAAGTATATTATAGCAATCACTCAAGCTCGAGATGAGAGACTTCATCATCCAAGAACTAGTGATTTCTATTACATTGCCAATCCTACTTTATGTAAACAAACAATTGTCGGTTTGTGTAAAATATTTGAGATCGGTTATATTTAAAGATAGTTGCGTAATCGATCAAAGAAAACAGATATCTAAGAAAAAGATAAAGGAATGAAAAGGAAAACGAAAGAGGCAATATTCTCAGCCGAATGTTCAACTTAAATTGTAAGGGACTACGTGTTTAAAGGAGTTATAACAAAGGGTGACGCGGGCGACAGTTCAGATCCCATCACCCCCCCTACCCCCCTCAGGGAGGGCAAGTGAGTAGCTTTACCTTCCAAGAGCCGAGCTATGATGTTGTCAATATTAAGTTTGTCTGATTCAGCCATCGGGCCGGGGTTTTGTGCGCGTCCCGGGCTTCACACGGAGCACCTTCTTTTGGGGATGACCTTTGATTTTCGTGGATTTCACTAGTGTGGCAAGCTGCACTCAATTGCATTCGCGGTTTCGGACAATGTACCCGCAATGGCCGCCCGGACAACCGCGCACTCCACTCCCTTTTACCCCCTCTCTAAATTCGAGCTTTTCCTGTTCGATAAAGTTCGACCGGTCGATTTATCGAACAAACCAGAATATATACTCGAACATGCTGAAAGCTGAATATGCAATTATTACAAAAAAAGAAACATTAGTAATCTCGATACTATCGATTATTAGAACAATCGTAATCGAATCTATCAAATTTTTTCAATTTATATCTAGTAATTAAAAACTATTAAGTATACAAATCAAAGCTATGCCTTTTGTACTTGCGTACTCTAGAGAAATTTTGTGCCATACAAATTGATAGTGAAACTCCCTAGGTTATTTAAAGTTATTCCATTTCTTGAAATTTATTTATTTTAATAAATTGGGGGATGATATATTCGTAAATAATTTTATTTACAGCTTTAATTTGAAAATTCTTCAGTATGTAGTTTTTATTCCATAAGGAATAATTATTATTTCAAACACATATTCAAACACGAATTATCATAGAGATCTATCATACTACATCGCGGTTTGGTATCAAACAGATCGAAGTTAGTGGTATTTGATACGTGATCGCATAATCCGTCTTGTAAAATTGATAAACAATGCCAGAGAACGTGGTAAATATAACATTTATTTTTATAATTCTCTCTAGATTATTATTATTCAATACAGTAATGGAGCTTATTGTAACTTATTTAAAATTTTTCAAATGACGCTGTAGGTTATATTGTCGCGTCCGTAGAAACAAAACACGATCCTATCAATCATATACTTTTACTTGGTTTAAAAAATTTTCATCAGATAAAATTAATACAATGAATATCTGTAGCCATATATTTTTTGTAATTTTTTAATACTTTTTTCGATATCTATAAAACACTCTGCGTTGATTTATAGCTAAATGGAGATCATGTTGATGTGAAGAGTGTTAATTGTGAAACTCAAGAGAATGATGAAGAACCTAACGAAGTAGACGTACATTTTGAACCAATAATTTCTTTGCCATTAATAGAAGTATCAAATAACGAAGAAGATGAAGTTGAAATGATAAAAATGTAAATTCAAATGTCAAGAGTCATTAATATATGTATTATAATGTTTCTTATCTGATATTTGTGTATATTGTTTCATTTGCAGGAGAGCAAAATTATATCGTTATGATTCTTCCAATAATCCAGCAGAGTGGAAAGAACGTGGTACTGGAGAGGTGAAGTTATTAAGACATAAAACAAAAAATACAGTAAGAGTTGTAATGCGTAGAGATAAAACACTTAAAATTTGTGCTAATCATTTTGTAACTCCTTGGATGGAATTGAAACCCAATTGTGGTAGTGATAGAGCATGGGTATGGAGTGTACTTGCTGACTATGCAGATGAACAACTTAAGCCAGAATTACTTGCCATAAGATTTGCAAATGCAGAAAGTAAATATATTATTTTTATTTATGAGCCAATAATAATATACTATTTATGAGCAAATGTACAATGTGAACAAAATTTATATAATTGTTATTGATACTTTTTGCTATAGATGCAACTGTTTGGAAAGAAGCATTTGAGAAGGCAAAGAAGATAGTGGGCTCTGAGTGCGAAATATATGCTGGCAAAAGTAACACTGAAGAAAAACATGTTGAGAGTGATAGTGAACCTTCTAGTGATGTAAGTTATAGTGAAAGTACTGATAATGAAGAACAAGCTAACAAATTGACAGAAGGAGATTTAAAAGTTGAGAGTAACGAAACTGAAAAAGTGGAAGCCTCTGAAAAACAAATAAAAGATGGAGAAGCTATGGAAAAAGTAGCTAAAGAACTTGAAAAATTGCAAGTTAAGGGTGTGGAAGAAAAGAAGTAAAAATCTATATATCTATGAATTAGAAATGCTAATTATAAGTGCACATTCCAACATAAACATACATACATGCATATGCTTAAATATTTGATCAATGAATTTAATGTAGGAAGATATTTTAACAACGACGTTAATAGACAGGTTGAATAAATTTTCAATTTACAAATAAGACAATATTTATAAAATCGTTATACGTTATATGTGATTTCTTAATGGAGGATATTTTAGCATTTATTCTATGATGAACAAATTGACATTGTTAAATTCATCAGAAATAAGAAATTAAAAAGTAGGAAAACTACTTAATCTTGAATATGCGAGAATTTATTTAATTCACAATGTTATTCAATTTTTAAAAATACTACTTATATGTTTTTATATATTTTGGTGTGTTTTAATATTAAAATTTTAGTGTTTATGGGAACATTATTTCTAAAAAAATTTAGAACTGATCTTTTAAATATTTTATTTCTTTTAAACGTTTCTTCCAATCTTTTCACATTTATATAAATTGCAGTCTGAAATATTGGAATGTATGGAGTAGAGATTGACACCTGTATCGTTTTAAGTTATACAAAATGAGCTGTAAGATATTGGATTTAAAACGATCAGTGGATATTTGATTTTAATATGACACTATTTTTACAAAAGTATACATAACAAAATTTGTAATACTGTACGATGATAATTTTTCATAATTCGTCTCTGTATAAGAAAGAATGGAGGATATTACGTTTTTCTTCCATTGTGCGTTTCTTTTCATTCGATAATTTCCCTTTCAATATGCCCTCTATTCTAGTTTGTTCTGTTTGAACAAAAACGTCTCCTCTTTCTAATATTCTTTCCATGGTTTTAACATAAACTTTTGCGGCAGCACGTTGTGTTTCAGGTAATGTTCCTTCAAAGACTTTAGCTTTGTTTAATATTTCCTATGAAATAAAAAATAATTATAATTGCATACTTTTATAATAATTTTATAAATTATGTTATTTATGTAATATATTACCTTTCTTTCCGTTTCTCCGCTGGTCCTGAATTCCTCTGCAAGTCTATCTAATTGTTCCACACAACCAGGGAGACCAAGATATATTCCAGACTTCATTTTAATAAATCGCTTAATACTATCCGCGGTAAAATCAGTTTCTTTTTCTGCAACGAATGGAATTGGTTCTGTTTTTCCTTGAAGAAATAAAAGAACAGCGGGGAATGTTTTGGACTTTATTTTATAACGAGCGGCAAGATCAGAATTATCTTTATTGCCATAATCCTTCACTCTCACTTCAGCAACCAATAGATCGTGAGAATCTTTCGTTCCTGCAGCTATTTGCGCGTACTGTTCATGTTTCTCTCCATACGGAAATGCCACATCGAATTTAACAACTGCCGCTTTGAATTTCGGTATCACCTATGTCACAAATACTTTATTTACTGTACGAGTATGGAATATTTTTTATAAATATTTCAATATAATAATATATAAAATATCGTTAAATTAAACTAAAATATCGTTTGCATAATAACATGTCTAAATCAATATGAGATTCGTAAAAAGAAAACGATTTCCGGTAATCGAAATAGTAATACTTATTATTTTCATGTTGTTTCATTTATAGATATTATATTCCTAATTCATAAATTTTTATATTCTATAATACATGCATGTCTCTGATGTAACTAAGCGTCCTGTTACCATGGGAACAAACGGAATAATCAACAAGGTAAAGAAAACAAAAGAATTTAGTAAATAAGTTGATTTTGTTCATTTTCGAACAACTACTTAGCATTCTTACTCGAGATAAATGTAATTCAATAAATAAAACGAGTAATTTTTTCAAGAAACGTACATTTAAAACGATTAAGATACCTTGTCAAAGGAATAAGAATCCAAAGAAACACATCCTTTGCAATCTTCGCCAGCTGCAATTCCGATAACAAGAAGTATTACAATTGACGGAAGCATGTTATAACTGATAGGAGACTATAAATAACTTTTTAAATGTCTTTTTCGCTTAAGGACCGGCAACTTAATGGTCAGAATTCTTTGGCTTTAATGCGATACGTCTTGTGTATTAATCAGTTCTTCGATTACTGTATGTTTTGATAAGGTTGCCAGCCAATTATACGTAAACGTAACTAAAAGAAGAGATGCGATTTTTATTACTTAAAAGAAGTAGATTCGTTATAGAGAGCCTTTTCCCTAGTTAACGTTCGAAACTAACCTCAAATACTAGAGCACGAATACGGCTTGATAAAATACAGGTGAAGAAGCAGATACGGCGCTTTGCCGTCGTCGAATCAGAGAAGGACACGAAACCGCGCGTTACAGGATGTACCTACGTCATGTCAGGGAACGTAATTGCAACTTGTGATAATTTATATCTACACGATATTTTAACAATTTTCTATATAAGAAGATAGAATGTAGAATCTGCTCTTTCATCTTAATACGTATTACATATTGGCTAGTGAATGATTTAATTTGCACTTTTAATGCAAATGATATTTCAATTGTCTCTTAACCCATATTTATTTTAATACTAAAAGGTATGATTTAATAATATTTGTAATATTAATCGAACAATTTTACTTGTATGAAAGGACATAAAAGTAAATATAATATAAAGTTATGTATTATGCAATTATTTTTTTGTAATAACAGAGTTTCGATTGTTTAATGTGAATTACACTTATACGAAATGTTAATCTAATGTTTTCAGTAAAATTCAAAAAGAACTATTAGAATCGTATCAACTCTCTCATAGGTTTCTGATGTTGACTAAAATGAATAAAATAACTATAGTCGTTAAAATTATAAAGATACAGATATCGAGACCTATCGTATTAAGCACAGTGTTATTGACAGCCTTACAAATTGTGCTGATACATGAAAAGAGATAAACGCTAGAATATGAGGATGGAAGAGGAACGAAGGAAAGGCAGAATAAATTAGAATGAAAAGGAGAGTATAGAAAAATCGACAAAACTAGTGGGGCATACGATGAAAAGTTAATTGATATAACTACATATCTACACGTCCATAAAGAAATACATAATTATGAAAAATCTCATTGCAATAAAAAATGCCAAATAATATCTATGAAGAAAGTCATTAATTCAATATAAAAGAGAATATTTCCACTATTATAATACTTATTCATAATAATATATTCGGTTATAATATGATTAATCGTAACAGCTCGTGTATCGATATAACTATCATTCCGTAGAGTCGGACTAAAAAAGAAGAAAAAGATTGATCTATATAAATGTTCCAGTTTTGCTGCCAAAGAAGCAGAGGATCGTTCCACATTTGTAAAATGCACTTGTGAGTTGCGCGATACCATTAATATCGAAATATATAGGTATGTAGTGACCGTCTGCTTAAAATATTATTTTTTCTGCAAAATTTTTTAAACAGTAAAACAATTATATTTAAAAAATGTGGTTTAGGTGGTTATTATTGAATGATATTAATTATTATCCTAATATCAATAAATTATTAATCAGATGCAAACTCGACCTCGTCTAATTGAAATAAAATCGCAGTATGCGATCGATTTGAGGTCAAATTACTCAATGAGAAAGACTTGTCTCTGTATATCCGTCACAGAAAAGTGGAATCTGACGAAATATTGTGGTTTGACGTCTCATGGTGGATGTCTATAAAGAGAAGTGGAAAGAGTCGGCATTTGGCAGGCCACAAAGGCGTAGCCAAACGAAGAACTGAACGTATGGGGTGCAGAAGGAAGAGCGGGTAAGGGAGGGTGTTAGTCACTAGAAAACAGGTATCCGCCGTAGGCGTCGTACGTTCATTGATAAGCGTATAACGCCCCGTGCCTTAGACTCGTGACGTCACTCAATCGCACGGACGCCTGCGCTTTTATCAGGGCCGTGCCTATCACGCGGTTCTTGCCCTTACATTTTTTCTATTGAACATTAACTACGTAAGTCGAATTGCAACTTCTTGATGTAGTAAGATAACTATTCGATATTTAAATATAAATGGTAATATAGCTTCTTTCATTTGTGGTTTGCACATATTAGTTTATTACATAATTTTACGTGTGATTGCTATAGATTGCGAACGTATAATAACATGAAATAATGTTCTATAAAATATATAATGCGAATTTAATAAGGCTAATACGATTACTATGTAACTTATATACATACAATGGCTTTCAGGAAGAATTCTTTCACGGTCCTATAAATGTTTGGAGTATCGTATTGGATTTCAAAAATAGAAAGAAATGGAAGGCAACAAATCTCAGTAATTATTGTCTTGCAAAATTCTCATGAATCTTGGCAATTCTCTGATGTTACGAATAGTCTAGTTTCTTCGTCTGGTTTCGTTCGTTTTAGATGATGCTTATGCCACTGAAAAATAAAACGAAATGAAAGGCAGGTAACATAGAATGACGAATGAAGAGAGAACATAGATTCAGAAAGGCGGAGTGTAGATGGATGTAAGCACACTGGGTAAATGGATGGAGAGAGAGAGAGAGAGAGAGAGAGAGAGAGAGAGAGAGAGAGAGTAGTGGAGGGGAAAGTCAAAAGGGGAAGGAGCGACAAGCAAAGGAAGGGGCGTAAAACGTAGAGAAGAAAGATGAAGAAGGATAGTTGGAATGAAAGGAGAGGGAAAGATCGGTAGATTGTCTCGCGCGTATTGATTGGTCTTTTGTGAAAGCTACACCCTCATGTAGCTACGAGACAAACCATTCTGTAAAGTCACTAGACTTTCAGGGTGTATCACACGTTTCCAAGTTGAGTCGTATAACGACTTTACGGCCATCTTTGATTTCTCTCGATTAAGATTACATTTTCCTAAATTGCATTCTGTTTGATGATTTTTAGACGACCATTGATGCTATGTTACATCGATATCTCTGAAGGAAACTGCTTTCTAGAAGATTGAGAAAGATGATGAAAGATGATGAAAGGAACAGTAGGTTAGGGTGCTATATCGGGGTAGGAATGACGTAAGCGATCGCTCGTGATCCCTAGCTGCGAAGGGGTTCTATATCGGTATCGATCGTAAAGTGACCCATATCTGGTGGTGACGGGAGTTCCTACCCCTTGCTGCTTTTCCAACGACAGCACCTCTCGCTACCACCTCTCTCGCTCTTTCCTTCTTTTTCTCGGTCCTCTATCCCCTCTAAGTAACTGTACTCCCGCCAGAACCGTGTCTACCCCCACTTCTTTCCCTTTCCACCGGTGGACGAGCGAATATACCCTCCTCCCCCGATTTCCAGCAGCCCTACCGCCTGCCTTCCACGGCCGAGCAGATCTTGGGGCTTGTACGGGATGATAGCCGAGTGAAAAAGCTCGTGAGTCCCGTGAAGTTCGCTCATCAGCAGCAGCAGCCCTGGCCTGCCACAATCCCTTCGACTCGGTCATCGTAAGTGTCGTGCATCCTGTGAAAGAAACGAAAGCAACATCGTTAACAAACCAATACGATAGATTGTGTAAGATTGATTTCTTGAATAGAAAGACAAAAAAAAGGGAAAAAGATGTTCGTTAGCTTTGATTGAAAAATAAGGAGAGAAGGAGAGTAAGCGAGAGAGAGAGAGAGAGAGTGCGTGTGTGTGAGAGAGAGAGAGAGAGAGAGAAAGAGAGAGAGACAGAGAGAGTAGAATGAAAGAGTATATATTTCTGATTGAAAGAAACGGAAAGAAATTTGTTATCGTGGTACATAAGTGCTCGTGTGCAACTATACAAGTGTCAAAGCGGAACGTTTCTTCGAGGTCTTATAAATGTGACTGAAAAAAGATTTCACGCTCGAATCTTACACGAATTACCCGAGAACGCAGGGTAGAACATTTTTTCACGGTATCGTTGCAACGCTCGGCAAAAGAAACATCGAAATAACGAAATCAGAGTAAAGAAACGGGGAAAAGTTGAAAACATGACCCAGTGAGGAGACTAACGTAAGAACAGTGTCAGTGAGGAAATGGAGACGGCGATGGTGGCACGATTTTCATCTGTATGATTGGTATCGCGAAGAAACGTAGAAGAAGGGCTCCGCTAGTTGTGTCGACGTCGCTGCTACTCGTGGTGATAGCAGTAGGCAGTTCATAGTGATAGTGGATGCTTTACGTATCGTCGTGCAGTGGTGTCCCGTGCGCACCGGGTGTATATGTATACTACGTACCATTGGTAGTGAGATCAATAAGCAGTGCCGTGCCACTCGACCCATGCTTATAGACAGAAACTCATTCTGAATCTCTCCTTCCTTCTTTCCTGTATTTAACTACCACCCTCAATCTTTCCTCTTCCATCAACCAAATGTCGAGAGGTCACTTTCATTTGTTTCCTTTCTGAATTTTTTATCGTGTCTCAAGAAGCTTAAAACAAGTGTCTGTCCTTTGAAAGAACAAGCCATTGGTTCGCTCTTTCGATGTGTTACCATATTATGTGTATCGGTGTCTATCCGTTTCTTTCTACCCTGTTTCTTTTGGTCTTCGCATATTTCAACTGCTTCTTTCTCTACACGTCCTCAGGTTGATCTAAGGTAGTTTTCACATTTATTTCCTAACGCGTTACATTCTATACATTCTGTTTCTCTTATTCGATAAATTTAGTTTTCTTACATTTTTTTGCGTAACTTCTGCGCTTTACCCTTATCGTTTCTATTGGACTTGCGTATCGTGAGTAGGCTGAAACATTTTTCTTCTTGGATCAAGCGTTTGCCTAAAATAACCTTTGTTCGTTTATAGCGTTTAGATATTTTTTATATTCTGCTGGTCTTTCGTATTTTTGAAATATATTTAATTAAATCGCTACGATACACGCATCGCGTGGTGTTACACGGGTAAAATCGTAAAATAAAGTAGCAGAAACGTTCTTGAATTCGTTGTAACTAGATGTCGGCCGCTATATCGTACGTCTTACTACTAGCGGCGAAAATTCTTTGCTGGATTAAAATGTCCTGGCTGACCGTGATTGGATCGTTCGAGCGTGAAAAGAATTAATGAAATTATGAAAAGAAAGAACCGGTGAAACTGAGCTGTTCTCGTCACATTCAGATCAAATAATTATTCAAGTGAAGGTTAGTTTTTATTGTCGAGGATAAACTGTTTTAAAAATTAATGCAGATTATTTTGTAGCTCGAGGAACAGAAGCACGTTTAGACACTTCTTTCTTTAACGGCACATGTTCTTGGTTGCACGACGAAACACGGATATACGGTTGATTTTATTCAGTTATTGATTTAAAAGATAACGCAAATCGTATACGCTTTGGTTAAAATTGAACATATTGCAAGATGTAAATGATACGAAAAGAGATTACAGCGATCAAGTGTATCGCCGCACACTGTGTTCGTTATTCCCTTTTTGTTCAATTGTAACGACAAATGATTTTAATTCTTCTTTAATTTACGACAGAACGTCTGTTCTTTTTACGTTTTATCTTTCATTTTAACGAGCTATTTGGAATTATTCATCGTAATATTAGTGGTTTTCCTTTTAGTCGACGATAATACTTGGTTATCCTGTCAGCAAAATTTAAGCTCCGTCCAACATACATATTTCCCGACAATGATGTAAGAAAGAAACCTATCAGATTACTTAAACATAGTAGTTTCGAATGCAACAAATTGTTGATCGTTCGATATTTCAATAATTTCAAGCGAAAGAGACGAACACATCGTGCGGTCAATCGTAGAATTTCGAAAAACAAAAATAACAAAAGGCAAATATCCGAGCGTGACAAAATTCATTAGTAGTCGTGTTCAAAGAATCAAGTTCCGTTACAGCTGGGAATACGATAATTGCATAGGCATGCACGAGTATAGTTTTTCTTCCCTCGAGTGCTTTCATGTCGAAAATAACTCGTCGGCTGATGAGATTTGATTCACGCGATTTCTACCTCGAAGAAATGTTTTTCTTGAGAAATTTCACGTTCACGTAAATGCGACGTGCGACAGGCTATCGCGCGAGTATAATAATCAACGTATCGATAAATTTGATATAAATATCAGCGGTATTTTCCGCGTTATTCGGCTCGAGCGTAAAGTAAACGAAACAAAGGGGGCAACTTTTGATCATATCGGGTATATTTCGATCGAAACATCGCGAAGAACCTGTTGCCAGTAATCCCGTTGATTGAATTTCTCCCATTTACAGGCAGTGCTATCAATAATTTGTAATTGAGTTCGCGCAACTGCAGTTTACACGCGTCGATCGTTTTTAAAGCTGCACGAATGAAGCGACAATTGGGTTTCACGCGCACCTTCCACGTGTCATTATTACGGAGATCGTTGCGACGTTACCGTGATTCCTGTACAGTGCGCGGCGTATGTGGCATGCTGATTTCCGTTTAATCCTCTATATATCAGCTCGTAATATATCGCTGATTAATCGGATCCTTAACGAAAGAGTGAAATTATCGTAGAATAATGCTAAAAGAAAAAAAAAAAAAAAATAATAGAGTACGATGTGATCATTGTTGTCGCTATATACAGAGGGTTGAATGCGAAAAGTATCTTTTTTCACGATTATACGTGCGAGGAGAGTAACCGACTATTTTCAGTCGATTTACACCCTGGATCTAAGGGTATCGTGGGAACACGATGAAAAAAGAATTCCTTTTCGCATCCAGAGAATTGTACGCCTAATCGTGGGATCGTCGTGTGCAGCCTGGCAGGCCCCGCAAAAGCCGCCAATTAATTAAGATAGCTCCTAGATACACGGTAGATCGATAGGGACTGGCCGTGATAAAGACGGGCGAGGGTTTCAGACTTCAGGGATGTTGCAGTGCTGTGG
Organism: Bombus confusus; assembly: GCA_014737475.1. Taxonomy (NCBI): domain Eukaryota; kingdom Metazoa; phylum Arthropoda; class Insecta; order Hymenoptera; family Apidae; genus Bombus; species Bombus confusus. Next base: position 2,113,075 of record JACXIV010000035.1, read on the forward strand.
TGTTGGAGGTGGCGCTTCCACGGCACCTCAGGCTCCGCAGCTGCAGGATACTGGATCTGCTGTCGGGATTACCACCTCCACGAAAACCACCATCATGCAGGACGCAGTTCTTGAATCCATCCTCGAGGTAAGTGTCACCAACTTCCAAATTGTTTCATTTCCCTTCCTCCTTACTTTTCTTCAACACACTTTTCGTATATCACTTTTGATTTTTCTTCATTTTTATGCGTTTCCTTTCGTTTGCAACGCTTACCTACAGCCACAGAGATACCATCGATTTAATCCTAACTCGAACTAAATTACGTTGTTTTGAAATTTATCGATAATCTGTTCGTGAAAAAAAGAACTTTTCGTCTGGCATGAAGATCGAAACATAGTCAAGTATTACGTATACAAAATAATGGGCACGTAATAATCATACGCTGTAATAAATATCATGTGATTGCGATCGGTTTCGAGGGCCGACAGAAGCGTATCAACGTGGTGTTCGTTAGCCGATAAATACTGATGTCCTAAGCAAATTTTCAACGAAAAAGATCCGTTTTAATTAAAAAGATAACCCGCAATAGGTTTTTAATAATTCTCGCCACTCTTCTTTTTTCTTCTGCGGTTCGATCATCTTCTAACGTTAGGTAGTCCTCGCTAGAACGAGCAAACAAGTTTGCGTCGAGTAAGTTCGATTGTACCTGCCTTCCAGGCATTCGGAATACAAAGGCTCCTTTCATTATTAATATCGCGCGGATGATTCTCGTTGTGCATCGTCTCTTTCAATCAAGCATCTCTCCAGGTCATTAAAGGTGATTACCTGCCTTCAACCATAAATGTTAAGCGTAACTTGACGGTCACATTTTTCAGAACTGATCTCTGTTGTGATAAAGTGGCACAGGCGGACATCAATGTATTCCGCTGATCTAACCGCTGATGAACATCTATAATTTTCCGTTTAGCTTACGAACTCGTTCTGATTAAGGATTCTATATTTGTCTTGTTATTTTGAGTCTCGTTTGATGCTAAAGAAAGTAATCTGTTTCAAGGAAATTAATTATTCTTAATCATACTGATATGGTGCTTTTAGCAAATGCGTGAAACGGAAGCTCGAAAAGCGGATTTGGAGCGCCAACATGCAGAAGCACAGAATCAGCTACACGAAAAGATAGCAGGACGATATCAAGGCCCTGAATCGGTTGAAGCATTGCAATCAAAGATAAGGGAACTTGAAAAGAAGACGGAGTTACAGATGGTCAGGCACGAAGAATTGTCCTTGGAATTAACAAGCCTGAGACGTGCACGAAGCAGAGGACCTATGGTGGGACACTCGACGGTCCCGACTACTTGGCCTCCGACTGGTTCTGAGATCGACAGAATAATAGCAAAGATAGAACAAGATAATAGGTGTGTTTCTTAATATCGTATTTTGCTAACCTTCCTGTCTTGAAACACGCTTAATATTTCGCTTCCGAACGATCGATATCTTTCCATCGCTTTTTCGTAATGTCACTCGGTTATTGATTAATCTTATCTAATTTTTATCAACATAGTGCTAGCAGAATGATACACGATTTGGATCATACTCGAGGATCCGTTACTACGCAACAACCCTCAGTTACACAGGGTATTTTGCGATCTAGCTCGGAAAATCTTCCTAATCTCGGTCAACATCAACATCCACCTCCACATGCTCTGAACCTAGGAATGCCAACACAGATGAGTCACGTATGTAAATAATCATTCGTTTTTATTCCGCTGTGAAGTTATTTCTCTCTCTCTCTCTCTCTCTCTCGCTTGATCTCTTTGTCTTTGTTTCTTACAAAATGAAAACGCGTCGATCGAGAATTTGGAACAGTATGCAGGTTCGCCTATGCCCTTAACGCCAATGATGCCAGGCTGTCCACCACTGACTCCGAATGGACCGCCGTATCACTACAGCGAAGCAATTCCACCAGCACCGTCGCTCTCCACTAGTCAATCGCAACCTGTTTTTCAACAAAAGATGCAACAGTATCAACAACCGCAACCAACACATACCGAGTTACAGAGCTCTCATTCTCAAAGTGTTCTGCAGGCACAGCAGAAACAACAAACGCACACCCATTATACGAGCAATCAGTATCAGGAGAGTTATCCGCATACGCAAACCTATCAGCAGCCGCTCCAGCAGCAACAACAACAACAGCCACAACATTCGGCCTCTACAACGTACCTGACGTCATCGAGCCAAAGCATATTACCTCATTACTCGCAACCCACACAGACCGCCCAAAGTTTTCAATTGAATGGAAGTCAGCAGGTGCGAATGAATTCATTCGATTCTATGGTATTTAAAATTATGTTTTAAGTATAATCGTAAACTTTAATTTATGAATTAACGTTAATCTGTATGCGTAGGCAACGACATATCCAAGTTTGTCCATTACGTCGCATCCAAACGGAACCTATAGTACAGGGGCGAGTAGCTATAGTACTCAACTACCGCATCACAATTTTTCCGTTCCACAGACAAGTATCCCACAAACTACGTTATCCTCGTTACCACCCTATTCGACAAGCTCCTTTCACTCTACTTTGGGTGCACTTACCAGTGTACCTCAAACCGCTCTTTCCTTCTCGAGCGTACCGAGCAGTTTCGTCACTAGCGGATCGACATACTCTACCGTCGGGACCAATGCTTTTGGCACGTCAGGCGTAAGCTCAGGTATAAATTAGGGCCTCAAAGATTTTTCATTAAAAAACTTTCTTCTTTCTTTATACAAAAGTATTTCTTTCGTTTTTCATAGGAACCACATCGACAGGCTTATTACAAGCGATAAGCGATCCTCTTCAAGCGATGCAGCAACTTTCTGCTCAGTCTCAAGTCAATCAACTGCAACAGCAAGCTATCATCCAGCAGATTCAGCAAAGTTTACGCGCCAGTTCGCCGACAGCACCTGCTACGACGGGTCATTTCCTTGGTTCAAGGCAGATGCCAAAGATACCCAGTAGTATACTTCCTAATCCCTTGGATCGACTGACCAATGACAATATTATAACAGAGGGTCAAGTGGACATGCTGGATATACCTGGCAAAGGCAGATGTTACGTCTATATTGCTCGTTTTACATACGAGCCGTTTCAGCACTCGCCAAACGAAAACCCAGAAGCGGAGTTACCTGTTCAGGGTGGCGATTATCTTCTTGTTTGGGGACAACCGGACGAAGAGGGTTTTCTCGATGCAGAAACTCTTGACGGTAGACGCGGTCTTGTTCCAGCTAATTTCGTCCAAAAATTAGTCGGCGACGACCTATTAGAATTTCACCAAGCTGTTCTTGGCCTCAGAGACGTTGATGATTCTGTTTCGACTAATATTCCCCAAGTGAGCAATGTAAGATTATTACGACAAATGTTACGTATATTTTCTTTGCGAGGCATTGCTAACTGAGATTCTTGTTTGTTTTTTAGTGTTATCTCCAGGATATTGATTTGGAGTTAGCGGCTCTAGAAGAAGGAAATCGAAATCGACAAGCTGAACTATCTGCTTACGCGGAGCTTGATAATATAGCGGAAGAAGACGAACAAGAGCCACCAGGTTAGTACGTTTTCGTATTATCTATTGGATCTATCATTGTGAAGCATGTAGATCGTGATGAACTAGATGTACATGTGTAACTGCAACTATAAATAGCTTAAAAATTATGGGTATGTAATCCTCTTTGATGAATATTGGTGTGCATAGTTGTGTTGTAATTGAATTTAAGCGATAGATACTAGACTGATGTTTCTTAATGAATTCGAAGTATTAAATATTAGAAAAGTTGAAGAATCCTTATGCTTGCGTGAATATTATCAGCAAAATTATTTCTAATGTATAGTTAGTGACTTTTAAGTTGAAAATTAATATGTTGATCAGCGTCAAACTTATGACGACGTTATAGTATTGAGCTTTCGTGTTACAACATACCTTCATCAGACAGCTCCTTGAAATACGTAGTATGTTTCTTCTCATAACAGTAACACTCTCTTTGATTTAACAAGGTATATGTATATTCACAACAATACATATCTTTTAATTACGCTTGTTCCTCAAGACAAGGAAAGCTTAATTGCGTATGCGTAGAATATCAATTTTCTCCATATTTAACTAATTTTTGTTATTTAACAGACTTATTTGAAAGTAGGATAAATGCATGTTATTTAATTGTTGTAGCAGTTAAAGAATGGTTTCTTCTGTTTGAGAACGGAGGTAAATGATTGGTGATCAACATAAACGGAATCTTGCACTGTGTTGAGTATTGGATGGTCTTAGGTTGGCTTAGAGAATTAGATAGTGAAAGATTTTTAGCTACAGCTAGGCTTGTCTTGTCTTTTTTTCCTGAAGAAGTCTACCTGTTTTCGGACCTAGTTCCGGCGCCGCAGCATCTTACACTCGAGCGGCAATTGAACAAGAGCGTCTTAATTGGTTGGACGGCACCAGAAAATACTCATCAGTTGGAGTCCTATCACGTCTACGTGGATGGAGTGTTGAAGGTTACTGTGAAAGCAACTGAGAGGACAAGAGCATTGGTTGAGGGAGTTGATTCCACTAGGGTTCGTAAGGATAAATTTTTCTTACGTAGAATAGTGTACTTTGCAAAATTTCAGTATTATTAAATTCTACAGAAACCAAAGATCGACCACTTTTATAATAGAATACAAAGTATTTCTTGTCAATTGGTACGACTGAATTTCACGAGCATTCGTGAAATTTTTTGTATAACGATGTATACAAGCAAACGTAGGAGCTAGTCAAGTTATTTGACTTCGTTTGATTGTTAATGTAGCCGCACAGGATAAGCGTACGATCAGTGACGCATTCAAGAAGAACGTCTCGTGATGCCGCTTGCACGATGGTGATCGGTAAGGATGTAGCCTTGGGTCCAACTGCTGTCAAGGCGTCGAATGTAACCGCCACCAGTGCTGTCATATCGTGGATGCCGAGCAATAGTAATCATCAACACGTGGTTTGCGTGAATAACGTCGAAGTTAGGACGGTGAAGCCTGGTGTTTACAGACACACAATTACTGGTTTAGCACCCTCGACAATCTATAGGGTGACTGTCAAAGCGAAGAATCTGAGGGCGACGCACTTCGAGGACCAAAACACTCAAGCGGCAAACAATTTAGCATGTCACGTCCATTTCAAAACGTTGCCCAAAGGATTACCTGATCCTCCGGTCGATATCCAGGTTAACAATTGCTCCAATGTATTCCGTTATCATAATTGTTATGATATTTAGTGAATAAACGTATGATATTTACGATAGGTGGAGGCTGGACCGCAGGACGGCACTTTGCTAGTGACCTGGCAGCCTGTTGCCCTAAACGGTTCGGCCGTCACCGGTTACGCGGTGTATGCCGATGGAAAAAAGGTCACCGACGTAGACAGCCCCACTGGTGACCACGCTCTGGTGGACATACATAAGCTTATGGGCTTGAACCCAAAGCATATCACAGTTAGGACAAAAAGCAGGGAAAGTCAATCGGGCGATAGCTGTGCTACTGCCATTCCTTGTAGCGTTCTTCGTGGCGGGACCGCGACTCATTTGCAACATGGATCTACGCACATGCAAGATCAAGGACAACCTCAGCCTTCTGGTACCGGTCAAGTGGATGACCCGAATAGACATCGTATGGGAGTTGTAGGTCAGAGATATCCATCGACTCCTGTACCATCTCACATAAGGCGACACGGCAATACCCGAGTTGACTCTCACGGTCAAGTTATCATTGAGACTGACGAAAATTTATCCGATAAAGAAATTTATCCTGGACAAAGCATGTCCCAAATGGGTAAGAGTCCTTAGATAAATCAAACTAGTTTCCATGTCCTCGGTAATTTTTTTTCAAAATATTTTAGATATTACAACGAAATACTATTTATTCAAAATGATCGGTTGAAATTTTTGAAATTTTGCACGTACTGCCTACTGTCGCTTAGGAGTTCCAGAGATCACCAAAGATTCGGCAAGCGAAGCGAATTACAGCGAGGAAGATGATCCGTCACGCAGAGGTAGAGGAATGCCACTGCATCATGGCAGCCAACATCGATATGGATCACAAATGGGACAGCAAGGACTTCCTGGGACACATCGACCCGGAAGAATGGGTGGTCCTACCGGCAGACCTCAAGATCGTTACTATGAACACTCGACACAAGGTTCGAATACAGCTATGCTTAAACATATTGATCTACTGTAACATGTTAACTCTATTTTGCATTTTTTACTCTCATAGGAAGTCAGAGAGGCAGGACTACTAGTTACCGTGGACGGGGAATGCAAGCTCAAGGTGGTGTCAGTCATTCATCGAGCAGTGCCCAACAAATGAACAAGAAAGCACGCTGGTTTGTTGCTGTATTCGATTATGACCCGAAAATAATGTCACCCAATCCACGCGCAGGCGAAGAAGAATTGACTTTCTCTGAAGGCGATACGATTAAGGTCTTTATCGATAGATTTTATGATTGTTTGTCACGTAGTTCATGAAATGTTAACTTGTAAATTAATTTGGTAGGTGTACGGTGATAAAGACACGGATGGATTTTATTGGGGAGAACATCATGGTAGACGAGGATACGTTCCTTACAACATGGTTGAAGAAATTAAAGATCCGAATCAGCTAGGACAGTCAGAAAGGAGAGAAAGATGGGGAGATATCTACGCTAACATGCCTGTAAAGAAAATGATAGCACTATACGATTATGACCCTCACGAATTGTCTCCCAACGTTGATTCCGTAAGTTCTCTAACAAACAAAATTTCTTTCCTTTTATATAAGAACGTATATAACTTAAATTTATAGTTACACACTTTAACATATTTCGATTCCGTAGCAAGTGGAACTGGCATTTCAAACTGGGAATGAAATTTATGTCTATGGTGATCTGGACGATGATGGATTTTATATGGGTGAATTAAATGGTGTGCGTGGTTTAGTACCGAGCAATTTCCTCACTGAAGCGCCTGATCAGCCGCCACAAGGACAACTTCCTCCAGGAAACAGGAGACCTCCTGGTCAAAGTCAAGGACCCGGAGTAAGAGGACCGCCTCCTCCGCCTCGAGAACCTCCTCCTACTGCTCATCGACGAGGCAAAGGTAAAAACTTGAAATTAATTGTCATTCGATTTTTTATTCGCTAAGATGCCGCGAATTATGGTACAAATAGCTCCTCAAGCCAAGTACACAAAGTAGCTGGTACTTTTACCATTAATCTTCAACTTTGCTAAGCGAAATAAAGCTAAATTTAAAATGACAGAGTAAGCAAGCAGCAGAAAACCGAACGCAGTGATAATCAAGATCGAGACTGAGAATGATTTCTACGAAGATAAAAAAACACTGGCTCGAGGGGTTGAAAATAAATTCACACTGGCGCCATGTATTCGACCGACATGAGTTAATCTGCTTGAATTGCCAAACGATGTTGCGTACGATAATAGTTGCTTTTAAAATGGAAGAAAAGAAGAAAGAAAAAAAAGAGAAAGCTGGAAAACAACTGGACGTCAGTGTGAATAAAAAAATTAAAAAATAAATAAGAAATACAAACAGCAAGCAACACAAGACACGAAACTAGATGTGCCAGACGACAGGCAAAAGGGTTACACAAGTTTATAATTGAACCATCTAGCAAGGCCCGATCCGTCGTTAATCGATGCAGAGCTTATATTTTTAGGGGCGTACCGATCTTGCAAAATTACTGAGAGATTTCAATACAGGGTAAAGCAACGTGTCAACTATTTCGATAAGGCATTCGAGTAAGTCACCCGGTGCGTTTGTTCTCAGGAGATTATTTTAAAATAGCATTCTGATAGCAAGTTTCTAGGAATTCGATCGAAATTATCGCAACATGAACGTCCGATCCGACGAGATTAATGTGCCCGCGCAATGTGTGAAAGCTATTTTGTATTTGCAAATTTTTTTTTTAGGAACACGTGTATTGTCATACGCAAAACGATTTTCTATATCTCTACCTATCTATCTATTTAGCTATCTATCTTGTCTATCTAATATATTGTATATATATGAATACATATATATACAATAAAACACTAAGCTGCTTTCAATGTTTTCTATTAAATACAAATGCATACATATGTATTTGTATCTACCTATGTATTATATTCGTACTTTTTCTTTCGAGCACTTTTCGGCTCTGTTACTTTTTTACGTGCCTATCTTTTTCCTCTATATGACATATATATATATATACGTGTTATATTTACACTGTATACATATACATATACATATATATACATATGCATGTGTGTAAGAAAATATATATGTATATATGTATATATATGTATATAACTATATTGCGTGTATTCTATATAATGACATACTATGTTTCTGTGTGCCTGAACTGGTCGATGGTCGTCGTGTCACATGATTGTCGTTCGTGTCGTGTTGTCATGCTGGCCATTTAGACATTGAAGCGATTTACTCTTTCTGATGACTCATTTCGAGTTATTAATACGATGTTTTTTATCAGATTTCGTGTCTTGAAGCATAAAGAATAAAGTCGCGAGAAAAAATTTAACTATATGCGCAAGTCCAGGTTTTGCCGAGTAGTCCAGAACTTTACTTTTTAAGATGTTGGAAGTAAAGCATTTAAAAAAGTAAAGAGATAACGAAAGTTGAGACAAAAAAATGTAAAAAGGTCTGACATTAAAAAAGTAGAAACAAGAAATAGGAACATAGAAGGGAAAAAAGTACAATTTCATTAGAACGAAGAAATTATTACTTGGCATTCTCGACAGCGCGTCTAAATGTCCATCTAGAAAGGATAAATGCGCCATGAATGACAACACGGTCTTGTTCTCTTCTCTGTTGCTAGATGCCTGCATTGTGCCTGTGTCTGTCCCTGTCTGTCACTTAGACTCTAGACAACAACAACAACAACAACAACAACCACCATCACTAATGAACAACCAACAACATCAACTCCAACATCAACAAAACAATCCACCGCATCTAGCGTACCAACAAGCGAATCACCACAGCTACACGACTGTAACCACGTCCAATCAACATGGGCCCACACCTATGGGTACCCATCAGCAAGGCCCCGTACCACCCCACCTTCAACAGCAGGTGAGTCCACTGCTCTATCCAGAAGTTTTCACTTTTGCTTCTCTGCGTGCTTTCTACTTTCTCGCTGCAAAACTTGTACAACTGTTCAACTATATTTCTTTCGTTAGTTTCTAAGAAATCACCGTCACGCTTTAGTTTCTAGTTAGATACTTCTCCAAGTTTTTTTTTTTTGTTATCGTTCCTCTTTCATTTACGGAAGGAAACCCAAAGAATGATAATCGAGTCCGATGGCTTTGACAATTTAAGGATTGAAAAGTATTTTCAATGATTCAGGTATGTTCTTGGAAGTTCTAAACGATCGATGAATTAACAATACTAACTGATATTGAATATTTTTTGACACGAATATTCGATATTTGTGATATGATATGATATATTGTTAGAAGGCCACGTAAGATTTACCTAATATATTTATACAAGACGTTGATGGAAATTACCTCTTGCAATTATTATCGTATGCTGATCGATTTCGAACAGTGCTGAAATGGCAATTGCTTCTAACAGTAATACATTGAGAAATTTTACAATTATACGAGAGGAGAAATTGTAAAATTTTCATTAAGAAAGCAGCATTCAAAGACACCAGCTATTCGTATCTAACATCTATTTGGCATGGAATTGCATTTGATAGACTTGTATCTAAGAAATACAATATTTCAACTTTTCTGCTAACACTTTCAAATAAATATTAATAAAGGAAATTTCTAATACACTTTATTAACAATACTTGCGGTAAAAGAACCGTGGTACGTAGAGTTTGTCATTAAACGCTTCTAATTAATAGCCGTCTAAGCATTAAGCATGTATAATAGCCAATACGTAAATTGCATGAATATGCAGTAATCATGCTTTTTTTAGTAACTGAAAACACTATATTTTCCTGGTGTTCAGCTATTCCTCTCTTCCTTTTTCTACTTTTGTCATTTTTCATCTCAGTTCCTGTTCTTTAAGATTCTGTTTAATATATTTTTCCATTTTCTAACAGTTGCGTAAAGTTTGAGCGCCATACGGGTCAACGTATCGTCACACTAATCGAAAATAACGACATTATAAATTAGTTAGTTCATAAAGCGAAACGAACCACTTAATTTTGTTTCGAATATTGCGTCCCAATAAGCATATCTTAAAATGCCTTTTCACGTTATCGCCCCCTCATCTAGGTAACGATAAATCAGCATATTAGTACAAATGCATTACCTCTCATAGAACATCGTAAGATAGCTACGATATAGTAGGGAAAAAGCGTGACATCGTTAATATATTAATAATGTGTAACGAAATGATAAATAATTAATGTTCGATTAGATCGAAGTTCAGCGGCATCATAAAGGAATCTGTTTCTGTAGAATAAATGTTTGTTTGAACTTTTCAGGGTACCAAGCACTCGAAACGAATGCTACAATTAAACGAAACGAAATTAAACTTGCTGCTGCAGATTGTTTGAAAACCTATACGAACAAATCTATAGAGAACGAAGATACAAACGAGCATCTTTGAAGTTTATTTAATTAATTTATGTCGCTTTAATTTCTAGGGGAAGGGGAGGGGAGGCGCGATTAATCGTGGTAGTAATGTGCCAGGAGGTATGCAGGGCCTTGGTCAGCAAGATTATCAGCAACAGAATCAACCGTACCAACAGCAACAGCAAAATCCGCAGAACCAAAGCTATCAACCACAGAATCAAGGTTATCAACAGCAGGGTGCAGGATTCGGTCCCCAAAGCCAACAATTCCAGCAGCAACAGCCTCAGCAGCAGCAACAACAACAACCGAATCAGCCGTATTCGCAACAGAACCAAGGTTCCTCTATGCAAGGCAATCAAGGCACGAGTAAGCCGATGAGAGGAATACCGGCAGTGTTACCGACGCCTCAAGCGAAGGCGCAACCTAATACCACGCAAGGCCAACAACAGCAACAACAGCAGCAACAGCAGCAGAGTACAGGGCCGAATCTGATGCAAAAATTCACGGAGATGACCGGTGCGAGCGCTGGCGGCGATATCCTGTCGAAAGGGAAAGAACTGATTTTCATGAAGTTCGGACTAGGCAAGTGAGTTATTACCCTGCTCGTGTCGCCAGCTCCGCTTCTTCTCAATTTCTATCCCATCACGTTATCCATTGGATGGGTCCACGCTGAAAGCTCGAGGGGTCGGGAGGTCTGTTTATAAATCAGTATTACACGGAGAAACGTTCGCGGAGAGTAAGCGAGACGCGCAGGCAGGAACGTACGAACGCGTCTCGTCCGCTCAGGTCTTCGCGAATATCCCTGAACGAATACAAATGTAAATGTGTGCTGCCATTGCTGCTGCTGCTGTTGCTGCTGCTATAACGACTGTTATTATTTTTCGCAACCATTGCTGGATCGTTCGATCGAAAAACTCTGATCGCCCACGAGAAGATCGAGTTATTTATAATGTATCTTTCTCGTTGATTCAACTTCCTATATTAGCAAGATGAGAAGAAAAGAGGAATGTTCGCTTGCGTTTTTCTAGTATATCTCGCTAACATCGTCCGAGAGTGTAATCGATCTGAAATCGCATAATTAATGACTCTTATTCTTTGGAACAGAAGCGCAGAGCCCTGAAAATAACGAACAATCTTGGTTCGAATTTTTTCTATTTTGTTCCTCTTCTTCTTCTGATCCTTCATCTTCTCCTCGTTATATTTTTTCCTTACTACTACTTCCTCCTTGTATACGATAGTATCGTTTGTCTAGATGTCACGTAGCCGGTTTTAGCGTTAATCGAAATGTTGAAATTTTTGACCACAACGGAGCACTTCCGAACAAACTACAGGGATAGAAGCAATCGAATGACATAATCAGATCATTACTAAAAATATCATTCATCAATTAGTCCAATGAATTAATTCTTCTTATTATATTAGGTATTAATTAGATCGATAATATTTTATGTATACATATATATGAAGAGATAGTGAACGGACTGAAATGAGATTGCACGAAGTTGACAAATTTGTTAAAAACAAAGGGAAAGATAGAACTGTATACTTGATTTCGTAGTTCAGGAGTTTAGGCTGTTATCTGAATCTCGCGTTAGAAGAAGCTCCTACTTACAGTTTGACGAGCGACTGATGGACATCCCAGAAAATCAAACATCGAAACGTGACATAAGCACAGGAAAGATCGTCGTTCTTATTCTCTGTCATTTGGTTTTCCTTGCTCTTTCCGTCTTTCTTTCTTCGCCTGATGTTTCATTTTCCTGTCCTAAGATGTACAACCAAACTTTACGTTAAGCCGTTAACATAAACAGACGAAAGGAAGGAAGTAAGCGCGTTATTACAACAACAGCCAAATAGATTAACCGGATGCAAGCGGATCATTCGTAAAGAACATTCGTAAATTGAAAAGTCGCTCCTTGTTATGGTCGCGAGCACGACTACGAAATAAATAAACTATTTTCCAAGACAGAAGTCAGACAGAAGACATCAAGAAATACGTGTTAATGTAATAATCAACCGGAAGATTTATAATATGGCGACTCATGGATCAAATTGAACTACGTCATAAACATATAAATATATAAATATATAAATAAAACAGGTAAATAAATTAATTAACTAATATCGCTCCGAGGGGGATGGAGTGTGTGAATTCGATCGACAAAAGAATATATTTGAAGGAATGAGGAGGGGGATAATATGAGAGATCATAGCATACTTATATTACGGTAATGAAATATAAATATATACATATGCATATACAGATATGCGTACATACGTATACGTATATATGTATTGATTATTGATATATCTACGTAAAGGTATGTATGCATACAAATATATATACACATACATATACATATTATATTTAACTATTGCAAAGTGTTGTTACATCGCTACTTGTATCGTATTTTGTACAAAGTATCCTTACCTTCGATTGTTCTTTTTCTTTCGCCGAGATATAAATATATATATAAATACAAATATACATAAAGAAACCTTAGCAAGGCGAAGGAAACGTGACAAGTTACAAAAAAAGGTTATTTTTCCCGGTATCATACCTTGGGAATCATACAAGAAAATGGGCATAATTGTTATTGAATATCGCGGGTATATCTGTTTGGAACTGATAGTTGCCTCTCGTCCGTTCATGTTAATCGAGTGTCGACAGATGCGGTAATAAGCGGTGAAAGATGTGCGATCTAGGAATCAATTATCAGGGTGTCAGACGCGCGGCCCAATCAAGCTTCGTTTTATTCACCGAGTACCAAGTTTTAAGTTCCAGCTCCATTCTTTACGAAAACTATATTCTTCAGATTCGTCCGAGTAACGAATTCGAATGCGAAAAATCGGCTTACATTTTCCCAAATCCTAATTCCCGTTTACCGCGATATTTCGTTCTTATCTTTCATCGAAAAGACCAACTATTGAGTTGATCGATCAAATCAACGAAGAACCATATGCTGGACCACGTGTTTGAGCCACCCCCGTGTGTAGTAGCCATCATCAGACTCGTAATTATATAATTGGTTCGTGATTCTTGTTTTTGCAATGTCGATCACGATGAATCGCATAACGTTTAACGAGCAAGAGTTACAGGAACTGTGTATACTATGACTATGGACCAAACAACATCTTCTCGAGAGACCAAATTCGGCTATTCAAACGTAGATTCGTTTCCCTTAGTTCCGTAAAAGTGTTTCTTTTTGCTTCGTTCGCCGCACCATGGAAAAGCCAAACGAATAAAACTATTTTTCTTAATATGTACAATACGCATTTGGAAACTGTAGGTGTTTATGATTAAGCAATGTTCCAACGATCGCGGTTCCAGCCATCGTCGTATCGTCATCGACCAAAAGCCGCGAAATGTGTAATGCGTAATGCTTGCTCGATTTCCGTGTTCGATTTAACGCCACGAAATTGCAAAATCAACTTTGCCGATCTCGTTCGACCTGTATTCGCGCGAAAAGTCGAAGTTTATCTGAATCAAAAAAATCTAGTCGAACGGGTAAATACGCTTTCGATGCTGTTCTTTGAGACGCGTTTACCAATCACGTGGCTTGATCCATTGGAAGTAAATGTAGCGTTGCGTAAATCATAATTTTCCCAGGATAATGTCACGCTGTTATTAGAATGCCGTGGTCATGTAATTTATTGATATTCTTGAATATTTAACGATTAAATGTTGATTTAGCGGATTCCAATGGATCGAGCGAGAGACAAACTCGTTTTCTTTCATCTTTGTTCGATAGAATCCCTTGCGTGATCCCGGAGTAAACTCGCGATTGATGTCAGAATTCCTATGAATCTTTGCTGTGAACATATCTAATGTGAAATGTTGATTCGGGAGATTTAAACGAAAAAAGAAAAAAAAAAAAGAAAAAAGACTGACGTGACATTTAAGATCTTCAAACGCTTAACACGTTCGCTACCAGTGTCAGGATCGATCGACGAAAGCTACCAATTTGGGAACTCGACCGATCGTCGGAAGATGCAAACGAAAACAATAATTAACTCGCAACGATCGCAGAAAATTGACTATAAAAAGGGAAACGAGATTTTTTTTCCAAGAAAGCAGACAAACGATCAGTAGCCCGTAAATAAACACTTCGTTCAAATGGTAGTGAATGTGTTAACTGAAAATATTACTTAGCAAATTTGTAACGTTCATCTTCCATCTCTTTGGCGGTTTCCTTTTCTTTCCTTATCTTTCATTGTTGAGTTTCATAGCGATAAGTCACGTAGCGAAACGAGTTTAAAGCGATTCAAACGGGAATGTATGAGAAATCCAGAATCACTGCAAAATATAGCCGCATTGAGTATGTACGAAAGAGAATATTGGAAGAGAGAGTTAAAGGGAGATCTTCATTTATTATCGTTTAGTGTTAGATATCATAAAGCAAAAGTAAAAAAGAAAAAAAATATGCAAGTAGTATTAATTAAAAAGAAGCAAAGAATGTAACGCGAGGGAAAGACCCACTTCAAGTATTCCACGAATCGAGAGCTAAGTTCTGTCTCTTCTCTCTTTGTGATCAGACCAAATCTTAGGAGATAATAATTTTAACAACAACAGGAACAATAAGCTGACGCAATGCAACGGTCGAACATGATTAAGAACTAACGGATAATACTTAGTCGAATCTTTTTATTTAAACATTTATCAAAAATAAAACGAAATGAAATAAAAAAAAAAAAGAAAAAAACAAGCGCAGACTAAACATAAATAACGCTCTAAGAAATTAAATGAGAAAGCGTGGGGAAATATAATAAACGAGAGAAAATTGGATTCTCTTAGATACCTCGAAATCGTTTCGTTCGTTGTCTACGCTCATTTTTGTGTAGTATCTCACTTGTACATTGTCATTGTTATAAATTTAGTCGTTGGATGGATTCATATAAAACAATCTTTTGATACCGCGACAGCTAATACAATATGAATTGCAAATATAAGCCGTACCGAGGATGATGCGTATGTGTATGTCCTAAATAAATCGATCGCGGAATGATATTCGTTCGATCGTCGATCCTCTTTCGCTGAGAAGACCGTCTGAAGCGCGTGGAAAATCCTTTCGATTCGATGAAAACAAATAAACAAATAAAGTAATCGGCGTTAGGTCTCATACCGAAACCTCTCTTTCAGAAAAGTGTTTTCCACACCCTGAGAAAAATAGATATACGTGCGTTATTTCGATTTAGATAACGGTTAGTTAAATAATACACGATATTCTAACAGATATTAGCGATGAGTGTTAATCTTCGATGCGAGATTAAAGCTCTCTTCGGAATCGTAGAACTTTGTTCCATGAAAACACTTTATGGAAAGATAGAATAAAGAAAGAAAAAAGGAAGAATGTGCATACGTGTGCGTGTGTGTATATCGGTGCATATGATATAATGAATAAAAATCAAAGGGCATTTGGTGTGAAAAGAAAATGATTTGAAAAGAAGTAGTTGCAGAATGTGGAATAGAAGACCGGAGGAACATACTTCGATGGTGTTATTAGCTAGGCGCCAATTATTGTCATTCCTTCTCTTGCCTCGATACCCTAAGATTGTATAAACAGAACGTAGCGCAAAAGAAGAAATCGATTATATACACTCATACAACTTTTAATATAACAAATTATCGCATCGATTAAGCATGTCGAATCGCCAGCTACGTTTGTCATTCAGTAATCTTGCGCTTTGTTTTTTCTATGAATCGGTGCATAACAATCTATTCCTTGTTAGCCCAATTGAAATATCGGAAAAACTGCTACAAAAGAAAAAAATCAGCAAAAAACAATGTTATTATAAACGATTAATTAATAAAAAACAAATCTTGTTTGTTGTTACTTTTTGGTATCCTCGTCAAGTCCTTTTCTTCAACCTCCGATAGAATAGTAAAATGAAAGGTTTTATACGTGCTATCATAAAGTAAAAAATGATTGACCTACAAAATAAGTATACACGTATCTGATGAGCGAGAACACTTTATTTAACGTGAACTATGACACTGTAGCAGAATGAGTACATGTATATATAATTTAATTAAGCGATATATACTTGGATTCGGAATATCATGGACTAACGCAATATAAAGAGAAAAGTGTTATAGTTTATGTATCCTCCTCCCAGACGGTTTCAGTCAAGATTGCGATGTTGTCTAATCCTCTCATCGGCGCGTATTCCAAAGTCCACATTAAATTAGTAAAAACAACTAAAATCAATGTCATCAGTTCTTAGTCTGTTCTATCACGTTTATTAATTTATATTTTTTACCAACAAAAGTCTAACTGTGCAACCAATTATTCAACTTACGCATCTCGCCCTGATGCAAATCTGCTATTAGTTCGGGACAAGAACTATTGCAAGGGTTTATAGGAGTTAGACGTAGTTGCGTAGCTCCCCGTAGTTGAGCTAGAGCTATGAGACCCGAATCTAGTTCGACCTTTTTATAACTTGGGCTATTGTAATCCGAAGACATAAGGACCCAATTAAAATGTGCTGGTGAGACAGTACTTGAAAGAAAGTACGGGCGTTGATAATATTTTCTCAACACCTTCACCGCATTGATGTCACAATTTTGCCAGTGGACAAACCATTTAGCTACTTCGGGTGAATGTACCCGACGTAAAAATGCTGCCAAGTCGGACGAACCAGTTCTCAGATTTGAAGTTAGAGCGCAAGGTACTGTTTCCATTAAGCGTTCGTTTTCTAAATAAAGCTGTATATAAAATAGATATCACTTATTTTGTTTAATGTACATGAAATCGTTTATCTTAGAATTATGTATTTATTTTCTCGAAATAAAGAAAGATACGATACTTTTATAAAATATATCTTCTTTTGTACTTACATGAGTGATGTTATCAAACCAGAAATAATCTGTGTTCATAACTGCCCAAGAGTCCATTGCATCTGTAATAATCGCAGGTGCATCCCTACTCAAATAATTATCAACAAGATTGCGATATCTCACATCTGACAAACGATCAATGGTTTCTAGAGCTTCACAAGTCTGTAAATATAATTTTTGCAAAAATTAATGACCAGTTTCTGGAAATACTTTTTGTATGTCAGAATTAGTCTTTTATAGAAAAATAAACTTTGTGAAGTACATTTTATAACATTTTCTGAAGTAATATCTAGATCAATATTAATAATCGTACCACGCAGTCTTCTTCTGTTATCATGTAATCGTTATAAAAAGGATTATTGATCATACAATTTTCATAGTACAAGGGTTGCCAGTTCCAAATGGGAAGAACTTTGATAAGTAAAAGACGACTGATTGCAGTAAAATGTGTTCCAACAAAATCAAGTTGGGCTGCTAGACAAGCTAAAGTGCCAAGGACAATCAGAACAAGCGTTCCACGGAAAACAAGCTGTAACCAAGAACGTCGCATTGCAGCCACCAATGGTTGACAAATAATATCCATTTCCTCTTCTGTGAAACCAGCCTGTTGACAATATCTACAAACCAGTCATATAAAGTATAATGATAATTAATTAAAATCATGTAATGCAATATAATTAATATATTAAAAATATTTTACCATGTATAATATAATATATAAAATACTGGTAAAAGAATAATTGGATAATGTAAAGAGTTAATAGAAGATTAATAACAAACATGTGAACAATATGCTTACACACACATAATACAAAAATATGTCATTCTTTGGAAGGAAGCTAAGAACATTAATAAGAGCCAATATTATACATATTTTAGAAAGAAAAACTATATCTATATACATAAAAGAAAATTAATTTACTTGTAAAATGCATTCAACTCATCATCTATTAATCGTAGTTTTTCCGAATGCGACATTTCTTGCTGTTCTTTAACATAATTTTTGCGCAACTGTTTAACACATTTATTATTCGACATCTTCTGATTTCTATTCAATAGAAATTCCTATTGCTATTCGTTAAATTCCTAGGGTTCACTGCCTGGAGCTGAAGAAACAAACCAGTTATTATCGAACAGGAATACTATCCGTACATGCGCACATTTTCGTATTACTCCCGCGAACATATTGATTGTTTATTGCTGTCGAAAATATCGCGGCAAAATATGGCCAATTTCGAAAGTTGTTTATGACTATGAAAAACGTCAACGTATAGCATAAATACATAAAATACATTCCATTTACATAAAAATAACAAGTTGCTACCTATTTAAAATAAAAAAGTCATGTTTCAAAAATATCTTAAATTAATTATGTATGCCTATTTGAAACAGATCTTAAAAACAGCATTTAAAATAAAAAAAAGAGCATATTAAAAGAGACTCTATTTATCTTTCGAATGTACAAATTATTATTATTATTATTTTCACATTTAATTTTTTTCGTTTTCTTTTTTGTATCAAGTCGTCCCTCCATCTGCAAATAATACGTAGTTAAGAGTTTATTATTTTTTAAATTTATATTAAACATTTTTGTAAATAACATATAATGAAGATAACTATTCAACTATAATCACTTAATTTTCGTTCTAAATATACATATAAAAAATAATTTCTTTAGTAAAAGATTGACTGTTATCATTTGTTCAAATTCAGTTTGCATATGTATGTATGTCATTGTTATCACTAATATTATACAAAAGTAAAATTGTTAAATATTATGATTTTGCTGTAAGATTATGTTTAGTTAATTTATTAAAACGTTGAGATATTAGTATTACTGTTACTTTAAAGAAACTTGATAACAATGTACAAAATAAGGTTACTTGGTACGTCTTCATTTAAAAAATGCTATTTTAGAGATAAAGATGTAAGATATAAAAACTTAATGATTAATTTTCTGCTTCAGTTGCACAAAATACAACCACAATCTATAATAATGTCACTCGAAATATTGCATCTCTTTCTATGCTATCAGAGACTCATCAGATGTTACACAAAACATGCAGGTACTTATATATTATATACTTATAATATTTTTATTCCTGTAAAGATAATGCTTCTCTCTCTCAAACTGATTTATTACAGTTATTTTAAATTACAATCTGTAATCTTATAATACATATTCTTTTCTTCTGCAAGGTAGTTTATTCTATTTATTCTACAATAAATATTATTGTAGGGATTTTGCAGAAGGAGAATTAAAGCCTTTAGCGGGAGAAATAGACAAGAAACATCTTTATCCAAAAGAACAAATAAAAAAAATGGGTGAACTGGGTTTAATGAGTATAGCAATTCCTGAAAGTGCAGGTGGAACTGGGCTAGATTATTTGGCTTATGTTATTGCAATGGAAGAAATATCTAGAGCTTGCGCCAGTACAGGTGTTATAATGAGTGTACATAATTCCCTATATTTAGGTCCTATAGAAAAATTTGGCAGTAAAGATCAGAAAGAAAAATATATCACTCCTTTTACAAATGGTAATAAGATTGGATGTTTTGCTCTTAGTGAACCAGGCAATGGTAGTGATGCAGGTGCTGCTTCTACTACTGCCAAATTAAATGGATCTAGCTATATAATTAATGGCACAAAATCATGGATAACAAATGGATATGAATCAGATGCAATTATCTTGTTTGCTACAACAGACAAATCTAAAAAGCATAAGGGTATAAGTACATTCATAATTGACAAACCTACAGAAGGCCTCAGTGTTGGTAAGAAAGAAGATAAATTAGGTATTCGTGGTAGCAGTACCTGTTCATTAATATTTGAAGATTGTAACTTACCAAAAGAAAATATATTAGGAGAACCAGGAATGGGTTTTAAAATAGCAATGATGACTCTAGGTACGAAATAAACTAACATCCATATAAATGCAACATCTAAAAGTGTAATAATTAAATTACACTTCTAGATGCTGGCAGAATAGGTATTGCTGCTCAAGCTTTAGGCATAGCTCAAGCATCTCTGGACTGTGCGGTTGAGTATGCATCAAAACGACAAGCATTTGGTAATTCTATCATTAAGCTACAAACAATTCAACAAAAAATTGCTGACATGGCACTAAAATTAGAAAGTTCAAGATTATTAACATGGCGAGCAGCCACGCTTAAGGATAATAATAAACCTTATACAAAGGTATGACAAAGAAAAACATAATTAAGCTTAAATGTAATCTAATAATTCTCTTGTTCCTGTTTAGGAAGCTGCTATGGCAAAGTTGTCGGCATCTGAAACATCTACTTTTTGCACTCATCAATGTATACAAATTTTAGGTGGTATGGGTTACGTTACTGTTATGCCGGCAGAACGTCATTACAGAGATGCACGTATTACGGAAATTTATGAAGGTACATCAGAAATACAAAGATTGGTTATTGCTGCAAATATTATCAAAGAATATAATCTTAATTGAAGTATTTAGATGTAATATATATTTTTTTACTAAAACCCTTTATATGCAAGCAAAATATTTTTATATATTCCATTAATTCTTTATATATGTATCTGTTTCTTACATAAGAAAAAAGTCAATAAATTTTATATATTATGATTGCAAAGTAGCATTTTTCCTACATGATTCAATGTCACAAAATATATATATATATGTATGTATGTAAATATTGCAAAATATTATATACATATGTATGTACGTCTGTCTATACTAATGCTGCATTATCAGTTTCTTAGTAACATCATAGGAATTTCTATTCGTGATTCTACCCTGCTCGTTATGGGGTAATGGCTAATAGATCATCTATTAAAGTAAGATTAATGCATAGAGATGGTAGACACTGCTCATAATGAGATTTTATTTTAAAATCTCTACTAATATTGTAATTCGATAAGATCGCACATCATACTTAAAGACTAAAATTCACAACTGAGCAGCGCGAACTCTGATACTCCCTGTATTAAGACCTCAAAACTTTAATGATTATTTTGTCTAAATTGCATTTCTAAAACTATCTTAAATACTACACTATAGATCCCAGTATAACAGATAACAATATACATATAATTTGTGCAAACGACAATTATGGTTTTTCAACTATATTCTTATCGAATTCTTTCTTTGCTTTTGCATAAGCAAACATGTTGGATATGACATTTAAATTCCATTTGTTGTACAGAGATCTATTGGAATGCAAAGAAATATATAAGTGTATGTAACATTTCAATCAGAATTTCATTGTATGCCTCTTTTATATACAATAGTGCACTCTTTTAGTGTTTGCCGACTTTCACATTGACATAGTTTTTTCTTCTTTCATATATATGTATATCTGTATATTAATTCAGTTATTTTATATAATTATTTTCATATTTTTCACAAATAATATATGTTAGTACAATAATTAAAATTGATTTAATTAAGGTTTATCAAGTTGGTCCTAATTTTGATGCATAAATTTTCTTTTAATTTCTTAATTAGAAGCTAGAAACGTAAGCAAAGCACAATTACTATAATTTACTAATCATCTGTCATTTTATCTATTCCTAATTGTAATATTGAATGTTAGTAAATTATCACAAAATCAATTTTCATTCATAGAACTGCTAAAATAGTTTCGTTTAATTTTTCTGATTATTATACACTATATAATTGAGCTTGAAAAACCTCAGGCCATGTTGTGTAAACTTATTAAAACAGTGGTTATATAAATATAGTGATGCTTCTCTTGACTTCAAACCATAACATAATGAATCTAAAACACAAATCGCGAACTGTCATTGGACTCACAATTTTTGTGTCAAACGTTCTTATTTGTGTTATGCAGTAAGCATTCCGAACGACTTATTTATAAATTTTAATATCGAACTACTATGGTGTTAAATAACAATTACATTTTTTTCCACCTATATTGATTTTTATCGAACTGTACTTTTTTCTTGAATATTTTATACATCATATAAGTTGAACTGATCTGTGTATCAGCTCTCTCTCTTATTATTGGCTATATTATAATCTTTGACTGTAGATACATTTATCTAAAACGCTTGTAAATGTAAATAAATTAAAATCATAAGTAATTGTAGTAGACACAGAATCTAGACACTTAAATTCTGGAAATTGTCCCGATCCTGCAGGATCGCCTATGACAAAACATATGTGAGTGTATTTCTATAGGTATGCATATGTATCTGAGACATATAAGGAAATTGATTTAACCATTCGTAATAGAAGCTATCAAAGCCTCAATCATCAGCTCGCATACCCCTTACTTCTCCTTGATCTCTTTGCTGAAAAATTTAATGATTGTTTGCAATTAAGTGTGCAGTATAAATAGCAATTGCAGTAATTTAAAGTGAAAAAGTTACTTACTCTATCTAATTCTTCTTTTGTGCTTTCCTCAATTGCTCTAATATCTTCCATAGTTAAACCATACCAACGATCTATCCAACAAAAGACTTGCCTATGGAAGTTAGTAAAAAGACGCCTTTCTGCTTTTTGTATAAAGTTTTCGACACGACTTTGTAGACCAAACCATTTAAATTCACAAGTGACTAACTTATAGCATGTCATTACAGGTTGGACATTATTCTTCCAATCTTTACCTATAAGAGGACCCCGACCTGTTTTCACAGATTTAAATTTGGTTGGGTCCTCATCCTCTTTGTAATCAGCACTTGCAATTGGGTCATTTGCAATATCTATATGTACCACTTCTCTTATCTTTAATTTATCAGGAGGTAATTCATGAACCTATTAATTAAAAAATAATAATTATAATACACAACAAAGAAAATGAAGCACATTTTTTTAATTTTTATACACACATTATGTTGATTTCCAACATCATCAATGTGAAATGATTCAATCATAATTACAAAGTGTTCTTTCATATATCCAGGATTCTGCACAAATGATAATAATAGATAAAAATACACATCAAAAAATCATTAAGAATATTTTTATGAACAAATTGTACTTACAGTAATGACTGTTTTGCAATAAGGATAAGCATTCCAAGCTTCTTCATGAATTTCCAAGGAATTCTTTGGCAGCATAATGCGAATAAAAGCAGGCACTTTACTAGCTAAATGATAAATTTTGTATGTATATTGACCTGAAGAATATTTGCCACCAAGCAAAGGATAATTTGTGAATGGCTCATTTTTTAGTACTTGTATACCCTCTCCTCCTCCAGTATTATTTTTGCTAGCTTCTGCTACAGAATACAGCTGAGCCACTTGATACTGCCATAAAGTAAGTCATTTTATAATAGGTATCATAAAGACAATGAAAAATTTATTTTAATAAAGAAAATGTATAAAATAAAAAATAATACCTAATTACCTACAAGTATAACTTGTCTTACAAGAAAACTGTAACATCTATAATTTATTTATTAAATAAAACATTATTAAATCATAATAATTTTAAATAATTCTTTTTCCTCGCAAGGTATAAAAGTAAAACGAGCTCAATAAACATATGTTAGCAAATAATTAAAGACTAGATTAAGGTAATTGGGCAGAAGAAAAAGATTTGTTACATCACAAAATTAAGTAACAACAAATATAACAATGAAATCAACATGATCTGGTAACATTTGTCATATACACTGGAATAAAAATTCAAAACAACATTCAAAATAGTTACGTGCCTCTAAATAAGTATTAATTAGATGATTTGTAATTTTCTTAATGATATAGTAATGATGTAAAAGCTAATTTAAATTAATGTTTCTTTTTCCATAGTAATAACACATTTCAAAATGGGTCATTATAATAAGACCTTGTTATTCATTAAATACATACCTCTTTCACATTAAGAGGTAAAGTGACACGGCTGAAACAAAGAGAAATAAATTATATTTGTGTTCAATTAAATAATAAGTAAAAAGATGACTATATATTTATGAGCAACGACCTTGAGTACACTTAAGTATGATATTAAGTACTATGCACTAAGTATCGAAAACCGAACGATAGATAATAACGCATGACGAATGAATATCTTTTGAAACGTTACTCATCAGTTAAAATGATATTTTCATCATGTATAAAAATTTTGTCCGTATGGATGGCAAGGGATGAAAGTACATCCCTCTTTGCCCCTCCAATCCCACCCGCCGTTAAAGATTAGTAACCATATCTCCAAGAATTGCTTTTAAATGTTCGACGACTACTTCCTTACCGCGCGATGTATTAAATTAACAGCGAAAAATCTCGAAAAAACTTACAATTCTTTGATGAGCATTTTAACAAGCAGAGCACATGGGCTTCAGTAATTTCAGTGCGACCACACAGAACCACCCTTGCTTCAGCAAATTCACTCGTGTTATCTCTCAACCCGCAGTCATACGCATACAACGGCGTCGACTTCTCAACCGACTGCCACACACTCGTATCACCGAGCAGACACACTGCTACAGCCACTAAAAAGTACACATACTTGCGCACACGAGTACATTGAATTTCCCCACTCTTATCTCACAGACACTTTGCAAATGACGTCATGCTTACATGCACCTTAGTTCGCATGCGCATTTATCATCTATCAGTTTACAATAATTTTATCTGGGGATTTTGTATAGAAATTCGCAAATAAAAGTATGGAAACAATTATTAGATATATCATTTATTAATTTATTATCTACCATTAGTGAATCATATATTTACTTTACAGTTCCTGTTTGATTCAATTTAGAATATATTTAAATATATTATGAACGTATATATGTATGTATATATGAATGAAATTTGAAATTGAAAAGCTACAAAATTCACCATGACTTTCATGAAAATTGAAAATAAAGGAACACAGGATATATAAATGGGACATTATATTTAAATCAAATAAACATTCAATTTCAATAAGGATTATAATTTACAGTTTATAGCCCTTAATATAATAATTAGGTTATGCAATAGGATTAATTACATAATGACATAATAATAGATATTGGAATAAGGTAACATATCGTGAATTTTAATATCGCATGTATTACAAAATACATCATAATTTTTAACAACATAATTCGTAGCAATGAATAAGTTGCACAACCATTGTAAATATTGCTTGCTGAATAAATTGTTAAAAATAAAAAATATATTTCTATATATAAAAAGATATTTCCATAAGTATTTTTATAAGCAGATAATTTTTTTCTTACATACGTCTTAAAAATAAAAGTTTTTTTGATTGGTTGATTTTTATCTGGATATTAAGGGGCATTTTTACAGAAATTGTTAAAAGGTATAATAATTAACTTTAAAAGTTACTACTTAATTTTTCACTAAGAAGATATTTATAAATCTATACACTATAGGATATATATAATCGAATCTATGATATATAAGTTTCAAAATTTTTCTATGCAAGTATTTATAACTGTATAACAAATTAAAAGGTTATTCTATATATTCAGTCTTCAAAATAATATTAGATTGTACGTACATGCAAGTTTCTCATGAAAAATAAGTTTTATATATTTGTATTAAATGTTGTTTCATAATGACATATATGGTTATAAAATCTATATTGTGCATAGATGTTACATATCATGTAACATTCGTTGGCTCATTTTAGAATCGACTGTAATCGACGAGTCCGATTGATCGATATGGTTTGGTGTGTGTGACGAAATGTACTTGGATGACAGCGCGTATACTGACGCGCCTAAGAATATTTGGTTTAGGGTAAATGAAAAGATGGAACAGTCGTTTGAAAGTTAGAAGAGGGATTGAGTAACATGTACGCATATTTTTTCGCGAGGTGGGCTCATTGGTGGACTATTATAATTATCAATCGAGTTTCGTTGTTACATGTTATATAGAAGATAAGTACGTCAAATGTATGGTGGCTTGTGAGTGCAGAGAAGACGAAACGCGTGGGAAGATTAGAAAAGCTGGAGAAGCTACGTTTCGAAAAAGCGGACATATAAGCAAACAAATTGAAGAAAAAGAAAGACCGAAAGTAAGCGTTTCAAGATTCAAATCAGAATGGACGAATGTATGCTGAATGATTTGTTAGAATGCTCGGTATGTCTCGAGCGATTAGATACATCGAGCAAAGTACTTCCCTGTCAACATACCTTTTGCAAGAAATGTTTAGAAGAGATAGTTAGCACTCACCGCGAATTACGCTGCCCTGAATGTCGCATTTTGGTTGATGCTAAAGTGGATGACCTGCCTCCTAATGTATTGCTAATGCGTATTTTAGAAGGAATGCGAAATGCAGCTCCTAAATCTACAAAATCTATAACTAAAAGCAACGCAGGACCTCAAAGACTGTTTGGTGGTCACCAAGTTACTTCGACTCCTATTGTAACTACTAGTCCTACTCCTGTTGCATTCACAAATGAACCAGTTCGGCATGGTAATGCAACGGCAAAACAAGTTCAATTACACAATCAAACATATGGCCGAGCAATCTATGATTATGTGTCCAAAGTTCCAGGGTAAGTTTATAATCTCTTTGAAAATCAAGTTAGTATTCATTTAAACAATATTTTATTAATTGTTTCATATTTTAGAGACTTGTCGTTTAAAAAAGGTGACATTGTTATCCTTCGTAAGAAAATTGATAATAATTGGTGTTTTGGAGAAAGTGCTAGTAGTCATGGAGTTTTTCCTTTATCTTACGTTCAGGTATATTAAAATATAGCTTAATATAAAAATATTGAAAGTACTTAGTATTTAACATGTTTATTTATACAGGTAATCACACCATTGACACCAGATGTTCCTCAGTGCAAAGCTTTGTATGATTTTAGAATGACTAATGACGATGAAGATGGCTGTCTTACATTTAATAAGGTATGTGAATATCTATATATTTAATATTCAATAATAATTTAATATTAAATTTTTTATTCCTGTTTTGTAACAAGTACTGCAAAAATAACATAAATAATATTTTTAAATGACTTTACAGGGTGAAATTATTAGTGTTATTAGAAGAGTTGATGAAAATTGGGCAGAAGGAAAACTTTTGGATAGAATTGGCATCTTCCCATTGGCTTTTGTAGAACTAAATAGTGTGGCAAGAGCTTTAATGAAACTATCAACGAAGTAATTTTTATGATTTTGTCCTTAAAAATAAAGTTTAAGTATAGAAATTAGAATTAATAATTAAATAGTGATATTGGTATTACGTGTCATTGATTGAATATGATGTTTTCTTTAAATAGTGCACAACCAGGTCCATCAAGAGTAGCCCCTCCTACTCCCACTAACGAAGAAACCACACTCTTAATACCGACTGATCATTCGCGTAATTTACAAACAAGTCAACCACGACCTCAACTTGTACAGGTATCATAAGTAAAATTAATTTAATTTTTTATTATTTTATTACATACCATTACATATAATTAATTTACATTAATTTTTTAACATTTCAAGATGCCAAAAATATCTTTAACAAAGCTTACCAATTTCTTACATTTGATCAACAGAATACAGTTTTACCAGTTTCTGACTCCATTTCAAATGTATCATCAGGAGGTAGTTCTTCAACTACTACTCCAAACACCCCTAATAGTTCTACTACATCTAGTAGCTCTAGTACTGCTCCAAGTAGTCCCAGTAGCCCAGCAACATCTCCTCCTGCAGTTGGAAATAGACATAATGTTAAGCGTCACAGTTTCACTGCTGTTAATACTGGCCATCAAGCTCATCCACATCACAGACACAGTGCTGAAATACTTAGTCCTGCAGTAGACAATGCCATTGGCAGTGGTAATAGCAATTGCAGTAATGATTCATTTTCTTCACTACAGGTAAAAAAGTTTATTTAACAGCAACATGATAAAAAATTTTACAAACTTTATGTTTATAACAGTAAATTTTATTTTCATTCCTCAGACAAGTACTAGCCTTGCAGATCATAATCTTCGTCATAGGCGAAGCGGTAGTAGTGATCTTGCTCTTGCTCAATCATCACAGAGTTCGTCTGCTACAACCGGAAATACTCATTTACCAGCTGCATACATAGCTCTATATCCATATAAACCTCAGAAAGCAGATGAACTTGAATTACGGAAAGGTGGCATTTATATGGTAACAGAACGATGTCAAGATGGATGGTTTAAAGGAACTTCTAATCGTACACAAAAGTGTGGAGTCTTTCCTGGAAATTATGTTGCGCCTGCTAAGTATATGAAATACTTACAATAGAAATACACAATATAATTTCTTGATTTTAAATAATTCTGTTTTCGTAGGTGTCAACGTG
This sequence comes from Bombus confusus, assembly GCA_014737475.1. NCBI lineage: Eukaryota > Metazoa > Arthropoda > Insecta > Hymenoptera > Apidae > Bombus > Bombus confusus. The sequence continues at coordinate 2,141,720 of JACXIV010000035.1, forward strand.
GCTTGTGTCGAGGTTCACCAAATACAGGACAGCACCAAAACTTTCCATCTTCAACAAGTCAAAATAATACCGAGTCACGGATAACTACTACTTATACCAAGAATAAAGGAGCTACTCCTCAACCTTATAATGCACGTACATTGTTACCACCAGAATTGCCACCACGTGCTATTAGTCCATCTTTTATGGTATCATCATCTTGGCATGGGCAAAGCCAAACACAAAGTCAAGAAAACAGTCCGCCTCGATATAAGGAACAAAATTCAGCAAATCCTCTCGGACGTAGCCACAGTGCTGTTATGTCATCGAATATTTGTACGTAATGATTTTATAGAATACATTATATTAGAATATACATGAGACCGCTTTTTGTTTTAGCTTCTCCTGGAAAACAGGTAACTTTACCACAGTCATTAATGACTACAACTACAGTTACTGGTGTTAGCAACAGTGGAACTGTTGTTACTGGTGCCACTTCTTCCATAATGAATGAAATGAACAAAAGCCCAAATAGTGTTTTACATGCAATAGCTTCTCCTTCTTCTACCGCATCTGTTTCTGCACCTAAAAACACTGAAAAGGTATAAGCTTATCTTTCCATAATATATGATATTTGTTTTCTTATTATACAAACATAGACATATAAATAAAACATACACATGTACTTTTGAACTACAGCAGAAGGAAAAGAAGGATAAATGTGTTTCTTTGATGCGTCGGTTAACGAATATTAAAAAATCAAAATCACCACCACCTACTACATATTCCATGGACAACCCTGTTTTTGAGGATGGCAATTCCATCAATCCAGTACATGTTCGGTAAGTTTTTTCTTTATTGCGGTAATAGCAAGCCATGCTTTATATAAGTATGATAGTGTATTTAAATATACAAATTTAAGGAAAATAAAATAATTTTTAATGATTTGCATGTTTGTAGCATATTGAACATATTTTTTTAACAGTTTGCATGCACTGCTATCCAAAATTGTTTATGTTTTTGTGTACAATGTAAAATGTATGTAATTATGTATATGTATTTTTGTTATGTGTTGTATAATTATTGAATTCACTGTATAATTGCAATGTTTATACACATATAGGGAAAAACTAGTAAATTAATTGTACATTGTGCAAAATAGTTAAAACTCTTAGATTGTTTTTTTTTTACTGTTTGCCATATTTCTTAACACAATATGAGCTGCACGTGTTGAATTATTTGTCTAATTCTACACGGGGGGGTTGGGCGGATATATTTAAAATTAGATCAGGATCTTGCCCAAGTCAGTTGCTACAGGTGGGAGCTACACAGGAATTAAATGCTTCAAACAACCATCATCGTTTGTGTCCAGGCTCTGTCCAAGGACATGTCACATCTTCACAAAGACTTAAATACAAGGAGAGACCATCTTTACCGGTCTCGATCCTCCAGAGGTTAGTTATTGAAATTATATGTCTGACAAATAAAGTGACTGAAAAATTAATATCTGCAGTAAAATGTATTTATCTTGATATATTTGTCCAGCTCATATAGAAAATGGAAATTGTATTTAGTCTTTTATAATAAAATATGTACGTAATAATTGTGTGATGCATATGTTTAACTGAATTAACATTTGCAATTAAATGTATAATAGTGCTATATATACATATAGGTAAGTATAATGATAAATATTGCAAAAGTTAGAAAATATGTGTTACAAATGCTTGATTATGTTGATGGCATTAAAATATATTTCATTCCTATTTTTCAGTTGCGTTTTCGTAGTTGTTATTGTTCTTTTAAATCATGGATTTTATCAAACATTTGCTTGTTGATTGAGTATGTGTGCATTTAATGCATAATCATTACATAAAGTTAACGAATTTCTTGAAACTATTACAATTCTACTTTTATTTTTATCATTAATATTCACAGATCTAACGAATCGGCTGGAATGGCATGTACACCGATGGGAAATCATCATCGTAAAAGTAATTCATTAGATGCTGGTATGGGAAAACAAACGAAACAACAACCCACACGCGAACGGTAAAAATTATCACTTAAATCTTTTTATATTTTTATATTTTGTCTAATTATTAATATTTTTTGCTTCAGCGAGCGAGTATACAGATTTCGTTGTATTGTGCCATATCCACCTAATAGCGAGTTTGAACTAGAACTTCGAGTAGGAGATATTATTTATGTACACAAAAAACGCGATGATGGCTGGTACAAAGGCACTCAACAAAGAACTGGTCGTACAGGCCTTTTCCCGGCAAGTTTTGTCGAAGCTTTCTGAGATACAGCGCAAAACCATTTCGTATTAGAAACTTGTATATAATACTGCACGAGCTGAAGGTGACATATTGCACATCAATTTTCAGGTTTATTAAAGGTATAATCATTAATATAAAGGTAAGTGTAGGATTTAAATTGTGAAATTAATCGTAATATACTAAATAGTACAGTAAACATATACTTGTATGTTACATGTAGTATGTTTATATGATTTTATTATGATTATGACAAAGAATTTTTTTAATTATGCAATGAATGAAATATAGTGAAATTGTCCAAAATGGATACTGCCATTGATATTATATTCAACAGAAGTTATTAAAGCGATTAAGGAAGTAAGAGATTATATTACAACAATACTGCCATTTGAACAAACATAATTACAGAAAAATGTATTATTACTGTGTTTTTTTATTAATACGAGATCAGTTTCATAATTCATAGTATAAGAAGAAGTCTATGAAATTATTTTATTATTTACATTTTAAGTTTTTGTTCACGTATAGTAACATTTTAAGATAAGGTAATTTGAATTTTCATGAAACTTAAATTATTATTAAATGTACTATTGCATACTTTTTTTTACAATTTTATACAAGCAATTGTTGTTTAAATGCCAGTTTGAAAAAAATAACGGGATTACTATTAAGATTTTGTGTAATTTCTTTGAATTGTTGCTTTTAAAAAATTTATATGATATATTTTATGGTGTTATTGAAGTTGTATGGACATAAGAAATTATATCAGTCTTTATATCAGTATGGTCAGCTTTGATAAACGTTTTATTTTATAGACATTTTTCTTAGAAAAATATAGTAATTCGTATCATATAGAAAAATGTAAAACATTTTACTATGAAGTGTTTTATATTGTATATTAATATATCTTTTCTTTATGTATATGTGAGATTACATAATGATTTCAAATTTCACAAAGTTGATTTTGTTAAATATGTGATTGGCTATATCAGACTGGCCTATATTTCTGCATAATTGTAGACATTTAGTTAAATAGATTTTAACAAAAAAGGTGAACTATAATATTAATACTTATAGTAAAATCAATTGTATATCTGTACTGTACAACTGAATGTGTATGTTTTTCTTATTTACGGGGTATTTAAACATTCAAGAACAATAAGAAACTATATCGTTAACAGCCTATTTCACATAACATAATTGTAAGAAATTATTAAGGCAAATTAATGAGCTTCCTAAGGCTGAATAATAATCAATATTTTGTTAAATTTGTTATTTTTCTGTAGCAGATGCTATTCTGAATTATGTGTAAACATGTGCCGAAAACATTTTTTTATTAACGTTATGTTATCGTTTTCAATTATATTAATTTCAAAACAATGTTTATCATTCACAGAATAAGTCTGATTGCGTGTTGTTTTTCTATATATGTTATAATTTATTTAATTTATATATCTGTGTCCACAACATTATAAAAAAATGTTTTATAAATCTTTATTATTGTACTTATGTATTCAGTGGAAACAACATCAAGGTCATAAAATCAGTCAGGTGTTAAATTATGTTTATGCATGTTTCGAGTGCTGAAATAACAATTTGAGTCACGTATATAAAAATAAGAAGTTCGAGCTTAATTCAAAATATAAACTCAGAATTACGTTTTTTTTTTTTTTTTGTATTTATATTTAACAAAATATATGCATCACCTTTCGCACAGTGCAATTCACGAATGATACTTGCTGATTATATAAAATGCTACTACATAAGCCTGTGTCACCTTTTAATATTTTAATATATGACCTCGTTATATCGTTTCTACTGACTACATATATGTATATGTGCATAGCACATAACAGACGCACATACAATATATGAATAGGATAACAGAGGAAGAAATAACGAAAATATTTGATTTAGTGATTTAAAAATCACTGGGAATATAAAATTTAAATCTACTAAATTTTCTCAATAGAAAATCGTGACATAATAATATCATAATGATTATTGCTAAATTTTAGAAACATAGTTTTAAACTTATGGAGAAGATACTGACTATAAAAGTTTCATATGTGTTTGTTTTTCTAATATATAAATTACCTTCTCTCTTCCTCTGATGTTATAAAAAAATATATCTTCATATTTAGTAGTATACACCATATAAAATGTATTTATATGTAGGTGTTTTATATAACATGAAATTAAGTAACTTATTAGTAGCGATAATATCTTATAAAACAAATATTACTTCATTATGGCAGATAAATTTCAAATAGTAATACAAACAGTAATAATATACATTGATGTATGTAGTAATGAAAATATTGAAATTTACAATTGATATGATTTGTTAAACTTCATTCATTTTTAATTTAAAGCGTAATTTGAATTACATTCTGAAATAAGTACAGTAATATGAATACAGTTTAGAATTGTAAATAAAATATGACTCAAAAAAAAATTAAACTCAGTTTTCCATGTCATATGATTATTTTATAAACTAAAATTGAGAGCAGTAGAATGTTATTCAAAATTCATATGTTGCATCCAAGTTTAAGTAATTTATACATACAGTAATCAATTGTCTCTCAATAATTGTTAAATTTGATATAATATTTCTGTCTTCCTTTCAAAATAATAATTATATTTAATTGTTATTTACTAATTGCCTAGTATTTAGTCATTTTTATTTTAATATAAAATTATATTATATCAAATTTATCTTCATATTATACTCCGTATCATAGAATTAACATTTAAGTATCAAATAAAAAGTATAATAAAAAAACACTATATGCTGCTGAAAAATGTATTTATGAGTGATTTCTTCCCTACTGTAGCATTGTATTTTATTACTAGCAAATTTTATTGTTATATTTCATATGATAATTTAATTATATTAATATCAGTAAAATATGATAAGGAATACAAATCACATTTAGAACACTAATAATAATAATATCATTATATTATTTTAATATATATTTATGTTTGATTGTTAAAAGATATTATTAAAATAGAAAAAAATTGTTTTTTTACAGATTAAATTTGTAAAAAAGTAGATAAAATTTTTACCGCTTATTATGAGCAAAATTAATCAACAATTCAAGATAATTTATTGATATCCCAATGATAATAAATTATACAAAAATTTATATTGTTATGAATTATGAAGTATAGAATATGAAATGAATTTTAATTATATGAATTTTTTATGTTAAAAATACTTTTGATAATATTTATTAATTATACCGAATAATAATACACAATTATCTATTATCAATACATAAGTCACAAATTTGTTGTAAAATACACTTTTTATTTTTAAATGATCTGACATTGACCAAGCTATATAATTGTGGGAGGACACATATGTGATTCAATGTGTAGCCGCGGCCAGTCCAATGATTGTTAATTATTAAACGAATGTAAGTTCTCTTTTCTCCAACTCTTTTCTTAATACATATATTAATAAAATCCAGTTAGAATAAAATTTTTCAAAATTAAAACATAATAATTAATTGCGGTAATTGACATAATCTTATCATTTTTATCCACATTTTTCGATGTTCGTAACTTAATTAAATATATCAATATGAAATTAAAATATGTTTTATAAACGTTAAGAATCATTTCAAATTTGTATTTCTTCCCAAAATAAACAATATTATTACATATGAGCTATTACAATGAATATTACATTTCAATTATTTTTATGAACATAATGTTCATGAAAAGATTATTTTCGATTAAATACGCAAATTACGATCTACATGAATTATACAGGTGCAGTTATATATTTATATATATGTGTATGCGCAAGAAAAATTTGGACTTTAAACTTTAAAATATATAAAAAGATGTATGCGTATACATACATACAGGGTGTTTATTTGAAAACATAAATGACATTTGATATTCGCGGTTAGTAATCAATTTGCAAGCATGTATTCATATGTGCATTGAATAAAAAAGAATCAGATCAAAGAAACACAGGCAATTTTGTACACTGGCAAAAGATAATGACAGATGGGTCAATTGCTTTTAAGTTGAGGTCAGGTTGTATTTTGTCCTATTGGTTACTTCGATAGATATACAGATAATATAAGATAATAGTAAAATAATTAAACTGTATACAAGACAGACATTCTATAATTACTAACCTCTAATTTTTAGATGTCATAATTAAATATGTATCTCATACTACATTTTTATTAACCTAATTAAAATTTTAATTCGCTTTTATAAACTATTTAACAAATTAAAAAGTTTCAATATTGTATTACTATTATTAGAAATCTCCATCAAATATCTGGATTACAGTATAAAGTGTATTGTAATTAGTAATAATGATAGTTGGGAGGATGTTATTACCTACTCTCGCCAGAACAAGATTGACTTCCTATGCAAGACCACAATTGTTAAAGCAGAGACAAGATTTGGTAATATTTACTCATTACTTTCTGAATTTACTTCTATAACATTCTACATTCTAATAAATTTTCTTTTCTTAGACTTTATTTCTATTAGTATGTAAATTATCAAACTATCATATTACAAAAAATATTGAATATATTTCACAAAATAATGTAATTAGAAATGGTACAGCTATACAGAATTTTAATAATGAGGAGAATAAACCTCTATTAGTTTTACTTAGTTGGTTGTTACCAAAACGTAAACATGTTCTGAAATATGCAGATTTGTATTTGGAACAAGGGTTTGATGTTGTGGTAGTATCAATTACACCTTGGCAACTATTATGGCCCACAAAAGGATCTAGGGTAAATATATGAAATGTAAACTATAGTATATGTTACATTAATATTCATAACATATAATTTAATTTGTAAAAGTTTTCTTTTAGCTGGTTGCAGCAGATTTGATAGAGTTTTTGACAAAACATCAGAATTATCAACAAATATTATTACATGGATTTTCAGTAGCTGGATATATGTGGGGAGAAGTATTGGATTTAATGCAGAATGACCCTAAAAAATGTAACAATATAATTGATAGGATTGTTGGTCAAGTATGGGATAGTTTGGCTGATGTGAGTGAATTAACAATAGGTGCACCACGTGCTATGTTTCCAAGAAATGAAATGCTACAAAATATGTGCCAAAAGTATTTAGAGTAAGTTTATTTTTAATATTAATTCCATTTATATTTCTTAAAATGTTTCAATTTGAATTATATGCACTAAAACAATTTATACAGATATCATATGAAAACTTTTTATAAACCATCAACTCAGTATTATATAAGGTCTAGTCAATTGTTTCATACAAATTTAGTGCATAGCCCAGCATTATTTTTTATAAGTAAAACAGATCCAGTGGGTTCATTAACAAGTAATCTAAGAGTGAAGGAAAGCTGGGATTCTTTGGGTGTAAAGGTAAGATGTGTAAATATAAAAAATAATTACAGGTATGTAAATTGTAGAATAATATAGAAATATTTATATTCTTTTCAGATTTATGTTAAGATATTTGAAAATTCCCCACACGTTGAACATTATCGTAAATACCCAAAAGAATATGTTGCAGAACTGTATGCGTTTTTGAATAAATTAAATTTGATGCAAAATAAAAAAAAAATGGCACAATTTTAAATGTGCCATATGATGTTTTATTACTTATATTTACGAAATATGTAGTTCTTTAATATAGATTTTGATACAAATTTTTATATATAAATCAAAGCAAGTTATTTATAATCAATTGAAACTTTTTAACAAGTCTCAGCTGTGAACTTTATCATCTGTAAGTAAAAACACATGTTTCTGTGCAATAATATTAAAAGTATAATCAATTTTATAGCAAGAAACAAAGAAGTGTTCATTTAAACAGGTATAGTAAAAGAGAAGAGGTACTTTGTGAACTACATATTTTATAATAGTTTTAAACTTATTTGATGAACTCCGTCTTTAGCAAATATATATATGAATACTTATTTTTTTTTTTTAGTAACTATTTTTTAACCATGATGCTAATTGTAACTTATATAGTACACAAGAAAAATGTGTTTTATGCACTGAATGTTAATATATCATTACAAAAATGGTTATTAATATGTTACTTATTATACAATGTATACTTTTAAACATAATAAAATTTGAGTTAATTAAACTTTATTTTTATCATACAGATTTTCATGAATTTTCTGTTTATTCTTTGATTTATGTTTATATTTATGTTTTTGTTGTTCTAATATTTCCTCAATTTCATCTGGATCCTTCCCTTCTAGGATAAGTTTCTTGCGTTTATTGATCATTCTTTTGCCATAAAAGTCCGTCTCGTCTAATTTCATTTCTGCTTTTCGCTTAGTAACAGATATTTGTGTCAAAATTGTAACTATTTCTTTATCTAAATACAAAAAAGGTTATATTAATATATTCTGGGTACATTTGTTTTGTAAAATAGTAGAGCTAAAAATGTATTACCATTAACTTTATATTCTGTAAGTTTTGTACCAATAGCATTTTCAATTGCATGTAGTAATTTAATATCGTGTGGAGTTATTAGGGTAATTGCCATGCCATTTTTGCCTGCTCTAGCTGTTCTTCCAACTCTATGAATGTACTCCTTTGGTATATGTGGTACAATATGATTTATAACTAACTCAACCGTAGGAATATCTAAACCTCTTGCTGCAACATCTGTAGCTATTAAAATTTTTGCATGATTGGACTTAAATTGAACAAGTGCAGCAAGACGATCTTTCTGTTTTATCATTGCATGTAGGGCTACATTTTTAAATCCAACGTCGTTTAGTGTCATGGATAATACTTGACAGTGTCTAAAAAAATACAATATGCAACAAAGCATTAAGAATGTTTATGTCTATATCAAGTATTATATATATACAATTCCACTTTACTTGCAAGTATCTGTAAATATCATTATAGAGCCATCTTTATTACTTGCTCTAAAGGTTCTAATTGCTTCTACTAAAAAGGAATCACGTACATCACTTGGACAAAGTACATAACGTTGATCAAGTTCTTTTACTGTAGCTACACCAGACTCATCTTTAGATTCCCATATAAAAACCTTTAAGAATAGTTTCAGCTCTATATTCATTCTACTATTCCTTTTTCATTTGTTTAAATATTTACAGAATTTTATATTACCTTACTGGATGCTATCTGTTTTACTTTGTCAAGGGTATCTGTCATTGTTGCACTAAAAAGAAGCATTTGCTTCTGTTTAGGTAAAGCCCCAAATATAGTTTTTAACTGATCATCAAAATGACCTTCTAAAAGTCTATCAGCTTCATCTAAAACTAAAAATTTAATTTGCTTCAAAGAAAACGTATTACAACTTTCAAGGTGATCTGCTAAACGTCCTGGAGTTGCAACAACTATATGTGGATGTTTTGATAACTCTAGTCCTTGTACAACCATATCCATTCCACCAACAATTACACATTTTTTTAAACCGATAGATTTTCCTATTGCTGAAAATTGATCGGCGATCTGTAAAGAAAAAGTTTTATCAAAAATAGAAAAAAGAAAACAAGTATAAATATACGTTTTAAAAGATTAAAGTGTTCAATATACTTGAAAAGCAAGTTCTCTAGTTGGTGTTAGAACAAGTGCAAATATGCCATATGGTTCTTCAGATAATTTTTGTAATATAGGAAGTGCAAAAGCAAGTGTTTTGCCACTGCCGGTTTTTGCACAACCAATACAATCATCACCAGCTAGAATTCTTGGGATACAATTTTTCTGTATTGGAGTAGGGCATTTTAATCCTACAATAAATAATAATAATATAACAACTTTCTTTGTCTTTCAAGCCCATTATTTAAATCCTTACCCATAAAATTACATTGCTGAACAAGCCACGAACTTAAATTTAATGCAGTAAATGTCATGGCTGTTTTTGTCTTTCGTATAGGTTAACACGTGGAATGTTTCGACTAATAGAACACAATGGTTTTGTAAAAGTTAATTTTAATAAAGATTCAATTTAAATAAGGAGTATATTATTAACGGATAGCATTATTTAATATAAAATGAATTACATTTCATTAAATAATTTTATATATACGTTATAAAAGATATTTTTATAACATATGTGACACAAGAGACTAAATCATTTGAACGATTCTCCTGTTTGATTAGTGTTTGATTATATGCAAGATTATACATTAGTTTATTATTTTTTTTATCTTATAACATTTTATAATTAATTTAATAATGTTAGTAAGAATATCAATTTAATCACTACACTAACATCAATATTATTAGTATTAATTATTATTACGATTAGTACTAATAATAATAATATAATCGATAGTAAGTACACATGTACTAGTCTTAAATTTCATTTTTGGAATTTTTTCCGCTACATGCCCTTACAAACACCAATTTTATTAGTACATTTTGAAAGTAGATAGAATAAAATGAAAATCACAGAATTGTATATTTTTATACTTATGAGTATTTTTAAAACAATAAATTTTCATAAATCATTAATAAAGTTAATAAAATAAGTATCCTGTATCTCGTCTGTCTAGAGCCTAGAGCGGTATTTCTTAATCTTTTCATGATGCGGCACTTTGTTTGTTATATTATTTACGTGTGGCTCATTCACAATTTTTAATAATACAAAATTATTATTTTATTATTATTTATTAAATATTATTGTTTTTGATCTTTTTGCGAGAACATTGCGATTTTTGGAGATACGTGAATCAGAGATAAGAACCGCTGGTCTAAAATCATCAGGGCTATTGGACATAACAATACATTGGATCTTAAATCTGTGCTCTAGATCTTGTCTATGAAAAAAATAAATTATTTTAAAATAAGTACATATGATAAGAACGAAAATTGTTGGATTGAATTTAAAACATATTATATTATGAGCAACAAATAGAAAACTATTCTATTTTTCTTTTATGGTTCGTTTTACGTACAAGCCTATCCAATTAATGTTTCAAAGTTGTGACACGTGATAAAAGTTCAATATACTTTTACGTTTACTTACTAAATAATAACAAATTGCATATGTTATTATCGTTATTATTATTATTATTATATTAGGTTACGCAATTCATTTATTATCATACCTTAATTTGTAGAAAATAATAATTATAATATACATATCTATATGTTTCTTTCGATCAATAAAGATAATACAATTACAATAATGATAATAATACATTTACAGGGTACGCCAGGGCTATAAATTCTTTGAATTATTGAAACTAAATCTTAAGCTCTAATTTACAATTAAAGTTACTTTTCAACATGTACATAAGTTTTACGTATGGTAGTTATCGTAGGATTGCACTTTGTAGTTATATAATTTAAGAACAACAAGTACTAAATTTAAAGAGGAAAGTAACGATGCTATTTAACTATGCGATTTTATAATGGCAGTGAGAAAAAAAGCTGCCCCATAACGGAAAGCAAAGAACGTTTCTATACTATGCAAAAAGAAAAAACCACAATTAACATAGAAGATATCGTCCACGGCTCTGTGTACGTTCGCGAACATATGTTCATTTCTACACATTTGAAAACATAAAAATTTGTTTATGTTCGATGCACATTTTGATCAAACATCGATCGAAATTTCCTATGCCTTTTCCCGCTTATTAAAGATAGGTGCTAAAATTCGATTTAACGAATCACTATCGATTAATCAGTTTTTTTTCTTAATACAGTTCCTATACTTTCCAGTCACAAAAAATATGCGTATTTAAATAATCGTCGCTAAAATTTTGACAATAACATTTGTTTCCAGTTTATAACGCAGTGATGTTCCATTAATTTTACTAGTAAAAAGTATACATTATTATTTTATATGTACTACTAGCTTTTATACATACATTGATGAAAATCCGAATTAACCCGAATTTTCCTTCATCTTAAAAGATGAAATACACAATTTCAAAACCTCACAATCTGAAATGCTAAAAATCAATTTTGCCGATTCTCTTCTTTTCGTTTTACAATAGACAGACTTTGCTATTTTACAAATCTAGAGACATATGTATGATTTAATAATAATTCGGTCAATGCGATTGGATAATTCGCTAAAATCTTAGAGAAAAACAGTTACTACGATGCTACGTTAGAACAAGAATATTTAATAGAATAATATAGTAGGTTTATCACAAATTTTATATTATATCATAGATCGATTAACGGGCATATTATCGAAGAAAATTACATCTTATTTTATACGATTAAGTCCAAAAGACATAACGTTCTCACATTAATTAAATGCTCTATTACACGATGGGGGAATAGTCGTCGCGGTCAATTAATCTGACGATGTATTAATTTTTAACTGGATTTTCCAAACACAATTTCTTTTTCACATATTATCATATTGATCAAATACTGAATTTTACAACTGGTACTTCTTTTGTTCTACTTGAAAGTTTTATTATCTCGTCGCCGCGTGCATTTTATTAATAAACACAGAACGTAAAAGAAATACACACCTATACAATACAAAATGTACAGTAATACACTTGCAACAAATTTGTATAGCTACTATTATAAGAATTTGTTAGATGAAAATTTAATGATAAATGATAAAGAAATGTTGCGACATTTATTAATGAACAGCATATGATCAATCTCAATTTACTAATGTTAGTCGCTGTATTTTGCCGCGTCTTAAGTGTATTTCAATTTTACTTCAAAATATTCATTTAACAATCATTACCAGGAAATATAACAGCGAAAATGTATGAAAACTAAAACTTACAGTTAATATATATATATATATATATATATATATGGAATAAAAAGAGCACATCTAGTTAACATTTAATACACTAATAAGATTAATGTTAATAACTTGTGTGAACTCTGATTGAATGACTTTATGTTTGCATCTAAAATTAAAATACACTTGAAGAAGCGGCAGATTAGAGCGAGTATCAAAGACAACATCGTCGAATGTGTGTTTTAAAATGTTTACCTTCGCATATCGTAAACGTATAAAAGATATTATTAAAGTTACAAATAAGTAAAATAGGTCAAACAGTTACTGCAACTTAAAAATCTACTTTGCGAATATTATTTTTATCATGATTTCACTATACAGGTCCAATTAATCATAAAAAATAAATAATGATATTTTGTTACAATATTTTTTAAAGTAAATATTCACATTCAACATGTACGAGTCGCAAAAAATTTGATGATATATTTTGTTCGAAAAATATGAAAATCTTAACTATACAGAAAACGTGAGATGGATTTTGTATGCCACTTAAAGTAAAAAGGTGACATAAAAATTTTTTTTACTAAATTTGTTCAGATCTGAATAATTACTAAAGCTGTATGACTCTCCTAATTAAGCTTTATGCTACCATCAGTTAGCTTGTTTCATAAATGAAACAACAACCCTACCAATTCAATATAAAATTCAGTTCCTCTAAATTCTAAATCAATGTCAGAAACTCTATTGAAAACATAATTACTTGTTTCCTTTAATTTTTTTAATTAACCTTTTTGCATTTATCTCTCACTAAACAAAATTTTCTTATATTTTTCGTTACCGTACGTAAACGATGTATTCGGTATACGATGACACTTATGTGTAATGCGCTTGCTTCATATTCATTTGCATTAATTAAGGCATTGTAATACATCGATATACAGAATACAGTAATGAATTTTTCTTTTACACACGCACGCGGTGTGTGTGTGTGTGTGTGTGTGTGCGCGCGCGCGCGTGTTTATGTGTGTATTTGCCTGTTTATGTGATTTGTTTATGTATATATACGTGCATGTATGTTTATCATTTATGATACATGCGCATATACGTACATACGCGCGTACATACACATAAGCAATATTTACAATTTTTTCACGGTAGTCAATCACGCATGTTGAAAACAGCAGTTGATATATGTTACCTAGTATTTAGCTAATTTAATTATTGAATTATTATCATTATCATCATTATTATTTTATTATTATTATAACTATAATAACTATTATACATAGTATAAGAGTATGGATTTTTCTCCTTTGTCCTTATCTACGGAAATAGTATTTAGATACAATTCAACTCATGTTCTTTCCTTGTTTTTAATACAAGAAAATAATTGCTATTTCCTTTATCCTATATATGTGAAATTTATATACGATATAAATATTTTATTAGTAAAAAATTGTTTAATAATATAAACCCATTAATATCGAAAATAAATTGACGGTGAAAGACTATAAGTTTTAAAACCATCTTGCCGTTATGTCGATATTATGTCTGCTCAAATATGATATTAATGAAAAAGATAAAATAAAATACTAATTTTATTATGAATGAATATAGCAATGAACTAATTGTTTATGTGTTAACTATTTTAAATGGAACTATACAAAATTTTCAAACAAATATTCACTGAATAGCATATGCGTAAATCAATACATGTTTTTTTATTACTGTTTTCCGTTTCTCATTGGACAAATTTTACTAGGCCTTTAATTATTCGTTGTTAGAAGAATGAGAAGCAAAACATGATTTAAACAGTAAAAAATAAGACAAAACCAGAACACAATCATCAAATATCTATAAAATTTAACGACAGGCATATCACTTATCGCTTGAAGTTGTAAAATTACATAGAAGTTCACGATGTTACAGGACAAGGAGACCTGTTTTTACATGTCTAAATTGTATGTATAATTTGTTCCAGATGGTACTGAAAATCTATTTATAGTTGTTAAGAATGTGGAAAGTCAATAGTATGTGTTTCATTGCCAAAAATTAAACGTAGCCTTTTCATAGGTGGCGGAGGAGGGTCAAGATTCAATTCACGTTTTTTGTGTCGTCTTTCACGATCTCGCGTTTTATGTTTTTTCTTGCGTCTACTTCTTTCCACACCCTCTACACGTAATACTTCGTATTCAGGTTCATAACTATCTTCACTTAAACTCGTACCCGACTCTACAATGTCTTCTAAAACTGGCGAACGTTTCATGCGAAGAGTAAGTTTTAATCTGCCAGTTCTCTCTGGAGTAGTTGGATACACTTGACAATGAGAACTATTCATCTGCCATTGACACTCAGAAGCAGCTGTTAACTTTTGTGCACTATCGTTACTACAAGCTGATAATCTGCAATGAATAATTTTTCTATGTATAAATTTTGTAAAATAACAAATCTCAAAATACAAGTGCAAAATGTGAAAATATTTACCTGTTTAGACTTTCACTATCTATGGAATTTTCTCTTGATTGGCTATTACCATCTGAATCTAACAGTTGATTCTGGTTGCAACTAGCTGGTGGCCATGGTTCTTGTGGAAGTAATACTGGAGGTTCAGCTTTATTGTATTCATCGTTGTATTGCATTTCTTGTAAATGTGATGTGAGACCGGGTGTATGACGAGTTTCTTGTTTACGTCGCATTATCGATGGTATTCTAATATCTTCCAGATTACTTTCTTTCTCACTAAACTCATAAATATCACCTTGAATACCCGAATCGTCATCAGCTACACCAATTTCGGTAGTCGCTATTTTTTTTCGATCTTTTTTCTGACTTCTTGTTAATCTATTTTTTGTCTTTTCTGATTTACTACGAGTTTTTGAAATAGATGTAATCATGCTATCAGTCATCTTATGTTCTACTACAGTTTCCAATTCTTCTCTTAGTTCAGAAATTGTGGATTTCTTCTCGCTTAAATGCTTTTTTCTACTTTTATGAGACTTTAATGTTGTGGGTAACGAATCATTTTTCTGTATAGGTTGTTTTAAAATTGTATTATGAGTATCTTCTAAATTACATTTGTTAATCTCGCTGTAATCATTAGTTTCTACTGTACTGAAATCTTCATTATTTTCCCTATAGGGATCTATTCGAGAATTTAGGTTTGTTGTGCATGTTTCAATAATTTCAGTGTTTTCAGATTTTATTTCAGATGTTTCAACCTTAACTACGTACATATTATTTTTCATGATTATATCATTCTGACAATTCTCTTCGCTATTTTCTATATCTGTATTTTCTTTTACAAAATTTATTTTATCATGTTCATTATTATCTGTTGACTTACTAGATTCTGAAATAAACCTATCAAATTTGTTTGTTTCATTTTCTAGTAAGTATTTCACCAATATGTTTGAGTTTGTAGGATCACTTTTTTTCAAATCTTTGCCAGATGTGTGTATATCAAATGTAGATATTGTATCAGTTTCTATAAAATTCGAATTTGTGGGTGATTTTATGTGAACTAAAGGTATTTGTTCGTCATTTTTGCAAGAATAATCATTACGTATGGAATCATAATCTTCTTCTTTCTCTTCCTTTAAGAGTTGTTTTTCAAGTTCTAAATATTTTTTGACACAGTTATTTGATTCTATTGGCGCTATAGAGATATCGTTTATATCTTTGGAATCTTCAACTAAAGACAAATTATAATGACAGGTTCTTGACTGACGATTTTCTTGTGAAATTATCTCGTTCTCATTAGTTTTGTGCAAATCATCTAATCGACTTTCAGGCATGGAACTTATATGAACTGAATCACAGGAATTTGTACTATAGTGTTCTTTTTTAGAATTGGAAGTATTAATATTACCTACTGAATTAGAATTAATTTCTATAATAATATCAGGTATTTCTTTTTCATTTATCAATTTGCTATTTAGTTCTTTGTTATTTTTAATGAATGTTAAATCCGAACACTCCCTCTGAAGATTAGAACAAGTTGATTCTTCCAGTATATCATGATGTGAGGTCTGAACATGGCAAACATTATTAGTTTCTTCATTCAAATTACTTTTTGAATGAGTCTTATGTAATCTAGAATACACGATTTCTTCATCTACTCTATCAGAATCTTCTTTACGATGACTTATGTCTTCTAATTCAATATTATTTATTATGGAATCATTTAAACAAGGAGATCTAGCCTTCTCAGAAACTTTATTCTTCTTTGATTCTGTTCTTTTATGAAGCCTGTACATAAAATTTTTAATGTATTAATATTTTCGTTTTATAAATATAATTCATAATTTAAATTATGAAATAAAATATCTCACCTGGATGATCGAAGCGTATGATTTTTAACATTATTCTGATGACCATTATTACTGTCAAATTTGCACAATTGTTTATTTCGTAGATTTCTTGTCACAGAACTTGTAATGGCAGCTGGGTGAGGTCGAGACGTTTGTAATACATTTTCCCCATTATTTGTAATAGGTTGCTGTTGAGCAATATCAGAGAAGCGACATCCTTGTGCAATTAGTAACTCTGCATCATATTTTGTTAATCCCTTTCTCCGTAATTCTTTCATGCTAAGACTTTGTGGTGCTACAGCAGCATTACCAACAAGCACTGCATTTCTTTCTGTAAGTGCAGTATCAGCTTGTTGTTTATTGCGACTTAATGGCTGTTGTCTATGTTTCGTGCGATTGATGCGATTATCTGTTTCTCGTAGACGGTACCCTGTAAGAATATTTAATTTGGTGTTAAGTATATGTGTACATTGATGTTATTTCAGATTTAGTTCTTAAAAGTACCAGAGGAAAGTTCTTCTCCTGGTTTTTGATTTGCAAATGCTCCAGTTGCCCTCCTCTCACATGTTTCACATTCACAATAACAGTTACCATCCCCGAAAAAGTCTTCTCCATAAAAACAAGTAATTTCCTCCCCTACTTCAATATCACGAAGAACTTTAACACAAGCTGTATCTCTTCCTGTTGCCACGAACTACATTTTATATAATTTAATTAGATTAAATTAAAAGTATATAATTAATAAAATATATAATCTAAAATATATTATATATGATCTGTATTTGATTTATTAACCTTGCAGTTAGCTCTACAGTCATGATTAATATATGCTGCTGGACCTAACCATAATTGAGCACAATTTTTGCGACAACTAAACATAACAGAAAAATCATTTTTTCCTGGATGTAATAATGCTGCTTCTTCCTAAAATAACATTTTAGAAGTACAGTAAATGAAAACCAATTTTTATATTTTTCTTAATGTCTTATATGTAAGTTTAAACAAACCTTTTCACTAAGTTCTGCGATACAACCAACAAGACAAGATATTTTATCATGTTTTAGCCATTTGCGAGTTGCACAAATTTTGGCACCTTTTTGACCTTCAAGACTATACCTAAAGCATGGTTCTATTGCAAATCCAGAATCTTTATCAAAAACCTTTAAATACCTGTAAATCTATAAAAGTGAAATAAGATTGATATAAAACAAAATTTTATAAAATATCTTTAAAAATTCCTGACTTGCATATATAACTCACATGTTTTTCCAAATTTATTTGTTGTTGTTTAGATTTTGTGTGAGGTAGTCTTGCACCCCAATCACCACCCATTAATTTTTTATACGTCTTTTCATAATTTTGTGTTTGAATAAATTCACAGATAATTTTACGGAGTTCATCTTTATTTGCTTTTAATGGCCTATACCTTTATTATTAAATAAGTTTTACATATGTCAATCTCTTGTTACATATTTTACAGATTTAAAGTAATATTTAAAAACATATACCTGATATTCATTTTATGAGTAGTAAATCCCAGGTAAGGATCTAATACGAGAGAAGTAGCTAGGTCATCATTGTCAGAAAGTTCTTTAGGTGTCATACCACCACAACTACCAACATTGTTGGGTTGCATCTTTGCAGCCAC
Organism: Bombus confusus; assembly: GCA_014737475.1. NCBI lineage: Eukaryota > Metazoa > Arthropoda > Insecta > Hymenoptera > Apidae > Bombus > Bombus confusus. The sequence goes on from JACXIV010000035.1 coordinate 2,160,633, forward strand.
TAACCCACCTAATCTTCGCTCCTGCTTCCGTATAATAGCTACTGAGCCTTGAATGGATAAGCAATCCACCACCATTCTGTAATCTGTACTTTTACTGTAGAATTAAAAAATTAATTGACAGTTAGTCCAAATAACTGAATGAAAAATTTGTACTATTATTTTAACATGTAAATGCATATTTTAAAGATATTGTTATACAAAATATAATGATTCATTGTAAAACTTTTTGTAATTCACACTCATTTAACTTTTTGAAACATCAACTAACATGTTCCTTTAAATTTTTTGTAGCAATAAATGTAAAAAATAATTTCCCAATACCACGTATCAAAAATAATAAAACTGACAATATTTATACAACTTTCTTGGTATGAAGGAAGAGTACATACATATAAAAAATGTTAATAGTGTTAATTAAATGATATACAATGAAATAAAAAATATACAGATTCTTGTAGAGGATATATATTAGTTTCGAATAGAATATTTGATTATTTGGATAAAAATGAAAAAGCCAGATAGGGTGTGGAAAATGACAAGTAATTACAAAAAAGTATTTTCAAAAAAATATATTACTAAAAATTTCGAATTACCGTCATGTCAATTATACCACTCAGTTATTTCATTTCCCTTTCAAGCTAAAAGAAAGTCAAATAATGAAGGAATATAGATAATAAGAGTCTAAAAACAGTTTATCATGGTAATATGCTATTTTGATAATATAATAGAAATATCTCTGGCGATCATGCTCTGAACGCTAATGGCGCAGACGAGCCAGAGCGCTCCTAGAGGCACGCTGCGCTCCAATTTAATAAGAGAATTTACCTCCTTATTAAGCTACTAAAGAATGGGCAGAATAATTAAATTTTCGTCAGACAATATGCGTACCTTTAAGAAGCTCTCCTGATAACAAAAATCACACATTTTGCTAACAATCTCTGACTTTTTTGGTATAAGATGAAGACGCGTTCGGATCTATCATGGCAGATCTACTATAACACATACACTTTCCCTATTTTCGTAATGCAAAGAAGACAATCATCGTATTGAATTTTGTGATTTCTTTACAACACAGATCAAACCCAATGCTTCCTTTATTAAAACAAACCAAAAAACGGTAATCATTTAATTGAAAATATAACTGAGAAAACCCATGTTTTGGAACTACAGACTGTCGCGTACGTCATACATGTATACCTTGAATACAACGATCTAGTAACTTTCTTGATTTACTAAACTGCATGAATTTCAGTAAAATATTTTAGTTTAGATTTTGTTTTAAACATTTGTGAATAATTTATCCAAAATTACAGTATTCTACCTTTCTTCTTTAATCGAAGAACCAACGTGATACGTATATTATGATGGAAACATTTTGATCCACTTTTTTAAAAATCAATCTGAAATAATAGAATGATCAATTTAGTAATATAGAATTTAAAAGCTGCAGCACTGCGTTTCTATGACAACCGTTTTCTAGCATTCTCTAGTAAAAATATATGATATCAAGACAGCTTCATTGATACATTTAGTCCTTAGAATATTATCACTTTTTTTTGTACGTATATTACTCATCGTACTTTAACTGTTATTGTTTCATTTCGAATGCAATGCTGTGTGTTTGAGTTTTTATAAAGTAATCCATTTTAGGTTAAATTATAAATGCTTGAAACTTTATTAATTATGTCACTGCAGTATACAATTAGAACTTATAGAAATAAATGTCATAAAAAATGCGATTGCTATAAGATGAATTCATCGCATGATCAAAAAACTATAGTGAAATTTATTCTAGACTAGATAAAAATTAGCTGTGTACAGAAATTTTTTGCGTACATGAGTATAAGAAATATGATTTTTAAATGTTTATCGGCTATTTGATACTTCAATTGTTACCGATCAATGAACAATTTTTTTTTATCAATCTCGTATAGATACAAATGCGCATGCGTGTGTTTAGAAATTTGTAAAGAAATGTAAATGTATTGTGTAAATAAAAAGGCTTATCAGAACAAAGATACAAATCGCATTAGTAATTTTTAATCAGTAAATAGACCTCTCTTATCTTTTTCACTCGATAGCAGATAAACATCAAAATCGTAGTCAACACAATACAGGAATCACATGTCTTAACCTGTTATTTCATTAATTATTAGAATTTGGAATTTATTGATTTAGATATATACATAAAGATGACGTTTGAATTAGCTGAAAAAGAAAATCAACAATTAATTAGTATTAGAGCTGGTTTAATTGATTTTCTTTCTGGATCACTGGGTAACAATACATTCTAATACATCATTACTTTTATTAATGCATAAATAATCTTAAAATCAATAAGAAATAAATAAATCAATTATAAGATGAGTAAAATTTCAAATATCTGTATTTTCTATAGTAATTTATATAATTTTTTCTTAAATTCATTTTATTATAAAACCAAACTTCTTTGAGAAGTGCTTAACCTTATTATTGTCAGTAATTAGTTATTAATCTGATTACTAACAACAAATGAATGAAAATATTAATAAAAAGAAATTATCTCTGCTCGTTGCAAAAAAATCAATTATTTAGTGTAATTATGTTTTATTTTAACTTAAGGTGGGATAGCACTTGTATATGTTGGTCAACCATTAGATACAGTTAAGGTAAAAATGCAAACCTTTCCCTCCATGTATAAGGGAATGGCAAATTGCTTTTTACAAACCCTGAAAACAGATGGAATAATGCGTGGTTTATATGCAGGAACTATGCCTGCACTAGTTGCTAATGTTGCTGAGAATTCAGTATTGTTTGCTGCATATGGGGGATGTCAAAAAGTTATTTCCAATGTTTTAGGTAATATAATTTTTTAAAGATGTAATGCAGTTAAAAAAACTAACGTTTTTAATTTAAAAGAAATTTTATTTATATAGGTATTAAAAAAATAGAAGATTTGACATCAGTTCAAAATGCTTGTGCTGGATTTTTTGCTGCATTTTTCTCTTCTTTAACATTATGTCCTACGGAACTTATAAAATGTAAGCTACAAGCAGTAAGAGAAGTTCAAATGGAAACTAAATCACCATTAACTGTGGCTAAGGTAACTAAGATAAAAAAAATAAATATGTGAAATTTATAGATGAACTCATGTTTTGAGAAAAATTACTTTGTTTAGAAAGAAATTGGTCCATGGGGATTAACGCGTCAAATTCTTAAAGAACAAGGCATAAAAGGTTTATTTACTGGTTTGTCATCAACTATAGCACGTGAAATGCCTGGATATTTCTTTTTTTTTGGAGGCTATGAAGTAACTAGAGAACTCCTAACAAAACCAAATGAAAGTAGGAATGATATAGGATGGCAGAAAACCATGATAGCTGGTGCCGTTGGTGGAAGTGTCTTATGGCTTGTAATATTTCCAGCAGATGTAGTTAAAAGTAGGATACAGGTTAGTTCCATTTTATATAATATAAATAATACAAATCAAGAATATAAATAAGTTTTATATCCTATATTTAATTCTTTTTTTAAAGGTTAAAAATTTGAAAAGTCCTGCATTAGTAGTTATGAAAGACATCATAAAAAATGAAGGTATCAGCTCTTTGTACAATGGTTTAAAACCAACTTTAATAAGAACAGTACCAGCAACAGCTACATTATTTGTAACTTATGAATATTCTAAAAGATTCATGCTAGATTTTTTTGAGAATAGTTGATAGAATAAATTATATTTATATGATATTATTCTGTTTATTGTAAGGCATAAAATAGGCTATAATAAATGGATTTGAAAATAATTGATATGAAAATAATTGATATGAAAATGATTTTCTGTACAAAATTTTTATTATGTCATTGTTATATATTGTAATTTTATAATTATATTATTATTTTTATAAATTTTATAATTATATTTTATATTATATTTAAGTAATATTATTGTATGTATGTATGTATATATATACATATGTATATATATATATATATAATATATGTATATGTATATATGTATTTTTTATATGTATTTTTTAGCGACTTTGGAGACTCAAAAACAGTTAAAAGAATCAGCATGTTTTCAGAATTTACTTTTTAAGGAAACCTTTTCTCATATCAAAACAATTATTTGATTTACGAATCAGATTTAATATCTTGATAAATTAATTGTTTTAAATGTTTCTCTTTACTTTCTTCATCAAGATAATTCCACTTATCCTCACAAACCTATGAAAATTAAAAATCCATTAGTAAATATACATTATTCGACAATTCTGAAGTCAATATATCATTTATATATCATTGTAAAAAAGAAACAATAATTTTAGAAATTACTAGAATTGGTGTGTATCCCATAATTTCAAGTTGTCTACATTTTCTATGGATGTATCCAATATAACCATTATGACCTAATACTTTTAATGAAAGCGGTAATGGAATTATAACTTTCCATTTTATTCTTTTTAATTCATCACTATTTACACTTTTTATCGAGTTTGTTGGCATTGTCGATAAAATAGACTCAATTTCAATAGGATTGTTACATGCATCCATACCAATGACAATATCTCTAGTTGAGTAATGAGGTAAAATATAATCAACATGTACATCTATTCCTAATTTTTGCTAAAATAATAATATTAATACGTTAAATATGTTTCATTACTATTTTTTTGAGCGTTTTTCTTAAATATAATTTTGTATCATATACCTTACAGATATATACAACTTCCATCCTTAATTTTACATTACTGTCCTTTCTGTAGGTATCATCATCATAGTCATAATGTTTCTACAATAGTAAAAAAGTTTTAATATATTTAGTTATCTAACTGCAAAATGTAACTTTTTAATCCTATTTATTACACTATACCTCTATTAAATATTTATACATATTATCTGCCAGCAATGGACCCTTGTAATAAGGCAATTCTATTTTTACTGAGCAGTGTAATATCAGCCATTCATTTGTCAACAATTGGAGATTATTTTTGTATGTCCTTTGTATAAATGTTGGTTCAAATATGTGTTGAATTATTTCTGGTACATATATATTTTTAATTGTTAAGAATGCCAGAATACGTACTAATGATTGTGGATAGCTATATTTAATATATAATGAAATCATTGATTTTTGCATAATACATTTCTAAATATATGTATTTAATATATGTAATAATGATATACAAACAAAATATTTACCTATTAATTTCACTTGCTCTGGTAGTTTTATAAGTTAACATTACTTCATTTAGTAATTTTTGGCATACATTTCTATAATAATCTGTAATGGGAGTCACTGTACATATGCCATAAATAATTCTTTCAATATCTTTTACTCTTGCAGTTTCCATTTCTTTTCCTAGTCTAAATTAATAATAAACAATTCTTTTATAAATGAATGTGTTATTATTACTTTTCTCTTGCTTAACTTACCTTTGAATAATGATATTTATTAAAATTTCATCATATACACGTAAAGCTCCAAATGCATGTGTTATATGAGTTAGACATTTCAATGATAGTCGTGGTATCTGGTTATGTAAAGATTTCAGTAAGTCTTGAAAGATTTTTAAACAATGTAAACAGTCACTATATCTGTATCGCATATTTATATGTTTTATAATAACAATTACTACGAAAAATTATATATAATAAGCTGTTTTATTACCTAATAAGTTTCATAATTGATGCTAAACAAGTACTGTTCACGGTACCAGCATGTTTGATCATTTTATTCATTATTATTGGCATTAAGGCTTTGTTTCTAATATGCCTTTTATTTAAAAAAAAACCTCTTGCGATTATACCTATCTCATCTGCAACAAGATCATGTATGCATTCTTCTAAATGACATTCGATTTCAAACATATTTATAGATGATTTTAAATTAATTAAAGGTAGAACAAAGAACAGTTGAACTAATGCTTTTCCAGAAAGTTTATGTGGTTTTGAAAACAATTTTCTTACTGCACGCCACAAAAAATCAGAACTTGTAACATCAAGCTGATATAATGCATCAATTATTAATAAAATTTGCTCAGTATTTGATGTATAAAATCGTTTTATACATTCTTTATCTAATGCTTTCATCAGTCTTTTATAAACAGGTGATATTATTACTATATCATATAATGCAATTAAACATTGCATTAAAGTTTTTATTTGCTGATCTTGCATTACTGGGAGTTGTATAATGCAGGCTTCTAGAATGCTGTCATAAAGTGATCTTTCCAAACATGTGCCATTTAAATAAGAATATGCCAATTTCTTAACAGCATTAAGAATGTTCTCTAGAGATTCATGTGACCAATCTACAGTATATAGACTTTCTATGTCCTTAGAAGTAACTATTGCATTTGATTTAATGCGTGGAAAAATAGTTTTATCATAATGTATGGAATCTTCAAGTATTGAATGCATGATTTTATGTTCAGGTATGTAAATATTTTCTTTCATAGAATCATTTTGGAAACTTTTATTGGTTGTAACTGCTTTATATCCCTGGCATGGAACGAAGCATTTATATTTTTCTATAAATTTTAGATGTGGTTTTGAAGTCCACGTGTAATTAGTCGTATTTGTAAAGTATAATTTATTACGTAACCTTAAAACCATTGTTTTAGTACAATTAAAATTATAGATTAAACTCGCTCTTGCAATAACACCCATATTTTGGATTTTTATTAGAAGATACACTATTTATTAAATACTTTTAACTTTTAAATAGAACTTTGTATACAAAACTGAAATCAGAGCCAAAAGCTTTTCACATGCCGGCAATTTTAATACGCAGTGAATGAGATACTTATATATGTGTATGTATGTATATATATTTTACCTTTGTTTGCATATAAGTCACATACATGTATAATATATAAATATGCTAAATTAAAAACAATTATTATTTTAATGTGATTTTATAAAATGAGCAGAAATAAAATTTTTTAATTATTTATGTATTACTATAAATATAATTCTCATTTCTCAAGGAAAGAAATTAAATTGGTTTGTTTTAAACTTTTACACATACATATATATGCGTGTATATATATATATGTATATATAAATACTTACGTAGGCTTATTTACTTTCTTGCTTTTTGTCGATGATTGTCAGTATCTTTAATTCAAATGAACTATGACAACAAATTAATTATACGCTATATACATATAAATTAATACAATGTACACATAAATTAGACATGGTAAAAAATAATAGTTGAATCTACTCATTTGAAAAGAAATTGTATCACTACTGAATTTTATGTACAAAAATTATTAATATATATATAGATCATTTTCATCATTCTTTTATATTCTTAGTTATTCATCTTTTATCTTGCGTTTATGTTACGTTTTATTTTTATATCTCTACAAAAAAGAAGTAAACACTAAGCTACAAATTGCCGGTTTTTCATTAAATTCTTTTACTAAATATAATTTCAAAAATAATCGCATAAATACAATAATTTATTGTACAATTATAAAGTTCAAATTGTTATGAGTTTTACGTCAATAGTTCCATATATCAGTATATTTGAAAACTTTACAAGTACATAAAATAATACACGAAATTTCTTAGTTGTAGAAATAAATGTTTTTGTTAACAATATTCTCTTCCGAAAACAGTCTATGTTATTCGTTTTTAATTTGTCTATATACAAATTTGATAGATAATAGTTATGCTACATATTATAATAAAATGTAAAATGATAATATTTTAACATGGCAATTTCTTTTTTAGTAGGATTATTTAAGGAGTTGCTTCGAATTTCAAATATATTTTTTATACTGTAACACATGTGTATTGTTAGTAACGTGGATACAATGGCTTAATTACAATTTGGTTTAAAAACGAAGATGCAAAATGACTATTTGAAAACAGAAGACAGGAACGATATAAAAACAAGTGAAGCAAGAAGATTTCTAATACAAAGTTAAAGGTAACTTTTATTTCGCGCATGCGGTAGAGAGTGAGAGAGAGAGAGAGAGTGAGAGAGGGGGTGAGAGAGGGTGTGGGAGAGACAGAGGGAGGGAGGGAGAGAGACAGACAGACAGACGGACAGAGAGAAAGAGAAAGAAAACTAAATATACATTTCTAAAATTTTAAATGAAAAATGCTTGCACGAGTCGAGAAAATTCTTATTTCCTGATCATTTCATTCAATAGTTGTCCGAAGTGTCCAATTCCGACAAGAAGTTCTCCATTATAGATGGCTTTCGTTTATTCATTTCATCGTTTCTTAATTTGTGACGAGCAGATCGTGTAATATCCTTTTGCAGATCCTATAACAGATGAAGAAGATATCAAACCTGTCTATTACAGCTTTCTTAATATTTTGCTCGATTAACTTTCGACGTATAGATAAGAAAGATAATAGAATAACTTACATCGTCAAGCAAAGCAATCAACAGTTTTGACTTCGATAGAGGAATGTAGGGAATACGATGTCTTTCTTCAAATTCCGTGATGCAATTTATGTTTCCTTTACTCCCGTCGCATCCTAATCCGTACATGATTGGGAACATTGCACGTTTTCTTGACATTGAACCTCTACACATTTGATGGTACGGAAATGCTCTATGAAGATATAAGGAATATAATTACTGTTCATGTATCTCATATCTAGTCTGCGTATTTTCTATGCATTTATACGAATTTTGAAAGTGCAAAAATGTATAGAATGCGTATGATATGACACAAAAATATATAAAATATCCAAAGTATAGTCTTTACAATACTTGGTACGTAAAACAAATCTCTGCTTAGATTCCATTTGTTTAATCGTGTTAATAAAAATATAAATTTACATAAACATCCGCAGTCTACTCATATCATTAAGTTCAACAAAAATATATGCATATGTATACGTACTCGCAATTCACGCTTTCACTACGTTCGCTCTGAACGTGAAAATAACAAAGTAGGATAGCAAAAATGATCATGCATCGTTGTATGTAAGCCACAACCTGTAAATAATTTTGATAATTATTATTCATTTATCAATCTTCAATATTCGAGAAATAATAAATCAGTTCGTTATTGTTTTATATATTTGACGCCGTTAACGATAAAAATGGAAATAACTTAAGAAACGAATCGACGTCATATAAGTTTGTCCATGCGAAAGCAGAAATCATTGAATTTCATCTATTTTCGTGTCCGGCTTATCAATGGGGATAGGGAAGACGGCTTCATTCAAAATCGATATCAGATTTCCTTTTATTTTCAATTTGACGAAGGCAAAGGGAGAACAAGTTCGTGGCGTATCACCCAATTTGCGCCAACTTGTTCTTTTCGACATCTTGTTCTTGTTATTTGCGAGCAAACGTTTCGAATGCAGCTCTTAATAATCTCATTGGATAGAAAATATCGTACGCCGAAACGTAGAAAGGTCTCAAAATTTAAGTGGGCGTACGTTTGCGTCCGACATTGATTTACTAAGAATAAAGAATACATAAAAATGCGAAATATACGAGATCGAAGTTTCGCAATATAGAAAACATATTTGAAATCGTTTCTTTTGTAAATTCGTGAAATATAATATTATAATTTTATATCTTTTAAATGGTAAAATACTAAATTTGGTCTTGGTGAAACCAATAACTTAGCTTGAAAAGAAAATAGCCTTTTGCCGTAAAAAGCTTTCAATACCGATTGAAAAACTATACGATAAATGATACGTTACTTTTAATATCTTTATTACTTTAACGTAATAATCAACGCGGTTATGTGCAATTTGCCTCTGATTCGTTCCTAATCCAGGTCAATTAGTTAATTTCCAGTTTACGTGTAGTGTTTCCTGAGAGGACATGTACTGTCGCGATTCGATTCAGATTTCGCTGGGCATTTACCTATGTACTTATACGTACGTATGCCAGACTACGTATAACAGTCTCATGAAGAATTTGTAAACGGAATGTAAATCGGTGTTTCCGACGGTTATCGATTAAACGCCTATAGTCATCGTATAGTAGATTTAGCAGGGATGATAAAATTACGATACGTGAGATAAATCTTAATGCGTCTTCCGGGTGCTTTGTCGAACAATTTTAATCAAGATGTAAAGCGATATCTCGCGGTTAGGGTAAAATTATGCTCGCCGTTCTACATTTTAATATCCTTAAATCACGATTAAAATCGCTCTTTCGACCATATAGGTAGATACGTGTTTTCGATGCTGTTCTTCGTCGCTTCTTTCTTTTTCTTCCTTTTTTCTTTTTTTTTTTTTTTTTTTTTTTTTTTTTTTTTTTTTTTTTTTTTTTTTTTTTTTTTTTTTTTGTTATTACATGTTTGCAATATATTGCAACTTTCGAGGCAACGATACGCAACTATCAAGACGAAAGAAATATTTCTTTCCGGCAATCGCAAACATATAACGTTAATTTTTACTCACGATTGTCATTCGGCTACGTTCGTGTATTAATTTGGAATTTATCAAAGGAACCACTGAACAGGGTATAGATAGTAGGTGGTGACGAAACCGCGCGGTAATGTTGCACATGGTTAATTTTAGCTAATTGGTGGCTATCGCAATTACAGAAATTATGCAAATTGATCGACAGTTGACGATACATCCTAAAAAGCTTTCGCATACCCACAGCAACTAGTACGTCAGGCTTTCCTTTTTGTTTCTGACTTCGTAAAGGAGAAATCAGCGTGATCTTTCCTGTTTTTGTCAAAATCGCTATACATACGTGTATCAGCGTATTTTCCTTATCGAGATAGGAAAGAACGATAGAAATTCGAATTTTTATAAAAAAAAAAAGAGAAAAAAAAAAGAAAGAAACACAAGGACTTGTTGATATACAAATACAATACGACGTGAATATCGTTTTATATTTCTCACTCGCATCAGTGGTAACGCGGTTGCGAATGTGCAGCAAAAGCGTTTTTGCTTTAATGGGAAATGTGCAAGGATGTCGGTGGATTTTTAATTGAAAAAGACCGTCGTAGTCTTCGGAAATGAGCGTGTTCTACAAACTCAGATATATCACGGTATTTTCACCTTTTTATACGAATGCTGTAGCATGTTGTTAGCACGGGTACTGACATTCTCGTCTATATTTCTTCATTATGAAATACGTTACGTTACGGCGCTACCATAACTGTACGATCTTATTATTTGATACAGGCAATTGTCACGTAAATTGATTCAAATGTGAGTTGACCCGAAGCATTCTCCTACCATTTCACGTGCTTTTTAAGAAAAATTTTACAAGTTAAAATTTTCAATTTCGGAATCGCGAATGGGAAATAAACGAAATTAAGCGAATTCAAACTGATAACGATAACAGTCCGCGACAAATTAATTATCAGAGGGAAAGTTTTTCGTGTGGGTTTCGCAATGGAATTGTTCGATCTCTTCCCCTTTCGATACGATGGTATCAGTTACCGCTTTTTCGTGGAACCATTCACTGTTTGCTCACCGGCAGTTACGTAATAGCGACTAATCAAACGCTATTATCATAATGTATAAGTTTCGTGTAATTCATTGAAAATCGGTGTTCGAGGGGATGAGATCTAAAGTCTCGAAGGATTCTTATGTCCCTGGTCTCCCATAATCTTTATGCCTTGTTAGGGAACGCTTTAGGCAAAAAAAAGTTGCTTATCGACCTCGGAACGAGAATGTTCTACCTACGCGTTGATGTAAAATTTCGAATGATTTAAAAATTTATCTTTATTCGAGTTAAATATAACACGTCCGCTGTATGTTTCTTTTGTATTATCATTAACTTTATTTAATACTAAAAGTAAGAGCTCGCATCACTGGTCACGTGGAATTTTTTGCTAAAGATCGAACAATGCTGTATTTTCTTTGATCTGCTATTATTATACCGATCTTTGTCCTCTTTTTCCTCCTATAATTTTCATTCTCATTTGGCGTCAAATTTATCAAAGCTTTTATATCTGGTTACATTTATGCGATAATTAGTGAGACGCTTATAATTTATAATACGTAGAAATCGATGTTCATCTCTACGGAAGTTAAATGAATCTGTATGCTGATTTTTCACGCTATTCCTCGATAGGAAAGCAGAATATCTACGAGCTACCGTTGATATTTTCCAGTCAGCTTTGGAATAAATAACATAAATTTCGGCATGGACGATGCACGATTTGCTGTCGCGTCTGCTCGTCGTAACTCGTCGGAACGAGACGGGTTATTAAATTTCGTCCGAGGTCACAGTCTGCTGATCCGAATCGAATCATTACATAGACGAACGCTTATAAAAGTTGCCATCTTGGTCGTTGTAATCGTTTTATCAAATTGTTCAGACTCTAACATTTTTTTAACTCGATCTCACGAATCTAGTTAATGGAATTTTCGAACCGTTCGTTTGTTCGATAAAACTATTCGCGTTCGCTTCTATCGTTCTGAAAATGCAAGCGACTCTGCTAAAATTCCAATATAAATACCGCAGACAATTTTTTTACAGCAGAAAATTCCCAGAACAAAGTTGCGCTATCAAGTGCTTTTAGTGCTAAAAGTGCTTTTTAGAAAGAAACGCAGGAATCGCATAGCGAGCGAATTTGAAAGGGAGTAGCGATTGTTTACACTTGATGTCGAATCGGTAATCCGTAAGAAAAATTGTCCTCGTAGGTAAAATCGAAGAGAAATATAAGAAGCGCAAATAATTATTCAGGGAGGTAGAGTGGACAGGGAGCGGATGAGAACAGGGAGAAGAAGGCAAGCGAGATAGTAGGGAAAAGCTAGAAACGCACGATTTAACTCCTGGCTTGGAAGTGGGGCGCCTTGGCGTCTCTCTGTCTCGTGGCATAGAAAAACCTCTCCGCTCTTCTTCTTTTTCTTTTTTCACCCCTGCTCTTTTTGGTTTTTCACTCGCGGTGTCGTATGCTTTCGCTTTATATCCGAATTCTCCTATACGCACTTTCGTTGTCGTCGAATTCATTTTATTCCACTTTGTCGAACAAACGTTTCGTTTGACCGTGCGTTCGATCGCGCGAAAGTACATCATTCGCGATACAAGCTATTTTTACTTCGATTCAAAATTAAACGACTAAAGAAGTATACTCAATTTTAATCTAATTTAAGTTAATAAAAAGAGACGTATCTTAAAGCGACAATACTTTGATAATTTAAGCGAAAAAGAACGTCTATCGGCATAACCGGCGCGAAAAGTGTTGACTCTTTGCTAGGCGAATGTATAAATTCATCTAGCATCGGGTTATTTTTTCCTGTAAACTAAAGTTACAACTTTATTCGTTGACAGTCGGAGGGTCGTAAAATTCACTCGGTTTCCATTATGCTCTACGTAATTCAATGTACGGGTCAGCTCATTGATCGTAAAGAAAAAAAATGTTATTTAATGAATACGGTGAAAGCACGTGAAAACTGGAAACCGCTAATGTTCTAACATGGAATCGTCATTTCAGTACATCGATCTATCACTCTTTCACGTCAGACTGTCGCACGAATTCGTAGTGCTGTTTAGTTGCGCATCGAGAAACGAATTATTCATAGCTATCGCGGTCGGTCAGAAAGAGGCGAAGGATCTTCGATAATTATGGCCATGAAAATACACAGCTGCTGATCCTGGATGGCAGTGATGAATCTGTAACGCGTGATAACGAGTACACGAAAATTCGTGGCGCCGTGCAGCTATGGATGAATCGTAAACATTTCTCCCAGTGCAAACAAGAAAAGCTTTATGTATTCGCCGGCGACACATCGAACTAGACGTAGCGTATCCGAAGTGGATCTCCTTCTAATTTTCTATCTCTTGTATTCTATTTCATTCCTATTGGTTTCTGGTTCGCCGTCACATCTCATTGTCCGATTGTTATCTTCCAGCCAAATAGAAGACAGAAGACAGAGAGAGTGATAAATCGGTCGTAACAGGTACATTCCTTACATGGTATAATAATTTTGTCCAATGTGGAATTTACGAGGAACGCGGCCAATTGTTGTCACGAGATAATTAACTCCCGATAATAACATAAAGTAAATTCTATTCGCGTACATTTCTTCGCTAGTAAATCTTGCATTCTATGATACGCGAAATATAGATATCGTAGCTTGCATCTTTTCTTTTTTTTCTTTTTTTTAGTTCATAACTCTATTCACACCCGCTTTTTCTCGTATTCTTTTGTCGCCTCTATCTCCTATCACTCGTACATCGACCATATAAATTTACAGTTTTGAGTTATTTAAAAATTTGTCGAGAAGAAAATTCAGCAAACTGCCGCTGCCACGATTCTCGAACTAACGCAGATTAATCCAGTTTGTACGATTAATTAATAAGAAGAATTTCACTGCTCTTACAAACCACGCGTCGTTTCCCTATGTTTTTTCCTTTTTGTTTTTCATTTAGAAGAACATTTTGCAACACGGATATGCATATGTGAAAATTTATCAGTTACGACTAGCAAAAAGATAGACGTACGGATGTATATAGCTAATCGACGAAACGAATGCGTACATAGCTTTTGCACGATAACGAAAAAATACCCAGACGTTAATATTCATTTTACAAAATATTATGTAACGAGTCGCTGGGTCTAACGATAAGTACTTGTTACAAACCGTTTCGTTCGTTCGACCGGAGCGATGTTCGTCAGAATCGACATGATTTTTCTAAACTCAATGCGACGAATACGTTTGCGATCGCGACTGGTTTGTCGTAAATGACGCGAAGGAAGTACCAGCGATGACAATTTCGTACGATGAAACAGGGAAGATCAGCGAACTGCTTGGGTTCAACGCTTACACCCGATACACGTCACACCTCTGTTTCTTTTCTCCCCTATCGTCTAAGGCGACTTTAAACTAGGCGTGTCAAACTCGCGATACGTTAGAAATAAATTCGTTCGCGACCGTAGACGAGGGTTGTCGTCGAGAAACTTTCGGTATTCTCAATACTCGGTAAAATTGTTGATTACGCTTCTACCGAACCGATCGTGCGAGTCAAAGGAGAAGAAAGGGGGAAAAAAACGAGCGTAACGGAATGCAAGAAAATGAAGATGTTATTGAAAATACGTGAACACTTACCGTTGTCATGTTTGTAGGATTAAAGAAGTGTCGCAGGTGGAAGGAATAAGCGAATCGTGCTGCCACGTAAAGCGAACGATTTGGAGTTTCTCTGGAGTCGAAGTTAAGGGTTGTTCTCGATGATAGTGAGCGGTCCTCGGCGATGATACTCGAATGGCACCACCGCGCGGTGATCACGAGGCACGAGTTGCAGTGCCGACGTGCTGGCTCGTCTCTTGATCGTACGAATGAAGAGGGGGTGTTTGGTACCACGAGAGCTTGAGAGCTTGGAGTTTGGAGGTCAGAGGGCGAGTGATTGGTGGAGCTTGCGCGAGCCACATTTATACTGCAACCACTCACCCCTCTTCCACGTTCTTCTTCCGTACCACCAAGAGAAGCAAAGCTGAATCCACCACTATTGGTACCAGCATCACCGATGTGTTCCTCCTCCACGTCGTTACGGCCGCCCCGTATGTATTGTACACCCTCTGGTTCATTACGTCATTGGATTTAGTCTCCACCCCAAACGATGATATCACAGGAAATTTCTCGGCGAAGCTGGCGACCGGCGAGCGCCAAAAAACTGTTTTTCAGACGGAGAAACTTCTTACGTAGTAAGAACGAAGATTCATGAATGAACGTCTATGAATGAAGTCCGAACAGTGGGAGGACATCGTTTCTAGATACGATATAGCGCGATAACTTTCGATTCGTGCAATTGCATTTTCTTTCTTTCTACTCGAAATTGGATTGAAGTAATGATGCGTGGTTTGGTCGTGGACCGTTTGTTTTTGCATGTTTACAGATTGTGATCGGGAATAGAAATTGCCTGCGTGAAATCGAAGCGATGCAGGAAGGTGGTTGTCTCGTCACAATTCGCGTCACAGTACTCGGAGAAATTGCCATTGAATTATTTAGATCATTGAAATTTCAAGTTTCGCTTATGACGTTTACTTCCGACGAAATTGCTTCTCTTAAAACGGAATCAATGTATAGACGTCGAAACGAAGAAATATAGCCG
Organism: Bombus confusus; assembly: GCA_014737475.1. Classification (NCBI taxonomy): domain Eukaryota; kingdom Metazoa; phylum Arthropoda; class Insecta; order Hymenoptera; family Apidae; genus Bombus; species Bombus confusus. The sequence continues at coordinate 2,176,624 of JACXIV010000035.1, forward strand.
GATAGATTGCTTTCGCAACCTTTAGATACAATTGCAGTTGATATTTGTATTTGCACGCTCGAATAGATTTCGCTCTTTTTGGCCGTCAAACCTTCTATCACCATTGTATCTCGGTATATTAAAATCTTCGTAGACTCGTCTGAGCGTAAGGAATCTTCTCCTTCTTCCTGCTTCTTGCTGTTCTTACGTCTTCTTAGACATAGTTCGCGATCTCATGCGCGAGACTCTGATTCTCACGATCCAATGCAGGCTGAACTCTAGAACCTAATTAATTAGTTGGTACATAATTTCGATGATCAGCGTTCAATGAGCAGCGCTGAGGAAAATAGTAAAGAAATATTAAGAGATCGATTGACCGGGATATTGCGAGTAAATGCTATCGAACCGTTTATAATGAAACAGCGGAACTTAATATCAGTTTCGAAAGATGCTCTTGAGAAATCAGCGACGACGATGGTTAACGAACGTAAGAATTATAGACGCGAGTTTTTTTTTTCTTTTTTTTTTTAGGAAATAATTAACCCACAACGCCCGCGTAGATCTCATTAAAAACGACAGGCAAGACTTGGCAGGCAGGTATCTGTTTAATATGAAAAAACAGTCGTTCTCCTTCTTTCTCTTTTCTTCTTTGTTCTTTCTTACTTTTACGCAGGGCAAGTGGTTGAGGAAAGTTCGTTTAGAATATCTTTTCATGAATAGGTGAAGCGTCAATCCTATTGTAAAGAACCTACATCTTTTGTCTTCGACAGGTACTACACCTTTAATAATAATAGAAGTCGTAGTTTCGTAATCGATCGTATGAGTTGACAACACATAATAACGTTTCTTCCTACGATTACGAATAAGCTGGATCTCTTCGTTTCGTTTAATTGTCTGGTGGAATCGTTGAGAGTCGATGAAATCGTAACGATCGTTCTTGCATGATGTTTTCCGCAGTGCGACCGAAAGAAACGCGAAAACGGCAACGATCATCAAAAGCTATTGCAATTAATTCGCGATTATTCGAACATCTATTCAGTGAAAATGCGTTAAAGAAGGAAAGAAAAAAAGATTCGAAAACGCTTTAATAGCAAGAAGAAAGAAGGGAGGAGGAGTGCGAAGAGATGAGGAGGACAGACATAGCGGCGCCTTCGGGGCGAAGGATCTGCGTAATTCGGCATTTATCACCGCAACCATTACGTAGTATAGAGCAGCTATATCGACGTACGTCACGAAGAAAGATCCTGCTTTATTCTGTGATGTCATTACCCTTCATCTTTAAATTTTTCATCTGTTTGAACCCCGGCCAAATATATCGCATTTCATTTTCTCCAGATTCTTGGCGACTATTAAAAAGAATATAAGTAATATTTTAAGTAGTTTTAACAGTGTTAAATATTTTAATAATCGACGACAGATAAAATTCGAAGAAGAGATCCAAGATTGTATCGATGCTTTGATGAAAGTTGATTTCATTCGACGAGAATTTTAATAAGGTTTCGCGCTCGAGAGATGGGGTGAAATCGTAGCTTTTGCAAAAGGTTCTCGAAGGATGTAAAAGACACCGCGAGCTATTTAGAAGTAATCTCGTTAAAATCCACTGCGGTTATGATCGCTCTTAATAGTTACGTAAGATTTATAATCTTTGTCTTTACCGGTCTCGTTTCCTTTTCACTTGTATTCTTTGAGTTACATATAAAATTTGTCCTGGAGCTTTTTAAGCTTCTTTAATTATTAGCGATCACGTTCCGTAACATTTCTTCGATGTTCACTGTGTTGAAAAAACCGTTTCGTAAAATCAGCTGCAATACTTATGTAATTGCACGTTTAATTAAATTATCGACATGCTTGACGTAAAATTCGAACTTTCAACGAGTCACGAAACTTGTGAGTCCTCTTTCGTCTTTTCTTTCCGTTCAATTAACCGTTTTCAATGCTTTCTCCAATATATGTATTGCTTTATCTTTTTGCTCTATCATGGTCAACATACAAGTACACCAAGCAGCCTGTAAATGTTTGTACAAATTTATATCTTTATGAACATAATTGTAGAAATGGTATTTCTTTTACCTACTAGATATTATAATTAATATTATATTTATAGATGCGTGCGAGAACCCGAATATAATGTCGGATAGCAAATCGGGTCGCGTTGGGTTTCCGAAAATTTCGGGATTCTTCGGTATGTCGAAATTCTCGAAAAATATTCTCGTCTCGATCCGATATTTTCAGGTTTTCTCGCACTTCTAATACTGTACTTCGGATATTTCATATATTTTTGCAATGTTTAGTTATGTGCAATGTGTGCACTTTTAAATTTGCCACAAATGCCTAAGACTTTACAGTGTGACAATGAGAACTATCAAATATATACACTGCCGATCATATGTATCAGAATATTACCGAGTAGGAGGATGTTTAGTACAAATTGAATACTTTTTACAGTTCTTATTTTCTAGTTATTTCACTCGCATCGTACGTGGCTTAGAATCTAAGATACAAAATAAAGGAAAACAAAATTTTTTTCAACCGATATAACAAGTAGGTGTCCTAATATTTCTGATTGGCAGTGCATATACATATAGGATACATGTTTCTAGAAAACATCGTTTTCATCGTAAACTGGTATCTTTCAATAACTTTTCCATTTCATTCAATTGGACGATTGATTGAAACGTTACGACTCATTCGTTTATCTTGCTTCGAGTAAACTAACTCGCATTAATGCATCTTTCGACGCATCGATAGTAAAACTACCCTAGCGAACGAGTCCTCCCGTTCCATTCGAAGGATCGATCAGCGGAGAAATCAAACGAACTTTTTGATACGGCTATCGAATCAACGTGACGTAGCTCTCGTACTCTGCTTGTAATAATTGTACTTTTGCGAGAAATTGTTCACAACTTTCCAATCGATTTGTATGAAGGAAAAAAGAGGGACGATGAACAAAGTAAAAAAAGAATAAAGTGAAATCTGATCTTTTTCATAATTCGTTTCTGCAATGGAGAAAATAGTTGATTTTAAGACTAAAAAAAAAGGAACAATGGAGGAAAGAGAAGGAAAGAAGATTAAGAAGACAGACTTACCGTAAAAGAGGGTAAATGAACATGCGTAGGCTGTTCGGTTGGCGCCCAGACAAGTATCCCTCTCATATGAATTCACTGCTCGTTTATGCATTCCTACTTTCGTAGAGTCTCTTTCGGCCGAATCATTTGAGCAATAGTAAGGCATAATTTTATGGTTTCAAGTGATGGGGTCAGGTTTGCTCTTGTTTTTATCACGGTTATACCGAAAATCATATGGCTCATTATGGTAGAAAATTACCGTGCAATTTTTTTCTATCAACTCATCTTCTATCTACTTAACACGATACCTCGTAATTTTTTAGTATCCAGTGGTATACTCTTAGGCGCCATACTGCTCGAATAATAATTCGATATGTCTGTAAATATAGTGTCAAGCTTCTTCATTGCAAACGATTTTTATGCAAATAAAATTTGTACAATAATTATTTATTTTTGTGCATCGTTCTTAAAATGACATACCTCTTTTTATAATGTAATTATAATTAGTACTTTGTAACTAATCGAAGATTTTTTATTTTTTATATTGTTAATGTCTTTGTTCCGTGAACTTACCTATGTAGTTTAGTTTAAAACGCTTTTCAAACGCTGATTGGTTCTCGAGGATACCTATTGACATATACAAAAATCAATTGATTTATTAAATACTTAATATAAAGAAGAAGATTTATAGTTATGTACAAATTACATTTAATCTAATATTTTATTGTTACGACTTTAAAATTAAAATAAAATTTAATTCTATGATAAATCGAATTTTCTTATATGATTATTGCGCAGTATTGTGGCGCCATCTTACACCAATGTCGGTGTATCGCACAAATTCATGTTCCCTCCATAGCAAAGCTACAGAGAGAAAAAGAAATAGTAGAGTAAGGACGTAAATAGGTTCTCGAGGTATTGAAAAGGATAGTAAACGAACATTGAGTCAGAGGGAGAGAATAAAAGATATAACGGGAGCAACAAGGAGCAGCAGAACAAGTGCCTTCTGCTGATCAACGGTGTAGCAAATTATTCGATATTCCTGTACATTGACTGCGAGAAACAGTTTACGGTGATTATTCTGATATTTTGTAGAATTTACATACGAGAAATTCAATTTTCTAACTTGGTGTTTAGTCTTACAAAATAGTTGATACTCCTGAGCAGATAACTTGTTACAAGAAAATGTCGTTTGCATTAAATGTTTTGCTGTATTGATGAAGTGTTTGTGTATCTCAAAATTTTTTTATAACCTAATAATACATGAAAAAGAGTTTTTCAAATTATTTCTTGAGTAATGTATATACTCTTTAACGTGTTGAAATGAAAGAAATAACAATGTTTGTATTTAAATAAGAAAACACTTCGTTGATGCACAGAAAATATTTTTTTCGAAATTACGTAGTTGATGAGCATATTATAAGTAATAGTTGAAAATTTATTCTAGATGCCTAATATCAAGCTACAGAGCTCCGATGGTGAAGTTTTTGAAGTGGATGTTGATATTGCAAAGTGTTCAGTCACTATAAAAACCATGTTGGAAGACCTTGGAATGGACGAAGATGAGGAAGAGGTGGTACCTCTTCCAAACGTTAACTCAGCCATCCTCAGGAAAGTAATCCAATGGGCTACTTATCATAAGGACGATCCACCTCCACCTGAGGATGACGAAAACAAGGAGAAGCGTACTGACGATATAAGTTCTTGGGATGCAGATTTCTTAAAGGTAAATATCTCATTTCTGTTAATATTATTTATTTTGTAATATTAATGTTAGCTTAATATTCATTCTTTTATTAATTATTAATATTATTAATAGATGATATCATTAATATATATAATACATACATACAATAGTATGTAGAAAGACATAATTGTAACTTCAATTAAACTTCACAAATTTACAGGTTGATCAAGGAACTCTGTTTGAATTAATTTTGGCAGCTAATTACCTTGATATTAAGGGATTGTTAGATGTAACGTGTAAAACTGTTGCTAATATGATAAAGGGCAAAACGCCAGAAGAAATTCGAAAAACGTTCAATATTAAAAATGATTTTTCTGCATCTGAAGAGGAACAAGTTCGTAAAGAAAATGAATGGTGCGAAGAAAAATAGATATATTCGTGGATACCTGGTTTCTGGTTATTAAAAAATTTAGTTTCGATGTTTGAAATTTTAAAAGTTAATATATGACCTTTATTGTTTTGAAGAAGTCATTAAAGTGGTCTCAGCACCTTCCATTCAATGCAGCAAATAGTGTATACATCTTAAATTTAAGAATGAGTCACATTAATGTGTTTGTGGTTTATTTATTTCAAATTCCTTACATAACATTTAATAATACCATTTAGCGTGCATAATGGAAATTAAACGAGCAAATTTGTAATATTGTAATGATTGTTATCTCTACCTTAGGAGTATAGTAGATCCGCATAAATATTGTGTTTCATTTACATAAAATATAAATTTAATTTCTATCTTTGGCAATTTTTTTACATTTCCCTTATATCCTATGATAGAAAACTATATAAATGTGAAGTAAAAAATTATTTGTAAATTTATGAAAAAATGATTTATCTTACCATAAATTATTAATAATTGTATACTCTGCATGTGCAATCAGTAGTTGCTAATTGAAATATACCCTTGAAAGTGAAATAAAAATACATATGTCAATGCGCACGCATGCGCGTGAATGTTGTGTGTTTCGTCTTCTAATGCAAATGTGTAAATACAAAATGTATGCTTTTTTTCTAAAACAAAAAAAGCAACTATTGCATTTTACATTATTAGTCCTGCACAAATGAAAAAATTACTTATTGTAATATATAATTAAAAATTATAGTAGGTATTTGTTTACTATGTTAGAAAAACATGCGACGTAACCTATGATCAAAGTTTTTAAAATACTAAAGAATTAATATTGAATGACATTTAACATATAATGGGTAAGTGTAGAGTTTAAACATTCAATATCCTAGTCTTAATTAATACGTATTAAAATATGTCTTAGATAATGAAAAAGAGAATTTCCTATTTTATCCCAATGGTTCAAAACATCTTACAAAAAAGTTACATGATATTTGTAATTGGGATCAACTTGATAATGTAGCAATAGAATATCATGATTTACAAGAAGTCATCTATATAGATTACAGAGAAATTCTTGTTACACAAAGTTTGATTTCTGATTATTTAAAATGCGTAAAAAACGTTGAATTCATTGGTATAAATTTTGATATTCCTGAATATTGTGTAATTTCGGTGATACTTGGGTAAGATTTTAAATTGCTTGGTACATCTAAGATATTGACATAATAATTATATTTATAATCTTTTTTTTATAGAATCTTGAGTAGTGAGCATGGTTTTGTAAATATACCTGTGGATTTAACAGAATTCATGAACCTAAAAAACCATTTAAACTTACATTATTTCTTTTCAAAACAATTGGATGTCGAGGGGGATATTGTATACGAATTTAAAATACACAGAGAATGTATTTACCTTATTAAAATCAAAGATGTACAGAAACAAATTACCCAAAAAGTAAAACAAAATTATTATGCGTATGCAATTTCTACATCTGGTTCAACAGGAGCACCAAAAATAGTCAAAGTACCCCACTCATGTATAGTACCTAACGTTTTGGATTTGAACAAAATACTGGCAATAACAAACTGTGATAAAATTTCTCAATTTACAAATTTCACATTTGATCCTAGTATTATTGAAATCTTTCTTGCTCTCTCAAATGCTGCAACACTGTTCATGGTGTCAAAGTTGTTGAAAAAAGATCCAAATAGGTAAATGGTAATTTTGTGGGAAAATACAACTTTTATATAGAAATTTGTTTTTACATAAGTCTCCTTTATTTTCAGGCTTTTGAAAGAAAGTTATTCTAATCAAATTACTATACTGCAAATAACTCCATCAGTTTTTATATATAGTTGGACAGCTGAATCTTTAAAATCCAGTATTTTAAGTAATAATACTTTATTAAGAGCTATTCTTTTTGGCGGAGAACCTTTTCCTAAACTAGAATTAATTTCTGAAGCCAAGCATCCTTATAATAATACCAAAATTTATAACATCTATGGTATTACTGAAGTATCCTGTTGGGCTAGTATTAATGAAATTATGATAACAAATACTCAATTTAATGTACATTGTTTGGGTCAAGCGTTATCACATACTATATTTCAAGTTAGGAACGAAAGAGATGAAGTAATTACAAATGGTACAGGCTTCCTCTATATAGGTAATTTTACTACCATAGAGGTTTTATTTTAATTTCGTAATAGCATAAGAAAAATTGTTATATGTTGTATGTTTTTACACAGGAAGTAATCAAAGAGTTTGTCTGATGAATGATGAAAATATTGAAGACTTAGAATTACCAGTATTTCGTGATTCTGGTGATGTAGTTAATGTGAGTTAATGTGAATATAGTTAGTGATAATGACAATATTTAGTAACAATAACTATAATACTAATAATACATATATTTCTATTTCAGATTGATGAAGGAAGAATATTTTACAAAGGAAGAAGTAATAGCTTTATTAAAAGATTTGGGAATAAAGTAGATTTAACAAAGCTTGAAGAATTTGTATTACAAATAGATTTTGTGAAAAGTTGTTACGTAATATGGGATGATAGTTGCCATCATTTACATTTATATTTTTCTACTAAGGAGAATGTCACAAATAATCATAATATAAATACTGATATAATGAAACATCTCCACAAATTAGATTCTTTATATAGACCAGATAAAATTCATTTCATGGAGCATATTGAATTTACGTCTAGTGGAAAGATTTCTTTAGAATTTTTAAGAAAGTATCAAATACAAAGAATGATAATACATGAGGCAATAGAAAACATTGACTTCCAACAAATTAAAATTGCTTTTAAATCAATTTGGAAAAATAATTTACAACATGAAAATGATGGATTTATAAAATTAGGAGGAACATCTATAATAGCACTTCAATTATCAAATACTATATCTGAAACACTAAACATAGAATTTCCTGAATTAATTGGTATGCTTTTAATGGATGCTACTATTGACGAATGTCTTAGTTATATAAGAAGTGTTGTATTGAATAATGATAAAAAAAAAAAGATCAATCTCAAATCTCATTTTAATAGTATTAAAGAAGTCCCTTTAACTAATATTGGTAAAGAGGACATGAAGTCTTTAGAAGATTCTGATGAAAAAAGAAAAACTTGTGACTTGATGATTCAAACAAATGAGATGTACACCTGTCAGTGGTATAAGTGTAGAGGACAAACATGTAAAAATGTGTCAGATATAAGTAAAGAACACAAGTTACAATATAACGCAATTTCAAATGTTAAAATACTAAAAACTCATGATTTGAAAAAATGTGTAGATGCATCACCAACTGTATTCCATTATTCAGAGTAAGTATATTTTTAATGAACTATTTTGAATATAGTCTGTGACTCGATTAAAAATTATTTTATTTAGTGGAAAAACGTATGCAACTGTTGGTTCTCACTCTGGTTTTATTTTTACTTTTGGATTAAAAGAGAAGTATTGTAATTCTACATTTAAAATCAAACTACCTGATAGGGTTGAAGCCTCAGTTTTGGTTTTGGATGATTTCAGAGGTATAGTGGGTAAGTTTTGTAATTAAAGGTAGATTTCTTAAAAGACAAAGAATCTATTTTTGTTTCCTTAACTTCTTTTTCTTACAGGATGTTATGATGGTAATATATATTGTTTTCACTTAAAAACAGGGGATATTATTTGGAATCATCAAACAGGAAATGTTGTAAAAAGTTCTGCAATATTATGTAAAATAAAGGGAATAATATTTGTTGGTTCTTATGACTGTTATATATACTGTCTATCTGTGCAGGTATCTGTTCACAGTGATATTAAATGGTACAAAAAAAAAAGATAATAATAATAATAGTAAATATACATTATAGGATGGATCTGAAGTTTGGAAATCTAAATTCAGTGATGGAAGCATTAGCGCATCTGGTTGTTTACATATTTCATCAGATACTGTATTATTTGGAACTTTAGATGGATTTTGTTTAGCACTCCAACAATCATCAGGAAAACTTGTATGGAAGCATAAATTGTCAGATCCAATTTTTGTTGCTCCTTTGTCACTGAATAATGGGCTTGTCTTATTTTGTTCTGTGACAGGACTGTTATGTTGCTTTGATATTGAAGTAAACGTTAAGGTAACATATATAAAAGAATTGGATATATATACTCATTATTTCGTAAGATTAATCGTTCTTGCTTGATTTTACTTTTCGACTTTACAGATGTGGTCTTATAAAATCAATGGCAATGTATTTTCGTATATTGTGAAGCAGAGTAATACTTCCATAAAACATGAAACTATCATTTTAGCTAGTCAAAATAAAAATGTGTATTGTTTAGAATCAGAAGATACAAACTTTAAAACTAAACCCACATTAAAATATATATTAAATTTACATTCGCCAATTTTCGCTACTCCCTGGTGTGAAAATGATTTTCTGTTCATAGCATGTACAGATGGTACTTTAAATATTTATAATTCTATAGAAAATAGATTGATAAAAGTTGAAAAACTTCCTGGCGAGGTTTTTTCATCACCAGTTATCGATAATAATATTATAATCATTGGATGCAGGGATAATAACGTTTATATTCTAGAACTTGTTTAAATTATAGTGGGTAAGTAAATGTATTAAGTATTCGTTGTGTCATGAAATAGATAGGAATACAAATTAATGAAATTAATAGAGTATGATTTATTTTTTTATGACTGTCACATTACAGTTACGTGAATAACGTTTTAGATAAAGTAATAGGGAATCACGTATCGTTGTTCAATAAATTTCGTATGTAACACGATGCGCTTACAGTTTGAAGCAAAATGCAAGCGAAATAAAAAATTCTGAGAAATAGCCAATCACTCATCAACAAAACATTCACGCATACGAAAGTGCACACGTATAGTAATTTCAAAAACAATGTACGTCTGTGCATACTTGTCTCTTTTAGATTTATTAATGTGTTTCTCTATCAATAATGATCACTTTATAAATATTGGACAAAGAAATATTCCAATTCTTAAGCTCGCATAAAATAACAACATCTCAACGATTCCACATTTTTTCTATATTCTCGCTCTTACGTATTTGAGATTTATATATATATCTACGTAATTTATGTAAATGGTTTGGCCGCTTTTTTCTGCTTTCAATATTTTGACATAAATCTTCTACAATCTTTTCTGTTACAGGCAATTAGTTTTTGAAAGTGCTTCAATTTATATGTATGTACTTCGTATCTTTTAATGTATATGTTTGGAATTTGAATTAATATCACAACTAAATGTGCAGAATTATGACATTTTCTAATGCTATACAGCGGCATGCTAATTTATATAATTGCGTGTAGGATTCATTTTTTTTAAATTACTTCTATATTGTACCTCATGACTTTTTGACTACTGTAATTAGCAATATAACTATAGGATTCTGTAACATTTACAATCTCAATAAACAGTTATCCTTATGTTTTAATTTGATAGTTAAAATATGATACAATTATAAAGTCACGATAATCGGCACTGTCATATTTAATTCAAATCTCATGTCAGTGACGAATACATGGGTACACAACTTGCACAATAAATTGCATTTTGTAATTGTTCAAAATTTACCGACGAATATGCAGACGACAAATATTCTAATATCAATCTTTTTCTGTGTGTGTGAAAATGGTCGTACACGTATACTTTAGACATAATGTAAAAAGGGCAGTTTATAGAATCAGATTGGGATAAATTTTGAAAAATAAATTTTGAATAACGTTTGAGACTTAGGTAAACACCGACGTTATCGGTATACATACATTACATTATGTTGCTCGCTCGCTTTTTTCAATTCAGCATGAACTAGTATTAGAACTGACCAGTAATTGTAATTATATTATGGTTACTGATCTTCATCGCCTAGGTCTTGCTTTACTTTGTTAAAATCGAACTCCTCGCCAGTGGCTCGTTTAAATATATCAAGAACATCTAGACAAGTAGTTTCGAAATGCGTTGTAGCATCATAACTGGTTGATATAAAAATCTGACTGTCCAGACCGTTGTCTGTTGGTTCCATATAATCAGAAACTGATATGAACTTTTGTTTGATTGGTCCTAGTAAATCCAAGCCAGGTTGAATTTCGGCCTCCGGATTTTTCGTTTCAACTGTAGTAGATACCATGGCTATGAACCATCCTTTTGCCGCTACTTGATGAGTATGTGATACTAAAGATACGTAGATATCGGAATTACGATAAACCTAGGAAATGAAAACAAATGAATACAGTGACAACATATTGGAACGCAGTAACTAAAAGGTAAATCTCTATTTACTTGTCTCTGAGGAATAATAATTTGCGTTGACAAGGCATCTGCTGTATTCGGTATAGGATGGTCTAAAAGGCAAATGCATCTTATGACCTGACCCACGCATTTCACACGATCAGGTACATATGTGGGATCACAAAATACTTGTTTGCAATGGGCTACTTCATCGCCAGAACGTACACCAACAACCTGTGATAGAAATCGATAATTAATCATGGATTTAATTCAGTAGTTTCCTTTTAATTTTAAAAAAATTCAAATTTGTACCTTTCCATCCTTTATTACGATTTCGTCGATCGGTTTGTCCAACATGTACGTTCCACCATAAATGGCGCTAAGTCGTGCGAAACCTTGAGGAAGTTCACCCAAGCCGTACATAGGATAGAGATATGGTGATTTTCCGTAACGTGCTAAACTATCGCTATACAATTTAATTCTTCTTATAGTAGTAATTGCGCTTTGGCTTATATATTCGTCGTCTCTGAAACAGCAAAATATTATTGTATATATCAATCATCAAGTTATTAATATATTTTCAAAACAATATTTGTACTTATATATATATATATTTTTTTTTTACCTATAAAGGGCTAATGCATGCCCTGTGAAATCCTGAGTGTTTTTATCGATATTAAACTTATTGTACAAAGCACTCATGCGATTATTAAATGGATCGAAGCCGTCCCAAGTTCTGGGGTCGTCTTCTTGCATGTTTTGTACCCATATAAGGAAACTACGAAAACGTCTTTTCTCGAAAAGGCCCATTAAATCACTGGACAATGCTTCTTGCTGATCTATCGGCACCTTCGAAATCTTGCCGAATTTATAGACATACGATCCTTCAACGCATTTGAATTCCAAATAACGCGTCACGCCTGTGTGGATTAGAAGTTTTACCAACAAGCCATTTGCCATCAGGAACTTTGGAATCAAATCAACGTTCCAGTCGCGACCACGACCATAAGTTTCATCCGGTGGTGGGGCTTTGAATTTCCTAGATAACGTATGAGAAACTAAAATTAATCATCATAATATTTCACTAATGCGATATATTTCTTTCTGAAAATACAGTTTGAATTTTTGCAAAACTTTCGATAACGCCTGTACTATGAAAGTACCTTCAATGATTATTATCAGTTTAAGAAACAGTATCTAATTATTAATATTTACAATCAAATAAAAAATATTTTATCAGCCAATAATCGTAAATTATATGCGGATATGAGAAAGAAATTATATAGTTTCTTATTAATATTACGACAATCCGTTTTGGAAAGCAATTTCGTTCCGTTTACTTTCACGTTGTTTTTTAAGCATTCTTTCGATTGGATTATACGCGAGTGCAGTCGAATAACAGTTACTGTTACAACAGATGGGTAGTTTAGATGCGTGTTATAATTTATTGAGTGCAACCGGACACATGATAACCGTCTCCCCGATGAACCAGAAGCGCAATCATGCGCTCGTGTTATCGTTTTTCGTATCATAAACAGTAGAAGAAAGCACGTTATGCCATGAGATTTTTTTATTTTGTAAAGGAAAATCTTCGAAAGCATTTAATAAAAGCTAATTTCGATATATATAAAAAAATACTCTTTTTTCATATAAAAAAATTAACGAAAAAGAAAAAACAATATTGGGTAAATGAATCGGAGTAACTTTTATTTAAAATTTCGAATTGGCGCAAGGAGGCAAACATATGTTCAATTTCACAGGAAGTAAGTACTGAGCTAACGGTACCAGTTCGATTATCCAACATATTTCTCTTGTTAAGTTGTTGAACACATGGCAGATTAATCTCGTATCTTGTCATGTATTCTTTTTGTATTCGAAGCGATTAAATAGATATGCATAATTTTTCTCGAATGATAAACGAAGATACGTGGAAGGAGGTAAGAGGTGGGAAGTGGGAGGTTGGGATGAACGAGCGAGTGGTAAGGAAAAATGTATCTTAAAAGGGAAATAGCGTGTCGCGGTAATTGCAAAATACTACAACTAATTTATTAAGCTCGATAGAGCGTGTATTTCCTCGGGGCGGGACCATCCCCCCTTCTTCTTATCGACTGACGTTTTAGTCAATCTCTCGATAGAATTGTTTAGAAAAGAATGAAAATTTGAAAGCAGTCGAAGAGTAACGACGCATCACGGCAGGTGAATACGTACGTCACGCTTCGCCTCGGGATGTGCTTAACGGAAGAATTTAACCAAATGATAATCAACGGCTATCGCGAAATAAAACGGTGAAAAAATCAATATTAAAGAGGAATCGTTGCATTGTACGAGTCGTTGATTACACAGCACCAAATACAATACTAATGCCGGCAATAGTATGACATTAAAATGGATCGCGAGAATATTTGATCGATCGAAATAACTTACGCGAATAGATCATCCAGAGGCGTGATCGAGGCAGATTCACCGCCGTAATATTTATTCCGATCTACATGGAGCACTTTCTTTCCACTGACCGATAGCATACCCGAAAGTATGCATTCCTTGAGTCCGGTGCCCAACACGATCGCGTCGTATTCTTCATTCATGTTGCTGGAAATGCAGAGAAATTGATCACAGCACTGAACGCGAGGTTCTCGTGAATCTTTCTTAGGAATGCTATAAAAGTCGGAAAAACGATAGCACACGACCGCGCGTCTGCCAACTTGCACAACTATTATGCCGGAACGGAAGACCTCGTTCTTTCGCTCGTAACTGATGACGGAGTTGCTGGTAGAACGTCGATAGAGGTGGTGTTACTGACGATGGAGCTACTGCGATGTTACATTCTCCCTAGCTTCTCGCAATTCCCCATTCTACAAATCATTCGAGCGTATCTTTTATAACATAGCAAAACAGTATATTTCCGAGGTCTAGAGATTTTATTATTACATTTAAAATAGTCCATTAAGGTTTTGCGATTTTAAAACTTTAGTAAATCGATGAAATAGTTGGCTAATCGTGGAAAAATTCGAATCACGCTTTATAAAAGTATTAGTATCCATGTTCTGTACCTATACGTACTAATGTATCCGTTTGATTCACAGAGTGAAAGCCGTAATTATAAATGTATCAACTTTTGTTGCAAATGTAGGATGACTTTCGAAAACCGCGGAAACACGGTGCTAGGGACTTTGTATTCTATGCGTTAAAACATTTGATGCCGGGATACGACGACAGATGGCGTTAGTGCGAGATTGTAAGTAGTCGGTCGGTACGAATTGTCAGTGCGTGTACGATAGTAAGGTCATTCGGTTTGTTGCCGCGGAACGCGAACGAGCTATTTGGAATCTGAGAGCGTGTGCAGGATATCGTGTGTATTTCTCGAAACGATCGTGAACAGGACAATGCGATCGAGGGGAGGATAGTTTCGCCGAGCATTTACATAGAGCATTGTAACGTGTCAAGATGTGCGAGTAATAAATTTGGTATTTCGATAGGGAGATGCTTCGAGAGAAACGCGGTGTGCTGTAACCCGTTAGTTTTCTTGTCAGGAAAAGACACGCGAAAGTACCGGTTGGTTTTCCTGGTTCGATTTAGTGTGCGCTTGATGTGATGAGAGTTCGAAGACGTGGGGGACAGTAGCGTGTCACCCCTTTTGCTTCCACGAAAGCGTTAACCAAGGCCACGTGGACCACGTTGGGAGCCTGGAAAAATGTAAGAGCGAAATTTTTTTATCTTGTCGTGGCTATCTTTCTAATTATAATTAAATTTTTAACGATATTCTGATTTTGCTACACAAGCTGTTAAAATAAAAAATAAACACGGGCTGTAGAGAAAGTGAAAGAGATGTTTGTCAGGAAACGATAAGTTTCGAGTTGACCATGTTCTTTTTAATCGATGTCACTGTTAACAAATACGTGTCGCGCTTATGGAAATTAGATGTCATCAAATTCAGAATGATCTTCATAGGAGAGTATGTTTCGTGGATAAACGTCGAACCAAAAAGTTGTATAGTCCTTAACTGATGTGCAGTTGTCAGGAATGCGCGGCTGACATAATTCATATCGTACAGAGTATACAGGTCGAAAACTCCGAGTACTCGGAATATCATCCGAATCGCAACTCTCGAATCGATCTCGCTGTCGCGTTCCATAATTTCCAACGCTTATTTTACGTCGCTGTCTCGAACGTTTACTTAATTATTACGAGAAAGTTTCATCTAAATGCGGAAGTACTAGGCGTTCTAGCGAAACGGTAACGAGAGAGTCTGGAAAAGCGAGAACGTTTAAACCAAACGTTTATGACAAGAGATAATCAGCAACATTTATTTCAATCGAAAAGAAAGAGTCGAACGAAAAAATCGAAAAGAAGATCATTTGACGATCGTTTAACCGTTATTCTTTGAAACTCATAACCATACACGATGATGATTATGCAAATTCATACCACCCCATATTCTTCGAAACTATATAAAATAATCATCTTTTTTTTAAATTAACTAATTTCGCTAGAAAAATTTAATTGACATACTTAATTTAGGAAAAATAAGGGAAAAATTTTTTTATTTTAAAGAACATCGCGAGATATTGTTCGGACATATTTGAATTAACCTATCAAAGATCAACAGTGCGTTAACGCAATAGTTCATTTGCAATTTATTTTCTAACAATTTATATTATCGAATACTGTTTATTTTTAATTCTGGATACAAAAGGGAATTCCAAGTTGCCATTTTCGTCGCTAACTCTTCCATTTCATAGATTCAGAAATTTTTTGAAGTATGTATATGTAATTTTAGACTGATTACGTTAATTCGATGTTCGTATAAACATGACTCCAAAAATGGTAAAAATGGCGAATAGAAATATGTTTCAACTATTATTCTTATTATTACCTTATTTTCTTCGTCCATACGCTGCACGTATTTGTAGACATATACAGATTATATCGCATGTTTTGTATATTTTTGCATATTATACGTATTCTGTAGATTTTACACCCTCAAATTACTTATAAAAGCCGAAATATCCTCATAAGCCGAAGTACCGTTTGGTTCCTAACCCTCGCAGGTACTCTGGCTGAATAAAGAGTGACCGATATTGACCATAGATGCAAACTTATCCAACTTTCCCCTCATAAATCCAGGTATTACGTAGACAATGAAGAATGGAATAATAAATAAGCAATATATTTTTAAAAATGAGTCCCTTCGATCGGTAATATTTCATTATTATGATTTAGGATACATAGTATACGCTTTTGGCATATATTTTCCTATCTTTTTTTCCGGCCGCTTCTACAGCGTTCGTAACACGCTTATATGGAAAGTTACTTTATTATTTTTAAATTTATAAACAATCGACTAACCGTTTATTCGAAAAGTATCTGTGTCGAAAGTTATTCAGTCGTTGGATCGCGACAGTCATTAGGTTAAAAAGAAAGTGGGACGATATTTCACAAAATTCAGCATGTTTCTTGGGTATCGTCGAATGGGTCGAAGGTCAGTGCGGGGAATCGGTTGCCGTCTTCTTTTCTTTTTTTCTTTCTTTTTTTTTTCTTTTTTTTTTCTTTTTTTCAAAGCGACCGTCGGTCGTGGTTGTCCGACCGCGAAACCGGTTGCGCTCGGTCTGAGTATCGTTGAGTAGTCTCCTAGAATCGGAACGAAAAAAGAAGCAAGTTTCCGAGCGAGGCCATCCCCGGTTCGTTATCCGCAGGACCGTTCGAGAGCATCTACTCGTTAAATTGCATAAACTCCGTCGTAGTGCGTCGAACGGTTCGCTTGGGCGGAATGAGTACCGGTGCGCGCGAAAGAACGCATAGAACGTCGCTGACGTTGCCTTTGCGTTGACAAAATAGAAGAGGGCCGCGACAGAATCAAAATAAATCCGTTCGATGTTCGCCGGTTAAAAAGAGAAGCGGCTTCGTTAGAATTCGATTGGAGATTGGTAAAGCCCGGTAAGCCTATTCGCAACGTATAACGAGCTACTGTTAGGACGAGCTAATTGGCATTCTAGATCCTTGTTCGTTGTACGTTTCGTGGGCTTAAATTCTCCTAGTACGAGCGAAGCGAGGCAGATTCTACGATTCAAGCTAGCAGGACAATTATTAATAACAAAATTGCGTTAGAGAAAATCGTGATTTATATTTGAGAATATCAAGGTTGCAAGCGTTTCGAGAATACGCGGAGTTGCTTAATTTTCAATTAGACAGCAAGCTATTCTACACAGAGGAATAAGTGGAAAATAAGATAAATGTAACGTAAAATGTAGAATAAAATTTGTTTGTTTACGGTGTCGCGTTCGACGAAAAGTTCGAATATGTTTAGTTACAAACAAGCGGCTACTCGATAAATTTTCAAATTTTTGTTTACTCGAAAACAGAATATCACGCGACGACGTTTCTTATTCCACGGTATCGACTTATTTTCGCACGTCGAGTAACCTGCTCGGTTCTGCTCGTTCAAGAATTAGTCGAAAATACACGTGTACTCGGTAAGTTTTCAAAGCAAAGGGAAACTAAAATTTCGTTTCTTTGCATTGTACCCGCGTCTATACAAGCTAGTCAGGTTTCTAACTATATTTTACCGACTTAAGGCTACGACTTTATAGCGAAGTAATTACGAAAAACGTGTTTAGGCTAGATAAGGAGGTTGTTAAATAGCGAATAAGCACGTAATTGATCTAAACTACTAAACAAATTTACGAACGAAGGATACAGCTGAAAAACACGATAAGTCGCGTTTTCTGCCTTCCCTGCGACGATTCCTTCTATCTAAATTCGACGTATGATCGACCAATTTTACGTTAGAAGCATATATTTTCGCTCGATCTTCCAATCGATTGCACGCTTTTCTTATCTTCTCGAACATTTAAATTTCGGTTTCGAGTTTCACAAATTTAAACACCGTCTTCGTTCGCTGTAGAATCGTTCG
Source organism: Bombus confusus (assembly GCA_014737475.1). Taxonomy (NCBI): domain Eukaryota; kingdom Metazoa; phylum Arthropoda; class Insecta; order Hymenoptera; family Apidae; genus Bombus; species Bombus confusus. Next base: position 2,194,946 of record JACXIV010000035.1, read on the forward strand.
TTGCAACATAGCTCACCGTATAAGGAAATAAAGAAATGCGTGGAAATTACCATATTCGGTCTGATTCCAGTTGGTGAGTCGCGGTTTGAAACTAATCGACGGATAGATAGCAAAGCGTGTTATTAACGTTTTACCTTGGACGATGTACGCGTTGTTTATCGTTTGTATATGATTTACATTTACACGTGAATGTTTTTTTTTTCTTATCGATCGTTACTAATGTCCTATAACTTTACTTGCTTTCGAAGAGTCTGTTGGACGAGTAAGTGGCGAAACGGCTACGAACGAATTCAAAGCGTAAACGCGTTGAGCCACGATTGTCCACCACCCTGTCTCAATTTCGTTGTAGCAGTTACATTTTATGCAGATGCTTTAAAGCAATCCGACTCGGTATCAGATTCCTACGATGAAAAATAGTCGCGCTGTCGTGTTAGGAAACTATCGCGGTAAGAATTTCGAATCCTTATCCGTCGTGCGATGATAATTAGAAAGGATAGTAGCTCGTTGAAACGAGTGGCAACGCTCCCGTTTAGGGGCGTGTAGACTGTAGATATTCGCCTGACACAATTCCATCGTTCAACTTTTCTGCCCTTGATATTGTCCGTGTACGGTAGAACACGGGATTTACGTCGGAACGACCACTGTTATCGATCACCAGCGCAATCCTTTGCTCGGTTTACGTGCACGACGAGCGTGTTCGCTTTCCGCGACCATCGACGAGCTCGTCCCTCTTCGTTTCGATCGTAACAACCTGCCGACTCGAAGGCACTATCAAACCTGGATAACTCTTTTAATCCGAGGTCTTCCAACACGAGAGCCCGCCTAAGAGCATCATCTTGTTCATGCCCTTTCGTTCCGCCAGGAAAATTTCTATCGGGTTCGGCTCAGTATCGAACTTTCCAATTTAATTAAATCGAATTTTCCGATTTAATCGAATTGAATTTTCCGATAAAAGCGACAAGTCGTGGCTACGACCGTGAAACGTTAGCCTGGAACGCGACCGAGATGCACAGCATCGTTGAAACGGCTAATCGATTATTTAAGTTTACTCGCCTCTCGACCAAATTAGTATCAGCGCCTTGCCAGTTAATTATTTTCCTGAAAGTCGAAGGTTATTTTTGCGCTAGGTTTTCATTCATCGTGACGCCGAAGTAGGTCCGTTCTGTCTTGGACGACTTCCCGACAACGTAATTTTGCACAGTCGCGGCCGTCGTCGTTCCTAAAGCAAATACTATTAACGTAATTCACGTTGCTATCCGTCCTTTCCCGCTCAATGATATTTTTTATCTATCGACGTTTCCGTCGCGGCTTGTTTGCTCGCGGAACAGCGTTTCGATAGAGGCACCGCATCGAACTCTATAGCTTCGCGCAGTTTACCTTAATTAGCTTGATAACTTCGTTAACAGGTATTCGTAGGAAAGACGTACGGTTCACTGGTTCGTCGTTAATCCTTCAGATCTATACGCGCTACGTAGGGCGGCTACGAAAGGTATTTGTACATCGTCGTATTCATTACGGCATCGACGATCAATTAGGTTTAAGTATATGGAATTGCGTATCATTCGGTGGTACTTTGATGTGGCTACGAAAACTCGATACGACGAAAGTAAAACATAGAAGGCGATGATAAAACGCTTCGTTGAAAACCGAGAGTATGTGCAAATGCTTTTCGTAGTCGCTATAGTTCGAGATGTATTGGACAAAGAGCAAGAGAGATAAAGAGAGCGCGAGTGGTCGGGAATTCGAGATCGGGAGACCAACTTTATCGTCTCGCAAACCGACGCGTACGCAACGAACGACCGATAAGTTCGCATATGCTCGAGCATGCTGAAACGCGAGAGTCGCGAGGGTGCGTGCCAAGAGAAAGGAACACGAGCTCGTTTGCTTTCGCGTAGAACCATCGAACGAGAAACATCGACCGATCGTCGAAGAATCATCGACCTCTTTGCCGATTTTTAATAAACAGGTCGCGCTTGTTCGCGCAAATTCATATTTCTCCGTCTACAGCGACTACAAAAACCATTGGCACGCTACTTGTTATACCGTTTACGTGTTAGGTAACCGAATCCAACACACGTGCCGTTAACCGAACACTAATACCGAGTAGTCTTTGTAAAATTAGAATCGAATCTTCTCGCGAGCCTCGCTTCGAATCTTCCGTCGTACTTCAGTTCCTTGTCGCGTTTCCGGTATTCGCTTTCCTCCATCTCCACATACGTTCGTGTATGTAGACATTCGTGTATCTAGAAACTCGTGTTGCAGGGCACAACAACGTTGCGTCGTAAAGTCAATCTTCTCAACGATGCTATTGGATTATTCGGCGTAAGGTGATTAGCGTTTCGCAACATTTTGCAAAATATCCACAGGCACTGTCGACGACTTTAATCGATCGATTCGCCCGGCGTTTGCTCGAAAAACTTTCCCCCACCGTCTCTCTCTCTCTCTCTCTCTCTCTCTCTCTCTCTCTCTCTCTCTCTCTCTCTCTCTCTCTGTGCAATCTTATTAATAGCATATCTATGTCGGGTAAGTGCAAGTGCACCTACGATCGCGAGAGAGTACGCTTCGAAACGCATTACGTTGTACTTCCTGCATACCATTTGACGAGTCGTTGCAGGATTGCTTCCCTCCGCCACCGTTTTACAGATACGCGGTTCGCGATTCATCCATCTTTTGGATAATATCGGCGATCGTTCGACGGACGGTGCGATCTTTCCAGCGATTAGGATCGTTGCAACGGATCGTACCACTTCGTTTTGTGATTATTTACTCGATCGTTCGATATGCAGAGTGGCTAGCAAGATACCGATAGATTCGAATGAATTATTCATAATTTCGCAGCGAAAGACGAGAAAGCGATTAACATTGGACTTTGTCGGAGGAAAGTTTTAAAGACTTTCGGCATCGCTCGTTGTCAGCTCTGTTTTCTTTTATCCTTTAATCTCCGACATCGACGTCAAAACGCGAGACGTTTCACGCTGTTGGATTGATAACGTAAGCACCTACTCGGCATCTTTATATCCGACAGTGTGTCTTCTCTATCCGAGTCCTTGGGATTCGCGATTTACGGCCCAGGTCACGATCCCTTGTGGGGATTTACAGCGAAGCGTTTTCTAGGGCGCGCCACGCTTGTCTCTGATTAAAGATATATCCCGCTAATTAAATACTATTCCGTTAACACCCAACATTTAATTTTATCTTTACCTTTAGCCAACCCGAAGCTTAACCTCTGTCCCTGAAATGATCACACGTAGCAGATGTTTTGATTCGTTTTCTATGGATATTGGCTCTCTAAGATATAAAGTTGATAGGTTTATGTGCTTCGAGTCGGAAAGGAATCTCCGCTTGGAGATCGCGATTGGCTTTATATTTATACTTGTTTTCACGCTGCTCGAACGGCAGCCGTGGTAGCCAATGCGCCATTAGAATTAGAGTTACGTTCCGAAATACCCAATTCTAACACATTTTCTTTACCCTATGAGAAATGCAAATTGCAAGGGCCTCTCTTCCACTCCGTAGATGACACGCAGACTCTTCCGTTATCCTTTGTCCATTGTTCTACGCATTTTTTACACGAATCGTTTTCGCGTATCCGCTACACGAGTATACACTCGCGAGGTGCCGCTGAAAACTCACTGCCGCGAATACTCGGTCAGAGACGGAGCTAGTCGTTGACTCGGAAAAATATCTCTCACGCTAGGCCAGGTAATTTGGCTGTTATAAGACCGGCTCGCTGCCGAAAAACTGCGGAGAAACGCTGATACGAGCCAACCTTAATCGACTCGGTACCTACCTGTGTTTAGATGTGCCAGCATGTCCGAGGTCGGTGTGCCAGAAGCAGCGAGCGAGGAGATCGACAGGCAGGCGTCGGTTTACGTGTTCCCGGGACCGGGTCGTCAGCATTATCCCGGCTCGGCGCCGTTACAGTCGACGACCGCCACTGTTCCCGATGCCTCGACCTCCGTTTCCACGAGCACCCCTTCGTCGAGTGCGTTCGCGAAGAGCAAGACCGACAACGAAAACGCGGACGAGGAGATCGCCGCGCGAAGCAGACGAAGACCATGCTCGAGGACTCATGCCAGGTCGGCCAGCCACGGCGGAGTGTTGGCGGATTGTATGACGAGCACGGGAGGATTTCAGCAACACACCGGCTCCTACCTGGGCCCTTTGTCGGCGATCGGTGGTTCCAGGCCCTCGGCCTTGAAGAAACCTGGTCATCAGAGAGCCTTCAGTCAGGGTCAGGTGATCGATGTGCAGGGACACTCGGCTATGGGGCACAGTCGTGTCGGATCCAGAACAGATTTCATACTTCCGCCGGGTCACAGGGAGGATTCGAGGCCACCAACCGCCGGCAAAGTGCCCTCCTTTCGAGGTCACTCGCGCCAAGCATCCAGGTATCTGCTTTTTGACCCTTCTGCTTTCCTCGCTTCTTCCTCGCAGCTACTGCTGCCGATACGTCGTTCTTTTTTCCGAAGACACACGGACCTGTAACTCGACGGATATGTTTCGCGTTGTAGGAACCTTGCGTTACGTGCGACGCAAAAGGCACTGGTTTCTGGAAATACGGGGCGTGATCGCGGTAATCGGATCGGCAAGGGGCGCGTCATTGTACGCGAAGAATAACGTGGTTTTCGACGAAATAGAGTTTGCGAATTTGCGTGCGCGAACTTGGCCATTCCGAGAGTTTCTCGCTTATATAATCGTGGAATAAAATTTTGGTCCGCGATCTCGAGAAAATGGAGTTCGAGCGCGTTTAGCTGGTAGAATTGGCTCGGCATGCTGCAAAAAATTCTACTCTACACTTTCGTCTTATTTTCGTACGTAGAATAACGTAGAATTTCGACGTTCGGTAGCAGAGTGGATGCGTGCAAATCGACGAATCGATTGTAATTCTACCGCTGATTCGCTGTTGTCGACGGAACTTGTATCGCTGAACTATCAAAAATAACTTCTTTGTTATTGCTCGCAGAGGGAAACCGATTAGCGTGCATGCCGTTTTTACCACGTGTTTCTCCTTCGTTGAAGACCGAAGACCGAATTCTTGATCGCGTTTAGACACGAATCTCGATATAGCGGTAATTTCATGCAAATTCTACGCTAAAAGGGATATTGCTCGCTGTAGGCGTTTATCGGAGCGTTTAACTTCGCTCGAGGTTCGAAACTCCAAATATTATTCCAGCTAGGCTTTTATTCGATCGCTTATTTTTACTCGCGCGTATAGCGATCTGGCGAATTTCAGACCTTTGGGAAAAAATTATACTAGTTATCTTTCCCAAGTTTATCAACGAGTTTCCTATTGTTTCTTTTGTAGATCGGAGTCGATATACACGATAAGACGTAGCGCCGAACCTCCCTGGTGGAGAAGGCTCTGGGCTCGATGCTTCGGTCCGTTACCAGAGGAACCTCGTTTAAGGACCATAGTACCGAATCACTTAGTGCCGCCAAAAACACCGCCGAGTCAGCATCCTAATGGCAAGAGAGTAAACAATAGGTAAATTTCTCAAGTTGCAATTAACACGATCGATCGACTGTTAGACTTACCTGCTAAACGTTGTTCCGTAATTTAGTCTGTACAATAGTCTGGAAAGCTGCAATTCGCGAGTAAAACCGAATTTGAAAGAGACAATGTGCGAAATGTCTATCGTCGACTCTCCGAAGCTTCGAAATCTCAGATTTCTTCTTTCGGAAAATTATTAAATTGCGAATCAAATCGATCGCTTTACTTATTGATCGCAGAACGTGAAAACATAGATTCGAAAAAATTCAATCGTGTGCGTGCGTGCGTTTTTTAAAAATAATTTCCCGCAGATAGTCGATTTTTAACGGAGAAACAAAATTCATGTCGAAACAACGTGGATACAGAGATGTTCTTAATTTTGGCCGCGAAATGTCTATCGTCGATTCTCCGAAGCTTCGAAATCTCAGATTTCTTCTTTCGGAAAATTAATAAAGTGCGAATCAAATCAATCGCTTTACTTATTGGTCGCAGAACGTGAAAACATAGATTCGAAGAAATTCAATCGTGTGCGTGCGTGCGTTCTTTGAAGATAATTTCCCACAGATAGTCGATCTTTATCGGAGGAACAAAATTCATGTCGAAACAACGTGGATACAGGGATGTTCTTAATTTTGACCGCGAAATGTCGCTTCACAGACCACATTGGCAGAATCGTACGCTTCCGGACGAAAGTAAAAGCTGATATCGTACACCGTCTGAATTGCTGTTTATTCGGTATGCTTGCAGAGTGCGTACAACAAAATATACCATGCTGAGCTTCCTACCTCGCAATTTTCTCGAGCAATTTCGCCGAGTGGCCAACATATATTTTGTATTTATCGTTCTACTTAATTGGGTGCCAGCCATAAATGCCTTTGGCAAGGAGGTTTCTGTAATACCCATAATGTTCGTGCTTGGTGTGACGGCGTTGAAAGATTATTTCGAGGATCACCGGAGATTTATCAGTGATCGACGTGTAAATAATTCCACCTGTCGCGTTTATATCCGGTAAGTGAGCACAATCTTGTTTAAATCGTTATTTTCTACGAATACGTGCAAAATTCTGTTCGAGTAAATTCTGTTCAGCGTTCATATAATCTAAAACGAATATCAGAATTTCCCACGAAACCTGCTGATGTCTCAATTCCAGGAATCGACGAACGATTATAACCGAATTTTAAAAAATATAGTACGACAAGTATCTTGGTTCAATGGTTTTCGTCGAACGTAGTAATTACAAATGAGCAAAATTTCTTCGGTTACCGGTTGCCATTGTCGAGAGCAAACGTTATTTTTCGTTGCAAACGACGAGAACAATTTTTGCTCATCGGTAACTACTATGCATGACAGTATTTGCTTCAACGGCGATCGAACACCAATCTTGTTCGTTTATAATGGTTGTTCTTAACTAGAACACTCGGTAATCAATATTGTCTAATCATTTGATTTTTTCAAAAATCTCCGAGGTATTTAGCGATCGCCGTCTTCCATTTAAATCAAAATTAGTCTTCGGCGTAAAAACTAAATAACTGTTACTCTTGATCCTTTTCTAATATTTCTGAACAAGAATGTACGCGCGCGGTAAACCGTGATAAAAAGAAAATATCTTATGGCTCGTTTTGAAACAAGAATCCTGCAGAAATCTCTAAAAAGCGGCACTCTAAATTAGAGTAGCTCCTTAATTTCGCTGCACGGTGTATCATGGCGGTAACCTTAATGAGAAAGCGTCGTCTACACTGGCAGACATTGTCTGCAGGCAACGACGTCCTCGGCGTCGGTGAGTCGAGGATATGTCGCAGATGGAACACACCATGAAAGATTACACGTACGTTTGGTTGTTAATATTTGATAGAAACTCAGAATCTAACGTGCTTATTTATATCCTTTCAAAAATGTTCTCTTTGGTACTAATAGTTTTCCCACGCGAATACATAGCTTTTACAAGCTTTTTACAAGAAACCACACGAGACATTGATCGATATATCAAAAAATCTATAGCAGTTCCATTAAGAGACACGAAGTTGATCTTTGTTCGCTTTGCAAAAAGTTCTTCGTAATATCGCGGAGGAGATGGTACGCGAGTTTGCAGCGATTTCGATAAACGGCATGTACCTTCAAATTTTTTACTTTCGCCTTCCCTCGCCTCGGTGGCAAACACCGTGTCGTAAAGCTCGCCATCGCACGGCGGGATCGTTGCGTCGCAAACGTAAAAAGCGCGTCCCATTTTCCCCCGTAGACCTTGTTTCTTGCTTTCCACTCCGGCGAAGACAGCAGAATACTTTTGCCCGGACTTTTGCGTATCTGCGGACGTGGTTTTTATCCAAGAACCGCGTCTGCACTTGGATCTTGTCCCCCGTTGTCTGCGGATTTTCCACGAAAAGCAGACGACGATTGTCCGCGAGCAATTGTCTGCCGGTGTGGATCTAGCTTAAAAGGCAGAATAATAACGAAGAACGGTTTGACGTAACGGAGCACGAAGAACGTCGGCGCCGTTGTCGACCCTTTGCAACGTTAACCTGCTGCATCAGCAGGCAATTTAGCAGCCTCGCTGGAACTCGCTTCGTAATTTATTAATATCTCGCAAATTATTGAGCGCCTACGAAAATGACCGAACATAGATGTGGGTTAGATTTAGATTAGAACGCGACGGGCGTGTGCACGATATTCTATGCTAATCGACTGTACTTAACGAAAACGAAAAACTTTGCGAAATCGTGTGCAACGCGGATGGAGCGTGACTTCTGATTTCGCGTTTCGTGATTTTTGCTTTGCCGCAATTCGCCTCGTTCGGATAACAGCATTCAACTTTCAAGGCTAAGTAGGAGTAAAATTAAAATTCCTGACAAACTGCGAATTGGAAGCAAGACGAAGACGTCGCTCTCGTAGCGGGTCGATCGATACATTCGCTGCTATTAAAATATAATTACTACTGCAACTTAAAAGCCGCGTTACCTTCTCTTCGTAGGTATCTTCTTCGATAGATTTCTTTTCCGGGTTCGCGCTCGTCTTCGCACCTTATTTGCGCAGTATCGTAAGTGAATATCAATGTACTTCTTGTCTTTTTGTGTCATTCGATCTGTCTATCGATGACAATAAAGATAACGATGATAACAATTATAGTAACAGATAAGAGGACGCAACGTACGCGTCAATAGCAGCGAACGCGTTAAAGACGAGCCTTGGCATTTTTCGTGATCCTATTTTCGGTGTGCACGTTTCGAACGGTTTGCCCTTCCTTTGACCGAGCAATTGCGATGGATCGGCGTTGATCGTCGATCGAACGCATGCGTGTCAAATATACGCGTTTGTTCGAACATAGAAAAGAAAGTGTTCTCTCTCTATCCCTGTCGCGCAGGAGAATTGTAGCTGTTCGTGTTTGGAACTTTAATTTCGCTGTGTTCGCGTTGGGAGCGGGTACGATCGATTCTTTCTTGCAATGCCGCTACGTTGACGAAACTTCTGTCGCTTTCGACGATACCGTTTGACAGAAAAACGTTTGAAACGTCAGAAAATTCCTCGCGAAGGCTCGAACTTCCACGGGGTCACGGCTATTGTACGTACCAGATATTTCGTTTCGTTGCTCGTTCTGTCATCGTTGCAGCAACTGCGTAAGTGCAATCTTATCGCCATAGAAAAGCTTGTTTGCGTAGCGTTTCCAGCCTCGTAAGCCAAGAAAGAGTTTCAAGGTATTTCTGTAGTTAAATAGACACAAGCTCTCGAAGCGGCATCCAATTGTAATAAACGGTGACAAATCTCTCCCGAAATAGAATTACTCTCCATCGATGTACATTTTTTGTTTTACGACACTCGTCTAGCCGATTGCTGAAGGTAACGGGAAAGAAAGTAAATATCGGGAAAAGTCCAGCGGATCGTTGCTATTTGTTTAGTCGATTCGTGTACGAGTTAAACAGACATAAGGCGATTAAAAACTTCTTCGCAAGCTTCGTGCTCGCTTATTTCGTACAGCGACTCGAGGTATTTGAACCCGAAGACTATGTAAAAATACATGAAGCGTGTCGTACGAAACTTTTTGAAATTTCGTTGACGCTACGACGATTGCGTTGGAAAAAATTTGCGAGCAGACGTTTACCGTAAACGTACGTCTGGTAAGAAATTAATGTAGAGCACGCGCGAATACTTGTTTTAAACGCGTGATTAATGCCGAAGGCGGTGCCGCTGAAAGCGCGGAATTCTACGCACTGATGGAAAATTTGAAGATGCAAGAGCGTACGGTGTTTCGTTTTGTTCTTCCATATCTGCCCTTTACTCCGACCCAGTTCGTTTTAGCGGGAAATGTGCCTCGTAGTTCGTTCTCTGGGAACACGAATCGCAAAGGTTCGATACAGCTTTCAATAATTTGAACGTCGAATGTGAACGCGAGGCGAATTCGCTATCTAGGTCTACACGATCGAATCCGTGATAAGCAGCGACTCGTTTATCGACCGATTCGATTCGATCAAGATCCCTCCGATGTACGATGACCCCGATATCGTTGTTCGCATTCAACTTGCTCCGTTACCGCTCGTTGAATAAATTGCAACGTGACAGTTCAATCTTCGTTATGGAATTAGTTCTTACATCACCGGCAGCTTCTGGAACTTTCCTTCAATTGCCAAATTAATAGAAGAGAGAGAGAGAGAGAGAGAGAGAGAGAGAGAGAGAGAGAGAGAGAGAGAGAGAGAGAGAGAGAGTGAGAGTAGGAACGCGAGAGTTACCAAGGCTTTGATCTATACGTACGCATAGTACTGACACGCGTATATCTTTGACACGTTAACTGCCACTGCGAACTTTATTCGAGTACTTTGCCCTGACAGCCGCCAGAGATCGAAATACGTCACAGCCTAAAATTTCATTCTCGCAACATATTACACGGTATTTGCGCGCGTGTAATATTTTTAAAATATCATATCGTATCGCTTATTCTGCCAATGAAATTGTCCAAATCACGTCATTGACGATCTTTTGCCGCGTGAAATTTATCTCGTTCTAGTCATTCCCCAAAATTTGGTAAGAAACGTTGGGTCGCCAAACCGCAAAGAATATTTTACAATCGAGCGAATAAGACGTATCGATAACGCAATCAGTCTGAACGAGGCTTCAACCGTCGAGTTACCGTTTCGCGCATCGAACAGAGATTCGAGTAGAAAGCGCCGAGTCCGTAAACTGGCTGGCGCACCATCTGCGACGCGACAAAGTGACAGCAGGAAGTGAGTATCGTTCGGTAAACGACGACTAGAGTGCATGTCATTTATAATGTAACTCAATTTCGCGAGGCTCGCGACGATCGATGGCCGAGCACGCAAAGCGAAACGACTTGTAAAATAATGCAACACAACGACCTTGCCCTTCGTCGTGCTTCACTCAGTTTCTTCCAATTTGCTCGATGAAACGTACGACTTCCTTTTTCCAAGGAGGCGTTAGTCCAGTCTAGCGAAACGAGTTGTCGCTGATTTATTGACGGTGGATCGCGACCTTCGATCGGGATCGGCGAACGTTCCTTTCCCGTTGCTCCGGATATTACGTTTTAATCTCCTAGCGCGTCGGTATTCTCCTGTATCGTGTAATTACTGAATTAGTAACCGTGCTTTTTGTGCCGCGTCTGATTCACCGGGTACGACGATGTTCGATATAGCGGATCAAACACAGCTCGAGCCAATTCGTGGCAAGCTATTCCCTGTCACCGTGTTTATTTTCCTCGCGTGCGAATAACAATACCTCCTCTTCATCGTTCCCGTTTACACACTTTCTCACGGTTTTCAATGTCCTGCGAGACGTAGTCGAACAAAATAGGTCCCATAAAATTCCCATCTTACAAAGCGAGTCGCTCGCATGCTAAGTTACGAAGATATTTAAAACGGTGAGTTTTTCAGATCTTCGAGACACCTTCGCGCAAGGCGTCTCGAAACGATCAGAAAGATTCTCGATGGAAGTTTTGTCTACCGACGAAATTTAGAATTTCGATCGCGCCCAATCGCGAGGAACAGCCAGCCTGTGCATCGCCAGTCGATACGATAAATTTCGTAAAAACGATGTCGTGTAGTCGATGCCGGGTACAACGTATCGTTTCGTTATCACCCTCGCCTACGGTTACGTATTCGATAGATGGCGAAGAGATTCGCCACAGGTGTGCTGTTTCCTCGATTTCACCCACGATACACCGGCATATTAGGACTCACGTGCATGCACAATTTGTTTTCCTTTCTCGCAGCGAGAACGGTAAAAGGATTGCGTCAGCTGGAACAGGAAGGTTTAAACTGTGAAAAATATGCGTGCAAGATCGTTCGAGTATGTAGATGCTAAGTTCGAAGGCGTGCGGAGCGTCGGTGTAAGAGAAGGACAGAGATTCGTCGGCATCGAAAGGAAGCTAACGGGGCTGACAAGCGTTTTCGAGGAGCGCGAAGAAAAGGAGGTCGAGGGAAAATTGCAGAGCGCGTGTACCCGCGCGGTTCCCCGGGGCAGCTTGTCGTCCTGCTCGTAGCAAAATCGAACGATCGGTGTACGCGTTCCGTTATTTCGATCGTGGCGCGCGCTTCGGATCGATACGCGTAATTAGCCGGTATTACGATCGCCAATCAACGCGAAGCAAAGTGCGCGCACACCGGAGATACGCATCGCGTCGTTGCCGCTCGCGCTTGTTTCGTTATTCGCGTTCGTTTGTCGTTCTAAAGGTCGCCGATTCCTTTTCAGAAATATAACCGAGAATTGGCAGAAGAGCACGGCCAGACATCGTCCCTTCGTCGTTCTAAACCAAATTCGTTGAAACGAATTTCCTTGTTAAAAATAGAGCTCGAGGTTGGAGGATCGATGCAGCCGCGCGTTTCCACGATTTGGCTTGTTTCGCGAGGAGAGGACGCGACGAATCTAACAGCCTCGAAACGCTCTAGAAGCTTCGTTGGCGATCGATTCGATCGGCGATAACCCGCGTTTAATCAACGTCCACGCGCAGACGGATTTACGTAGTCGGTAGGGGTAAAAAAAAAAAAAAAGAAAAAAAAAGAAAGAAAGAAAGAAAATTACGCAGGATGCGAACGCACGCGGGTCGATCGAGAATCTCTTTCTTCCGCAGCAACGCGTTTCTTACGACCTTTACCTACTTAATAAGCGGTTACACGCACGCGCTCGCTGACCTTCTTTAGCCTCCCGTTTAATTTCGTTCGCTGACGAGATCGACAGTCGACCAGCCCAGCCAGCCAACCAGCCAGCTCTGCACGCGGTAGTCAGCAATGTCAAGAACGAACCTTCGCCACGAATTCCAGCTGTCGATTAATGCGCTTTGACTGGTACGAGGCTATGTCGGTCGCGAGCACTCGAACGTCGTTACTGCGTTCTCCCGTGAGATAACGTCACGCGAATCCAAGTCCGCGTTCCGCTCGAACTATCCTACGGATTTCTGTGTCGAGTCGCTTTCGATAATTGCACGAGGCGAAGGAGCTTCGTAACACAGTTACGGAACTCGAACTTTGCGTGTACATAATATAAGGTATAACGAAGTCGTGGATAGACCTGGAAACAGAAATGGTACATGGTACAGGTAGATGCTCGAGTACATTTCGGGTCATCTATTTAGGACACCTATTTGTTACATTTATTAGGAAACGCAAGTTTTACTTTACGTAGTATTTTACGTTCGAAAGCGTACACCTGTGTATTAGGTTGTCCGAAAAGTTTCTTTCGCTTTACAAGGAAACGATAGATGCGCAACGTTTTTTGTTTTTGTCGAAGTGGTTAACGCTTCTAAGAGAACTCTACATCTGTTCTGTCTAGTTTCCTCGATCGCTAAAGCCATCGACAGGCTATCGACAAAAGACAACCACGTGGCAACCATAGGCTATTGTCTATTACAGGCAACGATGGCTTCGGAGTTTTCAGTTACTAGGTAACACTGCTAGCGTGCGGATCCGCACCAGCTCAAACTGTATTCGTATTTATACATACGCTTCTTTGTTAAATATACTTTTCTATCTTACAATTTATCCACGCGTTCTTCTATCTATATAACCAATAACCAGAACAGTTTTATATTATTTTATTGAATTACGTCTGATCCGTGTTGTTCTATCCGGATAAATACCGCAACGTTTGACAGAATGGGTCTCGTGTTTGTACAAAGATGCATCGTCGAAAAAGGCGTGTTTGCAGAAGAAAGACGTTTTTCGGACAACCTGATATCGTAAAAGCAGCGAGAAGCAGTCAATTCGTCAATTTCAAGTAACTTTGTAAACTTCTTTTGCTTTCCTATGGAACTTGTTAATGCGAAGCAAGGATGTTTATTAAGTGGACATAAAATTGCAGAATCATGAGAGACGCGCCTATAATCTGTAACTTACGACTCGCCGATTTAGTACGGTTACTGGTTTATAAATTATTACGAAGGAAGGCTCGGATGTCCTAATAGCTACGACCGACTGTGTGTGTCTTATCGGTAGGATTGTCGCAAGGTATACGTGACGCAGGAAATGGACGCGTATCGTGCAGGTGTAATCGACTTAATCTAGTACAGTTAGCAACGTTGCTTTGCAAATGTCAGATTCGTTTCGGTAATTTTTTAAAAGCATGACGTCATCAGGCGGCTCGTATGAAATTCCAAGATCGATATCTGCGTTTTGCCACATTGTTGTGCAACGCAGCGTGCAACGCTGTTCCTTAAAACGCGTGCATTCGTGAGAATGATTTTCCAATTTTCAAGCTGTTGCCCCGATGTACGAACGTCAGGTGACTCTTGACGTAATTGTACCGTGTCCTTGAGAGCCACTCGAACCAAAATCCATTTTTTCTAAACGAAAACCGTACAAAGACGCACGCATCCAAGATTAAACAGTAAATACCGGAAGATTGAATGGTGTTTATTTTTACTAACGCGAATACGATTTCTAATTGTTCAACAAAACACATCGTTAGATCAAATATATTATTCTGGCTATTTCTGGACGCTGTCTCTTGGATACTTTCTAGGATCGAGGCAACTTGTAATCCGGAAAATTTGCTTGCGAAAACGCCGACGATTAAGTGCCTTGATTCGACCGAAACACCGTATAATACGCATAATGGATATATTGGAATAGCTTCGCGAAGCTGTGTATTATACGTCAGTGATACGCGTCAATGCCAATGCATGGATAATCGAATATCGCTAAAGCGTGGTGCGCTGGTAGGTGGGAGGCAGCCTTTATTCTCAGCAGCTGCGAAACGATCCGACAGGATGGTAGACACAAGGATGTCGTTCATGCGGCTCGTATCCGTCGAAGACGCCGAGAAGTAGAATAAAACGGCGATGGAAGGCGTAGCAATAAAACCGGTTGCCATATGCCTCAAGCTGTTTTCCTCGTTCCTTTCCTGGATGCGAGCAGCCAGAGGACGCGACATTCTCCGTGACAATGAAACCCATCGACGGTTCTTCGTTTGTAGGTTTTTCCGCCGGAACGCCAAACATAAAACACACTTTGCTGCTGCGTTCCGCGAACTGTTTCGCGCAGTGGAAAGTACTCGCACGCTTGCAGAACTTCTTTATTTAAAGTAGCTCGCGAAAGCGTTCGATCGTCTGTACGAACCTTTTACGAATGTACAACGTGATAAACATTTTCAAATTTCATTAGCATGGTCGCGAGACCCGACCGGACACGATTATATCGGTGAAGTTTGGTCTACGTTTCGTTGCGTGCAAACCGATGGATTCTCGTCGAAAAGGGTGTCAGTCGTTAGAAAGCATCAACAGAGAAATCTGACGACGTTATCCAGTGGCCTTGCGCGCACGCTACTGGAAATTTCGACGTATCGCCACTTCGGTGAACTTGTAGAAAAGCTTCTTTTTCTCTTCCAATACTGCCCGATTGCGGTGACTTTGAAATATCTCGTAAAGCTTCTTCTTTCTTCTTCTTTCAACAACTTTTTCTTGCACGTACAACCGACGGTCGGCCTTAGTTTTCGAGTTATACGCCAAAATATCCCGCCGCTCGGCCTTCGTTTTCGAGCCGGATCGGCTTGGTGGTAGTAATAATACACGTTAATTTTGCAGCCGCGCGGCGGCTGGCCAGCATTGTTTGTATTAACGTGTGCCGATAAGGGGATTCGCAGGGCCGGCCGTCTCGCGTCATTAATATTACTATCGCTCCAACGTAGCCTGAAAGCTATACAACTATAAACTATATGAAGCTGTACAACTAGAAAAGTAAGGCGAACCGTCGGTTATATGTAGAGAAAGAAAATTGCTAAAAATATTGAGCTTTGCAGTATATTTTAGAATCGTGAAAGTCGGCCTTCTCGAACAAGTTCACCAAAATGTCGAATTTTTTCCAAATTTTGCAGCGGTTTCCTCGCGAGACCATCGGTGTCCTTACGTTTCTCCGTCGATGCTCTAACGACACCCTTTTCACGAAGCCCTATCGCCTTGCGCACGATGAAACGCGAAACGAAGCAAACTTGCAAACGTACGTAGAAGCTAGAAAATATTTAGTGAAAATATTTCATCGAAGGACAAACGCGATACAACGCGGAAAGCGTCCTGACGAGGAACTCGAGATGTCGAAGACAATTTAGATCTTCTTTTTCCGTGGTGTATCGTGGCGTTAAATGGTCATTGACGTCACCGATTGCGTCATTTAATGCATGGAATATCGGTATCCTATCACAGTTACGTGCCTGCGTAACGCACCCATCGAGGCTCGTGTTTCGTTATGCGTAACGGCTCCAACAAATTAACCGATCGAACGAAGAATTTCCGGAGAATTTCGGTGGCCTAAATATTTTTCTTAATTCAGAACCACGAGGCAACTGTTACGAGGCATTGCTTCTTCCGCTGAAAGAATTCACGAACCGCTTGAAAAGTAGGACAAATTTGTGGAAAAGACGGTAACGGCCAAAGAATTCTGGCGAAAATTACAGTACTCGAACACGCTTGCGAATATCCATCGACGACTTTGAATTTATTATTGGCGATTCTTACCTTTGTATAATAATATACGAAAGGACAAAAAACGCACGCAAAAATAACCAACCTTCTATTCAACTGCAAGAAACTCTTTTGCTGACCTTCTTACCCCTGTTAGATAACGCGATCGAGCGGTAGGAATAAACGAATCCTTTGAAATATCTCTATCGGGAGATTCGAATGTTTGTTCGCTCCTTATGTTGCAACTTACGTTAAATTGTTCGCAAAGAGAGGCACGTTACAAACGTGCTGGTACTTGTTACAGACCCAATTACGGTGGAAAGGAAAAGTAAAACTGCCGTATTATCTAACCGCACGTTATCTATAATGAAGACGTGTTGCATAAAAGAATTTCTAAGGCTACTCAGTTGCTGTCGTCATCGCGACCGATTTATCAACACTCCGTTATCGTAAAAAATTCAAATAGGTCAGGCTTCTTGTCGTGGGTAGAAATATATAGGCAATAACACAAGTACGGCATTTATTTTTGACAATTCGAACTGCAATGTGTCTTTTCTTTACAATCGTCATACGTATACCGGTATATATTCTAATCCGAGTATATCGATTTTCGAAAGTCAGCGTGCGATAATAAAACTGTCGCCCAATTGTTAAAACGTTGTGGGAGTTTTGTTTCTCGACGAACTCTGTATCTTCGAATCCTTCAATTTCACGACGGATTAACCCGTCTGCAACTAACATTGCGTTAATGCAATAACCTTTCGATTGTGATTTTCTTTTATATAATCGACTCGTATTCGCTGGAACTCTATCGAATCCACGTTACGATTACGAGAAGGTGCTCGAAAAGCCTGCTTAGCATGATATTCGTTACCATTTCTTCTTTCACCGAGATGGTGCAATGCCATGAAATTCGCAGAAATTCAAGCATTTGCAATGTCGACCGAGACAATTTATTTAATTCTTCCAAGTGTCCGAAATCTCGTTATCCCGGAAGAAGACGCTCCTATAAAGAGTGTCTTTCGAAACGTTATGACTCACGTGGAGAAGGCAAATAAAAGGAAGAGAACCGTGCGCGTTACGTTCGCTTTCATCTGGCGACGAATCAAGTTTTTAACGGTTAAACCGGTGTCGTTCCCCGTAATAGTAATCGAAACTCGCGAGGATGGAATTTACATTTTCCTCGTTCTCGCGGACGTTAGACCCGCGTGTCTAGTTCCGCAAGTATATTCCGATCGGTGTCGTTATTTTACGCTCAAGGATGAACATTTCGCGGCTCGCGAAGGGCCTTCTTTTTAAAACGCTCGCTTTTGACATTCAAAGTAGAATCCTCGTGATTTGTCGCTTATAACGTGGCCGCCAATTATCCCTCTTTAGAAAACGCGTCTAATATCCCACGTGCGAGCCGAGTTTCTCCTTGGCGAATATGTACGCTATTCACAAGTACAATAGAGATGTTTCTAACAGAACTGAATTCTGACCAAAGATCCGTACGCAAACTTGTTAGTTACAACGAATTAATAGTAATTACATCTTGCATTTATTAACTCTTTACGTAA
This sequence comes from Bombus confusus, assembly GCA_014737475.1. Taxonomy (NCBI): domain Eukaryota; kingdom Metazoa; phylum Arthropoda; class Insecta; order Hymenoptera; family Apidae; genus Bombus; species Bombus confusus. Next base: position 2,212,884 of record JACXIV010000035.1, read on the forward strand.
TAAGCGGAATTTAAAATTTAAATTACCTGCTACAACGCATAATAGATACTAATATATTTTATTACGTACTATGCACGTGCTATATACATTCGCTATTTAAATATCATCGCTGGTGTTAACGTTGCAAGCCTTCGTATCAGATTTCGCATTCGAGCGAGAAAACGCTTTAACCGTCGCTCTCGTTCCTTTTAATAAAGTGATATACGTATTTCTTGCACAGTCATGTGGATCGTTAAAACGTCTCCAAGTAGGTATACAAATAGTTTCAATCAAGTTACGAAAGGTTACTCGGATCAACGATTCTTATACGACGAGACAAAAATCGTGTAACGGCGACCCCTTAAGTGGAGTCTAGGTCAGATTTGATCGTTCGCCGTGTACGGCATTGGCAACAAAAAAATGTAATATCCCGCTTGAAAAGTTGAAAACAACCTTGAATTGGTTTCTCTGTGCTCCTACCCACGTTCCAAATTATTCCACGATCGTTCAACCATAGTTTCAAGATTATTCCACGATTATTCTAAACGATTTCACGCACGAAATGCGTACTAATTCCCTCCCGATAGAAATCTCACGCCGCTCTACGAATAGTTTCCGATACGAAAAATTCAATAACGAAAGCATTATAATTCGTTGGTATTAGTTTGCAGAAACGATTGGCCTTGTCGCGTAATCAGCCTAAACGGTTGTTATTTGAATGTAAAAACACGATGGTTCTCCCCACGTTGCACGAAAAAGTATAGACGGTGTGTGGCGTAAGTTGAGAACGTTCGAACAACATCAGTTTCGTATTATACGAACAATTTACCTTAAATTAGCTACATCGAAGAGAAGATGGAGCGAAAGATACAGAGATGCAGAGCGATACATAGGCGAAATAAAAGTCGAGCAGAGCATTGGTTTATATATATTCGAATTTATTTTCCCTTCTATTCAATCAGCGATTGGTAACTCGAGCGAGTAAAACGAAGTTCGACCTTTCTCCGATTTGTGTTTCTCCTCGAGCTCTTCCCTTCGACCGTTTGCGCTATCAATGAGCGAGCATCTTGTGACTGGAAGCGTCGAACGACGATCACATTTAATTAAGAATGATCGACGTCTGGCCGTTGACAATCCGGTTAATGTTAGATACATAGCAGCGATCGTCGTCGATCGCGAAGGTTGTTACGTTTATCTGCTGATCGAGTAGCGTAATGACGCGACGAAAGAAACAGGATCTTGTACATGAATATGAAACAGCCGATACGTATCTCCTACAGGTAGTTACCACCTGTACGAAGTAAGGTAACTGATAGCTGGTGACGTTCGTAAACCGAGAATTCGTAAGACGGGAGTCTGCCTTTAGAAATAACGTTAGGAGCGAGAGTGCCGTTTCTATAAGAAGAAATGTACGTACAACGCGTAAAACGAATATTAAATAGAGATGAGAGAAGACTTTACCGACCAAAGATTTACATATTTCAAAATAAGAAAAATTTTAAATTGGAGAAGATTCTTTGGGGGAAAAAAAAGACAAAGTTATCTCCTTTCATCGTCATTCGGTGGATCGTCGGTAGCCGCGTCGAGGTAATAGGAGATAATATTTTACATATATCAGGAAGCATCGTCTTTTTCAAGAAAAGACCCGCAGTCTGCTTCGCCGCGCGCAATTTAAGATAAAATTTCCGGTCTATAAAATCCGTAAAGTGAGAATTACGTAGCTGTACTTGAAATTCTCTTTCATAAATGTCACTGCCCTCGTTGATTCATCAGAGAATCGTTTCTGGAGAACACGTTTCACGATTGCAGCGAAGACGACAGGTATGCAAAGGTGGCGTGGAAAGACGTGAAGGTCGGTGACCTGGTTCACCTCTCGAATAACGAACTCGTACCGGCCGATGTTCTGCTCCTGCGAAGCAGCGATCCTCAGGGCGTAGCGTACCTCGATACGTGCAATCTCGACGGTGAGACTAATCTGAAGGAACGACAGGTTGTCAGAGGATTCGTCGATCTCCAGGACACCTTTCAACCGGCCAAGTTTCGATCCGTGATCGAGGTCGATCAACCGAGCACTAGGATATATCGGTGAGCTATCGTCCCTCGACGTTCGTTTCGAGGACGAGTTAACGACAAAGGACATTGTAGTCTGAGATTGGCAAAAGTTCAACATGGAAATTACAGGTTTCACGGTGCCGTGGTTCACCCGAACGGTGGTAGAGTACCTGTTTCTACGGAAAACCTTCTACTTAGGCAATGTTTATTGAAAAATACCGACTTCGTCGAAGGCATAGTGATATACGCTGGCCACGAGACGAAAGCGATGCTTAACAACGGCGGCCCTAGATATAAGGTAACGGATCTGTCGATCTTTCTGATCTATGTAAATATCTGATTACCGATCATTGAAAGATAGGAAAAAAGAGAAAAAGAATGTTTCGAGCGAAACTGATTCGTTGACCATGGTCGCGCAACAAAAGGTAACGAAGTTTGTGAAAGTATGTAAATCGAGAGAGGGGATCTTTTTTTTTCCAGCGCTCACGATTGGAAAAACGGATGAACAGCGACGTTATATGGTGCGTGGTGATTCTAGTGGTACTATGCGTGATAGGTGCCATCGGTTGCCGAGTTTGGCTCTCCGATTTTTCCGATCAAACGTTCGTCCCGTTCATTCCGATCCTTCAAGATCCAAATTACGAGAGTATGCTAACATTCTGGACGTTTGTTATCATTCTCCAAGTAATGATACCATTGAGCCTCTACGTCACTATCGAAATGGCGAAAGTGGGCCAGGTTTATCACATCGGACACGATATTGCCCTTTATGACGCGGAGACGGGACGCTCGGCTGAATGTCGCGCGCTCAATATCACGGAGGAATTAGGTCAGGTAAGCAAATTGATCGAGCTTGTGCGTGGTCCCGATAAGGAAGCAGCTATTTCTTCTTCTTCTTTTTTTTTTTTTAATTTCGATAGGTGCAGTACATATTCTCTGACAAGACTGGCACTCTCACGGAAAATAAAATGCTATTTAGGCGGTGCGTGGTGGGAGGACAGGATTATTCGCACGGCGGAGACGGTGAGAATTTGATACCTTCGTCGCGACTGAAGGAAGATCTTCTTATAGGTACATTTAGGCATCATCTACAAGAATTCCTAATCGTATTAGCGATATGTAATACCGTTGTGGTCAATTCTCAACCACATTATGACACCATGAACTCGAGCGGAGTGATCGAAGAACCGCAGAAAAACGGCGAAGAACGTGGAAGGTTTGTATATATTTTTCTTTCTATTAACTCAGACGTGTCTATCTGCCGGAAGGATGACTGGACACTAGTGCGGAGAATATTGCTAGAAGAACTCAGACATATCTAGGTTAATTACCTCGTTACAAATTATTTACCGTTTTACCATTGCAGGTACACGAGAATGATAGACAGAAGTTTAACTCCTTCGCCGATTATTCCTCTATCTGCATTGTCTCATCCGACCAATAGTCTCGATGAAAATGTGTCGTCGATTTCTTCGATAGTTGAAATAGAATCTGTGCTGAATAATTCCGCTAAACTGACTAATAAGTTATCAAGGTCAGTATTTACTTTGTACCCATCTTCTAACGGTAAAATTTTACTGCATTCAGGTGTGTTAAGTTATAAATATTTGCAGGCCAAAATTCCTAAACGTGACGTCAATACCAAGCTTAGGAATGGGATTATTAGGTAGAAAATTGTCTCCGAACGGAGAGCACAAGAGACGCAGTCCTCTGAGTCCCGTTATCGACGAGAGCGGGAAGGGTAGAGACGAATTGTTACCTGCGGCTGCAATTTACGAAGCGGAAAGTCCGGACGAGCTCGCTTTGGTGAATGCTGCGCGTGCTTATAACGTGAAACTTCTTAAACGAACGGCACGTAGCGCAATCGTTTCTTTGCCGGATAAATCCATTCTTACTTTTGAAATTCTTCATGTGAGTTCTTTGTGAACAAATTCTCGTCTCTATTCTTCTATAGATCGAAGCAAATCGAAACAGATCTAAAAGTAATTTGTCTACGATACAACGTACTCGGAATTGCAGGTTTTGCCATTTGACTCCAACAGAAAATGCATGTCTATTTTGGTACGGCATCCTATCACTAACGAGATAGTCCTGTATAGCAAGGGTGCTGATACAGCGATTCTATCGTCTCTGACCCCACAAGATGAAAATTCTATAACAACAATGAAAAATCGACAATATCTTCAATCATACGCGCGGCAGGGTCTTCGAACTTTGGTAGTGGCTAAAAAATCTCTGACGGCGCAAGAATACGAAGACTGGCGCCAAACGCATTCTCAGGCGGAGCTCGCAATGGAAAATCGTGAAATGCGCATTAAAGATTCATACGCGAATCTAGAATGCCATTTGACTTTATTAGGTGCTACGGGAATTGAAGACAAACTTCAAGCTGGAGTACCTGAAACTATGGGTACTCTTATGGCAGCAGGGATCGTAGTTTGGGTTTTAACAGGTATCTTTTTCTGCGTTTCAAACAAATAAAATGACGATTCGCGATTTAGAACGTATCGCTAATTAATGAATTTACATCGAAAGGAGACAAACCAGAAACCGCAGTTAATATCGCGTACTCGGCACGTCTTTTTTCCCCTGCGATGCAATTACTGTGGTTGCAAGCGAGATCCAAGTCTGTCGCTGAAGCCTTGATTCATGGATATTTAGAATCTGCGCGTAAAGAAAGTACAGTTCAGGGAATGGATAACATTAGGGAAATTACAATGTTCAATCGTGATGCGGCAGAAAATGATGCGCATAGGATAGACAGTCCATGGCCGAAGCAACGTGCGCTCATTGTTGATGGCAAAACTTTAACGGTTATTCTTGACCCACGGTCAGGATTAACTCGATTGTTCCTCGAGTTAACAAAAACGTGTTCCAGCGTATTGGCCTGTAGAGCCACGCCTCTTCAGAAGGTATAATAAATCTAATTTTAGTCTTCATTCTCGTTTTTATGATTTAATATAATTTAATGGATTTTTACGACACATCGCAGGCATATATCGTACGCATAGTGAAGGAACAGTTAGGGATGAGGACTTTGGCAATCGGCGATGGTGCCAATGACGTTAGCATGATTCAAACCGCAGATGTAGGAGTTGGTATCTCCGGACAAGAAGGTACACAAGCTGTCATGGCTGCAGACTTTGCCATTTCACGATTCTCGATGCTTAGCAGACTTCTTTTGCTGCATGGTCATTGGTGTTACGACCGCTTATCTAGAATGATCTTATATTTTTTTTACGAGAACGCTACTATCGTTTTCGTCCTGTTTTGGTATCAGGTATAGTTTCTACTTCTACACATTCTACTTCATTTTTGATATTCTAGTTTTAATAGCCGTATAAAAATCTCTTGTTATTTTTGTAGCTATATTGCGGATTTACCGGTACAGTCATGATGGACCAAATTTATTTAATGCTGTACAATTTAATGTTCACGTCTATGCCACCACTTGTATTAGGCATATATGATCGAGTCGCTTCGCCCGGTGTTTTGTTGTCCAATCCTCATCTGTACAAAAGAGGACGCCTTGGACTCGTATATCAGTCATATACATTTTGGATAACCATTGCCGATGCTTTGTATCAAAGTATCGTCATTTTCTTTGTTAATGCGGGTGTTAGTATAGTCTCAAAAGAACTTCGTGTAGTACAAGTTAACGTACCGACATGATTAAAAGGAAACTATTTTGCGTAGGTATACTATGATTCAACTGTTGACATTTGGGAGTTTGGAACGACTGTAATGACTTGTTCCGTTGTTATTATGTTGACCAATATTGCCATAGAAATTAGATCTTGGGTAAATAAAAATTTTATTATACGTATTATATAAGATATAAGTATATAAGTATAGATTTGCATATTATATAATATATAGTATACGTTATAAATGTATATTACACTGGATACTACATACTATATGATGTGATTTTGTTTCCAGACGATAATTCATCTTTTTGCCGTAATGGGATCACTAGGAGTATTTTTCGGTTTCTGTTTAATTTATAACGTGGTTTGCGTTAATTGTATGGGTCTGTTATGTTCGTATTGGGTAATGGAAATGGCTATCATGAGATATACATATTGGCTTACAGTATTACTTACCTGTGTTCTAGCATTGACGCCTAAGTATATCTTTGTACCTTATATATTAACGGTCAATAAATGCTCTAAAAATTAAATTATATACAACTTTTATTATTGTGTTTTTAGGCTATTTTGTAGAAGCATAAAATCGACAATAGCTCCCGATTTTATGCAAAGTGCCACGTTGAATGCACCATCGAAAAGCCATAGACAACGAATCGCCGAGAGAAGCGAAAATAGTTTCATTGCTGGTTGGTCGCGATCAACGCAGCATGCCACTATAAGGTACATCGTGCTTTTTAGGTGTAGAACATGAATTATGGATTATTTAAATTATACAGATTTCTCCGATTTTTTATGTTTCAGAACTGGGACTAAACACGATACGTTGACAACTATCGTTGCATGACATATCGTAAAAATTCAAATAGGATTGTCGGCACATTGTAAAAGAATAATTAAGACTATTAACGGTGTTATTCGATTAAAATTATTAGGACAAAAACAGCGTCCTTTGCCGCATTTCAAAACATCGTTAAGAAATCCGTTATTAATTTTAATATGCATTTTTCCACCAGAAACATGCTGTACTTTATCGAAGCTATATTAGTCATGGAAATCATCGTTCGACATCGATCGTTTTCGTTCTTCATCGAGTGGCCTTAAATCCAGACTGCTACTGTGTATTGCATTTTATGGCTGTGACTTTTAGGGACCAAAACTTTTAATCCAGTAGTAATATCAATGTCAATTGATTCAAAGGTTCATTCGGACTCATTTACACGCGCGTGTCCCAGTTGTACATGGAATCAACTAATAATTTATTCAGATTGCAACTGTTCTCTTAGAAACGAATATAAAAGAGTCTATATTATAAGAATGTAAACATCAGTTTAAATGTATATTATCTTCTATAAAGTTCATATTATATAAGTTATAAACTCGCGCTAATCACACGAGTGTAATGCATGTGAATTTCACACTCGTGATTCTAGTACTGTAATTTTAGAAGTGTATGTACCATTCGCCGGCATAGAGGTTCTATTAAACGTGTATAATGGATCTCACGACAACACCTTACCATTCTTCACATAGTATTTTGATAAATGATTAAGAAAAATCTACCTGTACATAGCCATAACCAGTAAAACTGTGTGTTCTATAAACTTTGTCGTTTCGTTAATGTCAGATCTTTACTGTCTCCTAGAATTTCTCAACGTGAAATGCGAGAATTCCGTCACCTTCGTTTTTAGTTTCCAATTCACAGTTTCCTTCATAATTTTGTTGATGACGTGTTTCAAATATTTAGTCAACTTTGACTGCTTGTATAGCGCTTTTAAACACGACTATCATTTGGAACATTAAATAAACTCGCCAGAGTTACGTGTTTCCACGAAATACGAATATTTTCGTTAATTATTTCTTATCTCCGGAATAGTCGTATCATTCCTTTACTTCCTCTTTACGTTATTTAATTTTTAGCGGGTTAAACGTAATTACAGTAGAGTGATTTTTCAATGGTTGGTGAGCACCACTGGTCGATGCGGAAACACGAGATATGACGGGGATAGGATTGAAAGGCGAGTGGTGCGGCACCGGGGGATCTTTTGGCGTGCTGCGGCAACGACTAGTCTCAGTCACATATTCAGTATTCTTTCTATAAAAGACAGGTAGAGTTTGCGTGTACGATACGCTTGGCGCTTGATTGGTCGCGATTGTGCCTAGTGCTCGGGAAACTCGCGACCAGCTGTGCTTCGAATTCCGTAAAATGAATTTCGTTGTACGAAGCGTGCGCAAGGTAGAAGGACAAGGTGGGGCGTAGGACGAGCTGAAGGATCTTTCGAGCCTCGCTCTGTTCCTTTGTCATGAAATTACGGCTTAACGCTCGAAGATACGGTACTCAAAATCTTTGACCCAAACAGATCTGTTACCGAATCTCTTCTGCGTTAGTTCAGTTTTATCGAATCAATGAGATGTTTCGTTTCAGTGTTTTTAGAGAATCTCAAAGATCTGATGTTTTTAGAGTAGTCGACAGAGCAATTTCCAACTCACGCGATAAGGAGAAGGATCGCTTTACGTCAACAAAGAACATGCGAATTTTACGAAGATACAGTGGATCACGAATCTTCGAATTGCGATCGAATTAAGAAAACTAGTTTTATCGTTGCCGAATAATTTTTACATTTCGGAGTAAAAATATTTATCTGCATCCGTGTGTGGTGTTGACACTGGTGATAATCCTGGTCCTGTTCTGTGTTACTTGCTTGATAATGCATCGAGTGTAGACACGATAAACGAGCTACGTCAGAAACATTAATTCATTGCACATGTACGTTCCATGCTTTCCCCTCTGAATCATTCTGGTTTCTCCAGAATGACTACGCATACACGTGCTCGTTGCGTTTGCAAGGACAGAATTAGAACCTTTCAAAGGTTGCGTCAAAAATTGTGATCAATATCACGCTTTCCACGGATGCGTAAACGACCTGTCGCTTTCCAAGTATATATGTACCAATTGACTTTTTATTCTCTAGCTTTAAAAATTTTTCTATCAAACGGCCGAGTTTCGAACAATTCTTCGTTTCGAACTACATTCGCAAAATACACGAAAACGAAAGGATGGCCGAAAATACGGTATAACAAATTCGTACACAACACTGGAAAGATAACGCTTATCGGTCTGCTACGATTAATTGAATAAAGGGATGCTTGTAGAAGGACATCTACAACCTTATCACGGTGTCGAGTGTAGACAGAATAAAGTCCCTATGCGATTCTGTGCGAGCGACATCGAAAGTACTTTAGACGAAACCCGGTCGAATACGAATACAATTAATTTTACAGATAAAGCTTATCGTAACATTCAGAAATCAGTGGACATACTAAAAATAAGGAAAGTAACGTTTTACGCTCGTATTCGAAGAACTTCCATACGAAGAACGCAAAGCAGGTCGGCGGCACGATAACCGACTACTTACCTATAACGCGATAACGATCCACGTACAAGGTTACAAGTGAAGCTTACCATTGCGATTACCGCAATATGCCGTTAACAAGGAACGGATAGAAAACGCATGTTGCGTAAAGCTCGTGAAATATAGAACACAAATGAGTCATTGCACCGAGAACGGAAGTGAACAAAGGCTTGGTCATTTGGCATAGATGGTCAGCGGGGTCGCATTTAGAAAATAATATGGTGATCGAACGAATGCAATTTGATAGGAAGTGTGCCCCGGGTGTTTGAGAAAGATCGCAATGGACGGTTAAACTTGTCTATCGCGTACGAGTTGCGCGTGACTTTTTTCTCGCAAGACGAGCGACGCGACGTAGCAAAACGTAGCACGCGGTTCGTTCATCGTGTACTGTTGAATTTTTACCAAGTGCTTTCTATATAGAAAATGAGATAAGACCGGTATCGAAGACCAGCGTTGTAAAATGTGCTCGTTTCTTACAAGTACCAATGAATCATCGATAACGAGAGCCGATTACCACTTTCTTCGACATATCTGGCATTCTAGGCTCACCTGTGCAACTCGCTAAGACGAAGACAAACCGCGACGTTTCGGTATTGCTTCCAACCGGGCGGCTTTTCAAACGTATTATAGGTATTTTTGAGCACGGACGTATACCGGAAACGACGTTCGAATTGTCAACGACTCGATGAAAGGAGCCAGTGAAGTGCCAGTGAATTATCGATAATAGATACGACGACAAGCGGCATTGTGTTAACAGCTTAAGGACGATAGTAGTTTTAAACGACCAGAGGTGTAACGACGAGGTATTTAATACTTATGTACCAACGATAACGCGTTACATTAAGATAATATACGAAATCATTTTACTCGTTCAACGAAAATAATCGTTTTTACCGAAGAAAGAAGGGGAGCGAAAGCGCGACCACTTGGAAGAGTGTCAGCGTAATTTGTAGAATTGCATCGACCATTTTCTTTTTCCTTCGAACGCTGGCTTCCGTGATAACTGTCATCTCTTGCTAATAGAACGCACCGGCAGAGAAAGAGTAGCGCGTGAGAGAAGCGAATCGAAAAGAAAACGAACGAAAGCGCGGTAAATTGAAAGTGCGTCGCGTAGCTCGCTAAGTGTCGCGTTAATCGTTCAAATATTTTATACACCGTTAATTGATATCGTGATTGCCGTCGTCTCTTTCTAATAGAGCGCACCGCGAGGACGTTGGCACGTGAAAGATCCCGAACGAAAAGCAATTTCATTGAGTAACGTCGTTTTCGGTGTCGCGCGATTGCAACGAATTACATAATCGACCGACGAAGAGAAAAAGAGACAGCGAGACACGCGTAAAGCACATCGAGAATGACCTTCGCAGCCATCTCGTTTGTCTGTCTACCGTCGAGGGAGAAGAGCCCAGAGATAAAGTGGTACGCGATTTAATTAATAACTAACTGTAATCGTGGTGACGGTGTCAGACGGGAAAAGGGCGAAAGAAAAGGATGCGATACGTGTGCCAGGAGAGATGATTTTAGCGAGACGACGTTCTGGCGAGAATATCGGTGAGATCTTGTTCTGAAGGAACTGCAGTTGGTTATGCCGTGTTTCTCAGCACAGCAGGTGTATCGTGAGAGATGACAGTCACTTATACTGCCGAAGTCGCTACCTGCAGAGGTCTTGGTTGCTTCCTAAAATTACTCCTAAGGTAAGCAGCTTAGGTTTAGCTTGTCCGTTCAGTTGACACTACTGCACGCGGTTAAGAAGAAAGTCGATAAGTTATATCCGTTGTAGTTTATTTTTGCTTTGTCCTGTTTATTCGTGAATTTTTACAGCGACGTTCGTTCCATTTAACTTTCATACGTTACCGTGATATTTTCTTTCGCTGAAAACGAACGATCCCTGTCCGCTCGACGCTCGATAGATAATACACTTGCTATCGGTGCTTGATAGATAAACGTTAGATTTTCAGATACCAAGGTGTACCTTGTTAACGGATCGTAATCTTTCCCGACGATTTTCTTTGATTTTGCAGGCGATCGTTTATCAGGTATCGTGTTTGAATAGTATTTTCAATTCTTCCGTCATAGCGTTCCGCGAAAAAACGCGTCACGTGTACGTACGCGAAGGATATCAAGGAGAAGCATAACCAAGGTTGTACGCGTCTCGAGAATTCTACTTACAGACATATATCGATGTAACCTGCACGCAGATCGTATCGTTGATTTTTCAATACTTACGCTACACGTTTCATATACCATCGGTTATTTCCTAGTGTCTAATGGAATATTATTCTTATCTAACGAGAACCGGCCGATTCGTTGATTCTGAGACAACTTGTATATAGAATATCAAGGAAGATTTATTCCATTTTTCACTTGACCCGTGGTCGTTGACCTTTCTATTATTATTTCAATTACGCTATATCCGTACTCGGATGCGGTGTTTCAACTGTTCCAAGCTCGTCACGTGCAAGCCATGCTTTAAATTACGCGCGTTACTCGTTTGCTCTTCGAAGAACGTAATATATTACATTTACAGTTACTCCATTGTCTGTTCGATGATACTATTTGTCCGAATCGTATTTATCGTGAAATACGAAATTCTACTTAATGTCCTATTAATTGAACTCGTGCCGATCGAATCTGCTTATGAACGCGAGCCTTCATTTTGCAACTGAGTAAGAAACGAATTAACTATCGCGTCGTTTCATAAATAATATCCCTAACAGATGTCGTCGGTTCTGTTTCAACAACGGCGAAAATAACGTTAAATAGAAAACTAGAACGAATAAAGATTATTGCGTGTAACTGATTTTGTTTCCTAAATGTAGCACGGGTTACTCTCTGCGTTTAAAGTACGAGCAGATTTGAATTCTCGTTTTAAAGTTACGAACTTTATATATACATGTACATAAACACGACGTTGCTTGTAGATGTCCCGATGTTATTGAACTCCGGTTATACGAGCTCTTTGTTACCCGACTACACGAGATAAACGGATTTCCTCTGTATCTTCCAATTTTCTTCCTCCTGAAAGATTCGTTGAAATGTCGATCGCGCTACGGGCAAATTGACGCGAAAAAATACTCACGTAGTCTTGATTTAGTCGCCTTTTAGTATTCGTAGCGCGTCGTTTTACCTTATTCATTAGCGGAACGTTTATCGCGATAACAGATCTCTTGCAACGATCCAACGACCTGTAATCGTATTTAACGAAACGTTTCACGCTCAAGAATATTTTCGATTATGCATCATCGTCGAAAATAAGGTATAATTGCGTAGATTGTACGCTATGTGCGTTTAAAGTCCGTAACGAGACCGTATTTCGTTAGAGAGATTCTACGAATCTACGCGTTTATTTCCTCCAGTTTAGTCGCTATCGGGTCACGTTATGTACAATTGCTCGCGAAACCATTGAAACTCTCGTAGAGATCGATGTACGTTATACGAAATATCTTGAAAGTTCGTTGATGTTATGACGAGACTGAACTATCACGATCATATCGATAAATTTCTAAGACGAGATCTGGAAATCGTAGCGTAGAATCTGAGAATCGAATCGATATATGGAAATTACATTTTTACGATATTTAGCGCAGGTACGCGCACATTTCGCAGAGATCGCAAACATCTTCAGACAGTCGATTGTCCGTTATGTTAATAAGACTCGATGTTATATATATGTATATTTAACATTTACATATATTCAAGATAACTATTCGTGTTACGCTAATTTCTTTACTAAAAATATATTTTCACGTCAGTTGCAAATTTGATCGATACAATCGTCACAGACCTGTTTCATTGTCGTGCTAACTTTCGAAGCGTTTCGTACAATATATCCGTACACGCGTACATTGAAAGTTGTCTATGGTAAGTGTATAAATACTAACGCGAGCAACTGTATTTCGAACATAATACGATTGCGTGTAAACGCATTACTCACCACTAGAGTGCGAACAATGGAAAATTGCGCGAGACTTCATCGCCTGGGTATCAATCCTGAATTTCAAGGATGGTTAGATCGCGAAATTCCATGGATCTTAACGCGCGGTACAGTGAAGATTCCTCCAGATAAGAAAAAGAGATCTCGTAAATCATCATTGGAACGCACGCGATGTATTAAGCAGAGACCGGCCGGATAATGATCGTTGGACGATCCGCTGGATTATCGCGATGGTTTCTCGGAACTAACTAGGCTAACGGTGCTGGACAGATTCTATGACCTAAAACCGTAGATATATCGATTGCACTTTCACAGAAATTGAAAGTGGTTTCGAGAAGTCTGTTTTGTTTTTTCCAATTAATCAGCGGCTACTAAAACGTCTTGCGTTACGTTCTCTTGCTTGTTTTCTAGATGGCGAGCGAGCGTATACAAGCTGGTCTGGTTGGACCTAGCTCTTTTCCTTTTCATATATTATTCGCTGTCGAGTATTTACCGATTGATACTGGACGAAGAACAAAAGAAGATATTCGAGGCCATAGTAGCGTACTGCAACGCGTACAGCGATCTAATTCCGCTGTCTTTCGTCCTGGGCTTCTACGTCAGTATTGTTATGACCAGGTGGTGGAATCAATACATGGTGATACCGTGGCCAGACTCGATCGCGGTTTTCGTGTCAGCCACTATTCACGGCAACGACGAGAGAGGTCGACTAATGCGCCGAACTATCGTCAGGTACATAAAACACTGTGCAAACTGTCTTTAGCCGATATGGTATGGAACAGACACGGAACGATTTAAAATCTGTTTGTAAGAAAAAAGAAAGTCGAAAATATAGATAACTCGTATGGAATATTAAAAACAAAATGTCGGATAGCACAGTTTAGTTTATTTGAAAATTGTATCTGTCGGAAGAGCGAAAGGCGTTCGCGTAAGATTCTACTTCAAGGCGACGTCGATTTTTATATACATCCGTAAAAAAGCGAAACGTTTTCATTTGGTAAGCGAGCTGACATCTTTGCACGGTACTGTGCACGCTGCTCGTTACTGTGGCACGACAGAACAGTAAGAATCGATTCGATTAAAGTCAAGGAGAAAAGTAATCCAGTTGAACTGTTATACTGGTATAAAACGTATTATATATATAACAGCTGCTTTTCTTTCATTTCAGGTACGTGTGCGTTTGCTTAACGCTGGTACTGGCGATGGTCTCGCCCCGTGTGAAGAAACGATTCCCCACGTTAGAGCACTTCGTGGAGGCGGGTTTATTGCTGGAGAACGAGCTAGTCATATTCGAGAGTCTGAACACAAAGTTTCCTAAGCCCAGCAAGCATTGGTTACCGATAGTATGGGCGTCAAGTATCGTGACGAGAGCGAGGAAGGAGGGCCGCATTCGCGACGACTTCGCCGTGAAAACGTTAATAGACGAGTTAAATAAGTTTCGCGGCCTCTGCGGTAGCCTCATGCACTATGATACTATTAGCGTTCCTTTAGTCTACACTCAGGTGAGCGCGTCAAACACGCACCAGAACCGTGTACATTGAATATTCGTGCATCCATCGTACCAAGAATTTAATTAATTTCCTTTTCTGTTCGCATTTTCCGCAGGTAGTTACGTTGGCTGTGTATACGTACTTTTTAACAAGCGTGATGGGTCGGCAGTCGGTGACCGATACATCGCCGAACATCGATATGTATTTTCCAGTATTCACAACGCTGCAATTCTTTTTTTATATGGGTTGGTTGAAAGTAGCCGAGACTTTGATCAATCCGTTCGGCGAGGACGACGATGATTTTGAGGTCAATTGGATAATCGACAGAAATTTGCAGGTATAATGTCTAACGAAAAGACCACGTGTCTCGTCCTTCCGAGACGCATCGTTTCTTTCAACGATGAACCCAATTGTACATATAATAGCATACTTTATAATAGAGCCAAGTTTTAAAATGTATAGTATGTATTTTACCGCTGTTAGTCTTATAAATATTAATGTATCTTTGATATATTCCAAGTTTATATGTATTGTATAAGGTGAGCTATCTTATCGTCGACGAGATGCACCACGAGCATCCGGAATTGATCCGCGATCAATATTGGGACGAGATCTTCCCTGCGGAACTTCCGTACACAGCGGCAGCGCAGCCCTTCCGCGAGGAGCATCCGGAACCATCCACGGCTAGAATTCAGTTGTCCGCGGCGCAGCAAGAACTTCAACCATCTTCGGTGAGGATCGATGAAATGGCAGGCGACTATCAACACAAGTTCCGGCCTGACATGGCCGACGACGCCGCGTCTGGTATACACTTCATAGCGACAGGAAAAATGTCAAGGTTGGTCTTGGAACGATGCTATTTTATGAATGTTTCGCTCCACGCGATACGATTTTTTTTGTAAACGCTTATATGCCTAACGCTTGACCAGGAGCGCAACCGAGAGTGGTAAAATAGCGAGGTAATATTATTTGTTTAACGTATATCTGCTAACGTATAATTTACGATATCGAGTGCTAAAAATATTCGAAGGTTATTGGGTTATGGAACCGGAAGTATATGTTTACTTGTAGAAGCGCTAGCAGAGTAAGCAATCGAGACCGTACCATGAGCGGAGGTTCCACTCCAAGCATCGTCGGAGAATCTCTACCAAGAGTCAACAGCGTCACCAGCGTGCTGAAACGATTATTCAGTAAAGAGGATAGACCGGATGGCGGTACATCAAGTGGGACTAAAACTCCTGGAAGGCTCGCATCTTCTAGTTCGGCCGCTTCGCTACAAAATAGAGCCGTTGGTGCGTTCGGATTTCAAATTTTCATAAGAATTCTTACGCATATACATATACGTGCGTTTCTCCGGCTAAACTGTGTTTCGTGCGTACTGGAAATTTTAAACAGCAGGAGGAGGCTCGATGAGGATCGGAGTGATCAAGGAAGAAGCGGACGAACAGATGACGTTAACGTCGATGAAGTCGGAGAAGAGACCTCACGTGCAGAGCATATTTTCGACGGGACCGCCGCCTCCAAGCGCTCCCGTCGCTGTTCCTGGTATGGAACACTCACAAAATACAGAGATATTTTCGTGTAGCGCTCCTGTAACCGGTGGCGTGTTAAGGGGAAGTAACGGCGAGATCATCAACGACAGGAGATACGGGTCTGATTCAAGGTTGATCATTTTCTTACTAAACGAACCTTTCTCTAATTTCCATATTGCAAAATGAAATCGAAACGATGAAATTGTTCGGATTTTAGGGCGCAACGAAGTACGCAGTCGGCACGATCGAGCATTGCTTACGAACCAGCAACCAGCTACATTGACAGCGTTGTGGATGATCTTATCAGCAGCGATAGTTCATCCGCCAGCGTTAACTCCGATGACGAATTTACGAAATTGAAGACAGAAAGAGAAAAGCAAAGGCGCGATAAGGTAGAACGAAGATTGGCTAGAAGCACCAGTGGGCGCAATAACTTAATCAGTGGAAATTCGAAAAGTTCCATAGACAATGAACATCTTCTGTTATCAGACATGGCGAATACTTCGCGTTTAACTATGACGCAGAAAGATGATAATAAAACGATCGAGACCGATCGTCTTTAGCAGAATTATTTATGGCTTTACTTTGAAGTCTAATTTCAATTGCCTAGAATATTGGAGGAGAACTTGAAAAGAAATAACTGCACAAAAGATTTGTACAATGTTTAAATAGAGGGACTACCGATCAGTCGTACGATCGGAGAAAGTACGTGAATTTTGGATCCACTTTTACGACTAGCAAGGTTGATTCGCATGTTCAAGATTCGATTAAGATATCAGTGTATATACGGATTTTTTATTAGGACGAAATCGAAGGAACAGAGAGAAATATTTGGTGATAAACGATCTACGAGTTTAATCGTAATAATTGACCCTGATCCGAGAATGTATATATAGAGATAATGGTAAACGTTTAGAAACATTCCCATCGTGAAAAGGGAAAAGCTATTCAAAATAATCATGTTTACGTATATGTAAAATGAACAAAGTTGCTGTGCTTGAATCGCTATTGTGACTTTTTGTATATATCGTAAACGTATTGGCAATTTCGCTGAAGCAAACGAAACTTCGTGTGCTGTGTTTTTAACGATCGGTGTGAAGAAAAACGTTTGCTTTCTAATAAATATTACTTAAAGATCCAAAGATTACATACGTAAGTGCAAACATCGAAAGTTATTACCGCTGTATTTAACCAGTGGATTTGCTACGTATATCGGTATACCTTTCACTTTAAATTTTACGTATCGAAGTTGACAATAATTATGGAGTCGTTGTCATCGATTTAAAGCATAATGATACAATTTTATATATTTACATTTAGTAAACGTTACGACGTGAATCGTAGCTGCCTGATATGTAAAAAGGAAAACGTATAAAAAATAGAGTTAACGATTTAACTTTCAATCTCTAAATTAAGTAGTTGTTAACGTAAATAGCGAGAAAACGGTTTCGATTCTATTCTTCTTGTTTTAAAACGTTACGCAAGCTTATCGCTTGTACAAGAAGTTTCCGACAAAATTAGAAGACATTCGGGACGAAGAAGAACCTTTGTACTCTGCGGATTTCAATTGTTACGAAGATATTGAAAGTGCCTGTCTTGTGCCTATTCTTATACGATCAAAAAACGGTACTTAACACTTGTTCATCGTTAGATGATAGCTTACGGTTCTATCGCTTTGCATAATATGCGATCGATGTTACGCTCAAAGTTAGTGCTTTTGTACAGCAACGTGTTCGAGCACGCACATTCCAGAAATCAAAGAAATTTAGATAAGAAAGAAAGTCGATGAAACGCTCGTACGTCCATAGGATAAATCTAATTTGATATTTTTCTTATGTTCGTACGTACTTATAATATCGCGCACATTTTGAACTTACTATATATATGTATAAAAAAATAGGAAAAATGAAAGTTTCTGTAGCTATCCGTTAGGCGTAACTTGGAGTCTAGGCAGCATAGCAATAAATTTTGTACGTATTTAGAAGAATTAACGAGAAGTTAAAGTACGATTTGTGAATATCCTGTATATCGTGTAAATATGCGTGTACAGAAGCTTGTACGTAAGTTCACGTTAAAGAATGTGTCTTTCATTTTGGAATTACATTCCAGAACGCAAATAAATCCGATGGTGCTCATGGCTAAGCGTTTCGTTCAACAGTATTACGGTGCCGAAGACGTACGTTCTTGGATTCTCACGAAAAGAGTTGATTTTTTTCTGAATAAAGAAAAATAAATCACAAGCATCGAATGCATTTTCTTCATTTCAAAACGCTCGGAGACAGTTCTACGATAGATCATATATATATATATGTATATGATATTTCGATCGTCCCAAGTAAGCTATTACGTTCTATTTTCAATGTTTCGATTATTTCAATTAGAACATCGCATATGTTAGAACTATTCCTGTTAGAAGTTGCTGGAAATAGAACGTTTCAACTTTCCCGCTAGAAAGGAAAAGTTAAAGCGGCCGCGAGGTGTCGCAGCAATCGTCGAAAGGGAGGGGTATTCGTGCGGGACCGGAAGACGTCGGTGGCATTCGGGCGTCGTCGTTGGGATTCGCGAGCAGGCGTCGGCAGCTTCGGGAGTGGGGGTCGTCAGTGGGCAGCCGTCGGCGAGAGGTGGCGGTGGTTTTGTAAGGTGAAGAAAAGAGGGGTTAAGTGAGCCGTGCCGGGCCGTAGAAGCGAGCTAGCGGTGGCGCGGCCCGTGCTCGTGCCATAGGGCCTCTGCCAGGCATTAGTGCGATCATTTACAAGATGGCAGACGGTCCGTCCGCGGAAGACGCGGCTACCGACCTCGGGGACAGTGATTCTCGTTTAACAAGGGAGCGACACAAACGCGAGGACGCTTCGTCTTCGATGACGTCCTTGAGCACGGGCCAGGACATCGCGAGACGCATCCACGAAGACGCTTCTGTGCTCGATAGTCATGCTCATCATCGGCAACAACATCAACATCGTCCTCCCCGTCGTAATTGTCATACCAATGCTCATCTTGCTCGTCGGCATCTTGGTAACCCTAACAACTGCAGCAGCAACAACAATAACAACAACAATAACATCGGTATTCTAAGCAATAACAACAATAATCATCATCATTACCAGCATTATCATCGTCGGGAGCACGAGGATGACCAGGCCGATGGTAACGAACGCGTTAGTAAAAACGAGAGTGGCAGTGGTGTTGGTGTTGACACGATGTGCGTTGCTCCGTTTACGTCACCGAGCAGGGAGGACTACGACGAAGACGAAGACGAAGACGAAGACGACGACGACGACGACGACGAGGACGACGACGACGACGACGACGACGACGACGACGAGGAGGAGGACGAAGACGATGAGGAATTTGACGTAGAAGAGAATGGAGCGAAGAAGGGTGTATCGAAAAAGTGTCGCGGCTTGGTTCGAATCGACGTAATAAAGACGAAAAATGTAATAAAGGTGAAAAACGAAGAGAGCGATAGCGATAATAGTAATAGTAGCGGTAACGGTAGTGGTAATAATAATGGTAGTAGCGGTGGTTCGGAGGGTGGCGCGATGACCGGTCACGCGACGCGCGGCGGTGACAATGCCGGTGGTGGGTGCTCGGTCGGTGACGGTCGACGGTCGAGGTCCGCGGCTTTCCTCGACGCGACGGTGAATTCTCCGAACGAAAGTGCGAGCAAAATGAACGAGTGCCGCGTAGATGACGACAACGACAACGACGAGGACGGGGACGGGGACGGGGACGGGGACGGGGACGGGGACGGGGACGAGGACGAACATCGTCACCAGGAGCATCAGGAGCATCAGGAGCATCAGGAGCACGCGTTAGTAGAAAAAGTGAATCGTCTCGGATGCGATAAAAGTAGTAGTAACGGCGAGGCTGGTATAGACGAGGAGAACGCCTCCGGAAAAACGACGGACGGTATCGCTAGTGATGGTAGTAGTAGTAGTGATGGTGGTAGTAGTGGTAGTGGTGGTGCTGCTGCCGCTGCTGCTGTTTCTGGTTCTGGTGGTGGTGCTGCTGGTGCCGCTGGTGTTACTGCAAATGGCCTCGTTGCCGGCAGGCATCAGGGCAGCCCTTTCAAGGGACAGGTTAGGATGGCCGAGGACACCCTCGTCGGCCCTTGCGGCAAGAAGCGGTGTGCCGATCGATACGACAGCTCCGAGAGTTCTGACAGGTGAGTGAGCGAGATAGCTTTTCTCTCTCTCTCTCTCTCTCTCGTGGTTCGACGAACGCCTCGAGGAACGAACGGAAGAGAGCAGGAAGGAGGAACAGAACGAGAGGAATGGTAACCAACTAGAAATCGAGCCATGCCTTTGCTCCGCCAGTCAACGCATTACTTTGCTCCGATCTTTCCACGTACTCTGATTTCTCTGCTTTCCGATTACGCGACCTTGCGTCTTTTCTATCTTTGTTATGTTTGCTCGCGATAATAGGAACGCCACGCATCTCGATATACGTATAATACATGCGTGTAGCGTGTATACGAAAGTCGGGCGCATATCCCGTGTTTACGTTCGCGACCAGGCGGTTTTTTCGGAGTACGTAGTTTTTTTTCTCTCGACAAGTTCGCTTCGCATCGTTGGGAGGAGCCACTTGTATATGTAGCAGGAAAGAACGCGACGGTATATACCGAAGTAAATATCTACGTGCGTACATAGGTGCATTTAAATACGCGACAAATCTCTGTTTCTCGATCAGCGATCTCAACGTCGAAGAAACGTACTCGTCGGTAAGCGAGTCTCGGTTCGGCTATCGCAATTAGTGCGAAGGCGCGTTCGACAGCAGGCCAGGGGTCGTTGTACCGCGGTTACGAGACCGACAACCGTGGCTGCGTTCGATCTGTGTGCGCGGCGTGTTTATAGGATCGTAGATGCTGCCAACTCGCCCTCTCCTTCCCTCCTCTCTCTCTCTCTCTCCCTCTCTCTCCCTCTCTCCCTCTCTCCCTCTCTCCCTCTCTCCCTCTCTCCCTCTCTCTCTCTGCTCCTTCTTTTTCTCGCTGTGTCGTTCTTTCTTTTTCCGAACCCTTCGTATCTGGCCCTTGTTCTCTATAGGAATTTATCACGCTAGAGGTAAGGTTGCGTTTCGGTAGACTCGGTTGCTAGCCGAGGAAGCAGCGACCAGACTTTGTCGTTTTCGTTCGCGTTTCGACCGCTGGTCGAACTTTCGCGACTCGCTTATTCGCGGCTACGGAGCAAGCCTGTAGATGCGTGATTATATCGTATAATACATACGTATAACTGTAGCGCACGAGAGCGTTTGAACACTCGTAAAAACTTCGATGAATATATTACGTACGCTTACGCGGATAAGAAATTAAATACTTAAAGATATTCGAAGGATTCGATCACTAGGAAAGACTCGTCGAATTACGACGGCGAAAAGCTTGATAGCAACGAAATTTTTCTTCCTTCGCTACGAGTTTTCCCAACGAGCTAACGTATACCACGTGTATAGCTTCCGTTGGTTTCGTGTGGGAAGGGGACGCAATAAAACTTTAGTATCCTAACGGTTCTTCTCCGTGGTACGCTACTAAACTCGAGCGCTTCTTAGGAAGAAAATGTCTAACCTAACCGCGCCATTGTCCTCTCGTCGTGCCTCGATCGCAACCGACGTTTACCAAACGAAACTTCCGTGTACCTGTTTTCTTAATCGGCGTGGAAAACGTTACGCGTTGCTCGTCTAACCTTGCCGTCCAATCCGTGTTTGTTTTTCCTCTTTCGTTCTCTTCGGTTGCTCCGCATTTTCGAAATACGCGCCGACAACTTACTCGCGCATTAATCTCCTTCCTAACCTCTATTATCCACAGCGCGTTCCGGCGTTTAACAGCCAAACTTTGTCGGAATATTCTATGCGTAATTAAGCAGAAAATATATAAACGTAGGTCATTCGAGGCTTTAAAGCTATATACTGTAGTAACAGAGAAATAGCGTCAGACAATATTTCAAGCAAATAGCTTGTCGTACTTCTAATCTCGTAGATCTTTTCTAATCGTGTTCCTCGGTTTTCTCGAACTAGGCTGTTTTAGCAACTCCGTCGCCTTTATCTCTCTCGTATACGTATTTGCTCGCGCTTGCTTTTCGTTAGGTCGTGAGTGGATTTCACTTGCTTACGGTCCCTGCCGGTTAAATTACACCTGGCATCCTCGCGTAACGACGCTTTTTTCCTTCGGTTTAATCGCTCGCCTAGAGATAGTTGCGTTTAACTACGATAACGATTATCTGATTACTGAGAAACCTAGCTCGCGCTTCGTGTTTTTCTTTTTCCTTCGATACATACATACATATATATATATATATATCCTCTGGATGCCTCACTCGTAAATGCGAAAAATATAATAAATTATTAGCGAAATATTACGAGCCACGAGTCAGTTTACAAATTCCATCTCGTCTAATTGTCCCGTTTGTCGACAAATCGTAAAATTGCGTGGGACGTGTCTATAATTTACAACTCGTAAGCGGTCAATTTATTGAAATTATTAGTTAGAGGGTTCCCCGGAATCCCCTTGCACAAGCGAGCTAATTATCATTAACGAAATTTTACGCCTCCTACTCACGAAGCTCTATTAATAATAGTAATGGTAAATTTTTCCAACTTTCGTATTTCTCGATCGAATCTCGCCTTATTTACGTAACGAGTGGCTAAAATTTATCGAAGTTGCCCTAAGTGTCGCTAGGCCGCTGTAAATCTTGCACGCTATAAAGCGAAAAGAAGCGTGGACGCGAACGTCCGGCTCGACTAGGTGAAAGATGGTCGTTAATTTCCACCGTAAAATAAATTCGTTAAATGGTTTCGTGTTATCGGGCGAGCGTGGAAACTAGTCGAACGAGTCACTCGGACGAATTTTGTTGCAAGTTACTCGCGCGATCCGAGATACCGAGAGCGTTGATGTTCTCCTTTGTTTTAGCCCTTTCCAGACTACGGCGCTAGTAGTTTTAAGGCGATATCGCTCTGGCGAGGCGCTAGTGTACTCTCTAAGGTCCTAGATACCGTCTCCTTTCCCTTTGATTTCTTCCCTCTACGTCGAATCGCGCGATCTTCGAACGCAACTCGACGTTCGCTTCGATACATTACGTACGACTGTGACGAGTCCCTGTATAAAGATGCTCGCACGGTTTTCCTTTATTACGAACAAAACGGATCGAACTTATCCCTTTTCTTTTTCAAATTATCGATCGACGCTACACGATGTCAAGGAAGAGTTTAAAAGACTCGGTAACAGTAAGCGTAACTCGCACGGTAAAACGCGACCATCGCGGGTCGTCGTGTTGCATGCATGAAAATGGGAGAAAATATCCCCGTGTTAATTTATACGATGCGTCGCGTAACAAACCAGCGTAACGTCGTTCGTTTACTCGCAAGTTGTCTCAGGTGATTGACGTTTTATCGCGTCTCTGTTCAAAGAAGTATACGTACGTCGGTAAAAAAGATCGCGAAAAACGATAGAAGAAGATAGAATGGTCGTTTTTAGGTCTGATTGGCCGGTTTGCACGGTGACCGGTTTCCTTGTGCCGCGATCGCTGTTCGAGACCGTCCCGGGAATACCTTGGCTCGCGTTTTTTACCCGTTCATTACCGGATTACGGCATCGACGATCGATGTGTGTCCGTGGACGTTACTGAACACGTGACCATCGAGAACTCGCGACGAGAAGGCCGGCTCCTATCGACGCGGCTCGCTATCGCGACCGCGTTACTCCGCTCGAAATTACTGGTCGTAAGAAACGAACTCGCCGCTGGTGGAACGGATATCGCCGTCGGTCGGACGGAAGAGCGAGATGTTTGCAAACATTTGCTGCAAATTTGTATGGTTTATCTATCGTGGGATAGGAGCGTTGAAACGGCTCGATGAAAATAAAATACCGGGTCATGCCGTAAGTAATTCGGTTTTTCCGAGAGTCAAGTTCGAAACGATAGGAGTCGTTACTGTTATCGGAGTTTTAAAATATTGGAGTAGAAAACCTCTTAGGGGAAGATAGCGAATTACGAAGGACGCGAGAAAATTCGTTCGCCGACAGGTAATCGTTCGTTAGATACAATCGTAAGAGATATCCAATCGTATTTGAATCTCGGTAAGAGCGAACGCTAATGCCACAGCTATAAGATACCCAAAGAGATAAAGCTAGAGCCGGTGATCTTTACGAATTCGGTAATTGCGGTGTTAAGGAAAAGAGTATCGCGATTGGCTTTGAGAACTTTTTTTCTCTTTTAATAACAAGGCAAGCGCGATCTTCGATTATCCAAATCACTGAAAGTTAGAAAAAATCAACGCTCGGTAGTTAGATTTGGTTTTTATCGCGGATATCTGCAAGCAAGAAACCGTATAATTTGCATAAACGTCACGTACGAAGATTGATCTTCGCCAAGGCAGGAAATCTTCGGTTAGAAAGCGCAACGTTCGAATATAATTTACGACGAACCGTAGGCGCGTTTCACGCGGTGCGTTCTTTTCAATTCGAATCGTAGTGCCGGTGGTTCACGCGTACCAGACCGTCCACGGTCCTTTTGGTAATATTTTCATGGCCGCGAGCTGAAAGAGTAGAGGCGACTCCCGCTGCGGCCAAGCCCAACTGGATGCGGCTGTTTTTCGTGTTGCAATCGGTCGTGGCTGGCCTGGCATCTCGTACGGTTCACGGCGCTTCACGGCCCGACTTCCAGACGCCTTATCGCGCCTCCAATGCGTTCGAGATAATCGACCGAATTCAGTTCGACGCTCGTTAATCTTCGGCCGCAGATAGCCAGCGACTTCGCGACGCTAATCACCGACCTCTCGTGTTTTCGTTCCCGTTTCCACTCTCCCATCGCCCTCCTTCCTTTCCATCCACATTCATTCGTGGATACGGTTTCTGCGAAACGAATATTCACAGTCGTCGGCCTCGTACGTCACGTCTGTACACGGGCTACGCAAAGCGTTTTTTGTACGCCAGTGTGTTTATATTCACGTAGCAATTAATCGAGTTTCGTAACTTTGTCCGATCGCTAGAAACTCGATACGATGAAAAGGAAACGGGGCACGTTTTTCGAACGTACGATGTTCGTACAGCACGCGTGTCAGATCGCAGACGTCCTTCGCGATACGTACGACGAAACTTGTCACGGTTTCCTTCGGAATATTCGAAATTATTAGAATATCTCTGTATATAAACATTCGGTGGATTTTATGCATTCAGCGAAAAAATGTGACTTACGTAGGTCTTCATTTGCTTTCAATGTCTCGCATACGCTTACCTCTCCGCTTACATCGTATAAAATTAGCAATTCCCTCGACCGTAAAACAACGATAAGCGTAACGACTGCTTGCCCACGTAAAAGCGGCGACGAAGGTGATAGCGGTCTCGTTTAATCGATCCAACTGCGATAAACAACGATTCATGGGAATATTAAGGAGCGAATAGTAGGCGGTCATTTTGCCGAGTGGGTGCAGCGGAATTTCAAAGGTCGCGGGCCGCTTCTCCATCGTAGGCAAACTCGTGCACGGCTTAATTGGGTCGCTGAAAAACGCTCGCTGGCCGAGCGCCTGCGTCTCTTTCGATCTTCGCACGACCGTTTGTTTTTTCTCGATCGTGCGTCGAGTCCGCTGCTCGCGGACCAAGCGAAACGAAGCGAGAAGAGGAAGAAGCGGGGGCGATCGTGGAGCGGTCGCGACGCGAATCGCGTGGCCATGGCCGTGGCCGTGAAAGTGAAATTCGTGAATGAAACGAGTGGAACAGCCGGCAAACCCGAGTGAAGGTAAAGGTTGCCGGTTTCGGTTTCGGTTTCGGCAACCGGTGTCTTCTCCTTCGACCGGTCTGAGTTTCTCCGGCT
The DNA here is from genome assembly GCA_014737475.1 of Bombus confusus. Lineage (NCBI taxonomy): Eukaryota > Metazoa > Arthropoda > Insecta > Hymenoptera > Apidae > Bombus > Bombus confusus. Next base: position 2,238,724 of record JACXIV010000035.1, read on the forward strand.
CGCTCTCCACCGTCGACTCTGGCTTTCCATTCAAGCACTAGATGCTCAACATTGCATCTGTAATCGCAGGACCATGCACGAGACCGAAGGAGCGGAACATTTTTAAAGCTTTTTTTACCTGTTATCCGTTCGTACGCATTTCTGTCTCGATGTTCGCCGTACGCGACGTAGTTACCAAGATTATTGTTTCCAATCACGTGGAAAGAAAGCTGTATTCCGTTGAAGCAGGAGATTTCCGACCTCGCGGTCAAAGTAAATATTTCGAAATTAAATCCACAGAATGGATCATTTACTCTCGTTTGGATGTTGTTTGTTAAATCAGCAAGGAAAAAGAAAGGAATATTCTTACAGAAAATAAGATATCTCTCGCAGCTGTTAGTTTTTTATTATTTCACGAGTCTTATTAATTTTCATGTAGCATTGCCACAAACAGGTTAAAGTCTCCGAACGTGAGTATATGACGCGCGAGTGTACAGCGCGGATAAACACGAGCAGACTCTCGGTCTAGTTTTCGAACGAGATCCGATCGCTGCCTCGTTATCTATTTCGAGGAAATAACAGGTTTACGCGAATCGCGTAGCGTATCGCCGATCGAAGCTAACTGACCCAAGCCAAGGTATTGGCGAATAATCGATGGAGATCGTTAATCCGCTAGCTAATCGGAGATTCGATGCGAAACGGATAAAGTCGAAGCATAAGGAGAGTTTCTTTGGCGGATCGTCGGCACGTGGGCGGCTAAACGTAGGAAAAGTCGCGCATTGTGCCCGGCATAAAATGCGCCAGTTAACGAGGAGGTGGACGCGGAGGCGGCGTCGGGCAAGAGGAAGGATTTCTCATGAGCGGTGGCGCAAAAACGCCGCTCGAACTATGTTGCAACTGCAGTTAGAAAGCTCGAGCCTCGGCTATCTCCAGCTTGGCTCGGCCGAGCGTTCGCTCGCGGGAACGGTCGTGACTCGTCCAGCTTTTCTGGAAAAATTCGGCTCCGCGAGCACGTGGGCGGATAGTTGAGAAACAGCTTGGTCGAAAGTGGAACGTCGATCATGGGCTCGCTTTACGGATTCCTTTAATTTCCACCCTTCGCCGGCTCCGTTCTCGCCACGAATCCGTACGACAGCGACGAATTTTGGCCCGCCTTTGATTCGGAGATCGCAGGCAAGAAGAAACGCGAGAAGTCGCATCTTCGATCGGGACAATTTTCAAATCTGCCACGTCGATATTTTTGTATTCCGCGCTTATTTCGTTATTCCGCAAAAATTTCATTGGTATTTATTATTATATTTATTTATTTATCGCTGCTCTTTCGGATACACGTACAGCGAGTTTTAGGGGTTCGAAGTATGCGCAAATGCAATCTTTCTTTTTCCAGTATTTATACCAAATTGAAATCGTCGCCGCATCCACAATTGCGAAAGCATAAACGAGAATAGACAGTTTGTTGACAATTTTCAGCGTAAGGAACACCGTGTATCTTCTATTTTCCTTAGTGAGTTTTACGGAACTCGAGTTGGCGAATTTTTTCGCCCGGATGTTCTATCGCGAGTCGATGTTCCTTGGGACGAACTTTTCGAACAGAGGCCCTGCCATTAGGCGATCTTATCGCACGTTGCCTATCGATCTACGTCGAGCGTGATAGCCGACCGTTACGAAGCTTACCTTGCCAGGCTTTGCACGCGATCTCGCCGATGATTTGTCAAAATTCGGAATCCGTCGCGTATTTAGCGGATGCTTCGTTCGATCAAAGCCGCTGAATCTCGCCAGATTGGCAACACACTCTGCCAGACGTTCCAAGATTCTGCTCAACCGGGCTTCCAGCGAGTCGCTGCTAAGCGACGCTGGCATCGAGAAAGTAATTTGTCATTTGCGAACGCCATTCGCTTCTCGATTTGTCGGTTAACCACCGATTAAAAAAATTGATTACGAAGCGGAAGATCAGCGAGATGCGGTTTGGACGGTGTTTCTCGGGAAAGCGCCAAGTTTCTACCTTTTGGGGCACCTAAAATTCTACGAGTGTTAAAGTGTCACAAAAATACGACCACTTGTGGCAAACGCGATGGGAGAAGCGTATCTTCGCGGACAGGAAGAACGATCGTGATTTGTTGGTAGGAACGTACGGTCACGAAAACGACGACGTCGGCGATGCGTAACAACCTTCGATGATACGTACACACAGACATATTCGCGCGTTTTACAACTTGCGTTATTCCACTCTACGCTTTAGTTTATCGTTGTATTGCCTTAGAAATTGCATCCGGCACGAGCGTTTCGCTATTGTTTAACGTCACTCTAGTTGCACTTAAGCGATTAGTCGTCGAAGCATTTGCTTCGCAATCACCGACAGATGTAAAACTGTGCGAGCGATCGACGAGTGGAAACGGTAATAAAAATTGAAAATTGACAAAATGGTCTGGACGATCTGTTTTCAGCCTGTAGAATAAACAGAAATACGTTTTCCCGTCTCTATCGAAAATTTCTGCTTTCGCCGCCTGCTGCAGTTTCCGACTTGAACAGCTCGGCCGCTATATAGAAAACATACGTACGTATAAACTTTATCAACGACATATCAAAATGGAAAACGATTCATCGAACGATTCGAAGCGCTAGCCGGTCACGAGTATCGTTAAAATGAACCGCGATAGCCAGTATCGATTCGAAAGAATCTTATCTGTCGTTTAACAATCGCGCGAGCCAGGGACGAGCAGCTTCTTAAATAGCAAGACTGTGTCGCGTCGCGTCGACGCTTCTAGACGTCCACTTTCCCATCGAACATTATATTTTCTATATTTTTGCGTATCAAGAATTTTATCGCGAATTTTCCACGAACGCGTAAAAGTCCGCCATAGCGTTACACCGGTCTCTGCCTTGGCATTTAACAGCACCGTACCACGTATAAAGCGTACGACGACGAGTTATCAAATCGATCGTCGAGCGGTTAAGGGACCAGGAGGATTTCGTGTTCTTTGGCCAGATGGAGAACCGACCGACCTGTCGTTTCTCGTCGGCGAACGCGATTACAGCATCGAGAAAGTCGATTATCCGACGACGTTCGGGAACACCGGTAGCGCGACGATGCACGGACGAGCGTGGCCGGTTGTTGGATCAATACGCGGCAGGCTGGCGGCCCTTTTCGAGGGCTGCTCTGTGCCGATTCGCGCAACAAGTCCTCTCTAACGGGTGTCCCGGATTCGCGCGATCCCTCCTGGCCCAAAGATCTCGCCCCTCGATCCAATTAACGCGTCCCATCCACCCGTTCGACGAAAGGCCAGCTTCTGTCCTTGTCTAATTAGAAAGACCGCGGATTAATTGCAATTAACCGCAGCTTGTCGCGCCCTCGAGCATCCAGCCACCACGGTCTCTCTGTCTTTTCTCGGCTCTCTCTACTCGCCATACGCGCGCGCGTTCCAATACGCCGCTACGATGGCCGAATTTTCCGCGTCTCCTTCTCCTTGCCTCCGCTTTGGTCTCGTCTCGATGGAGAAAAGGATTTGCGATCTCGTCGCCTCTGGTTCTTAACCGTTCTCGCTGCGTTATTTCGCCAACCGAGTTTCAAGTTTAGCGAGTTTAACGTTGTTGCGAAAGAGGCGAACATTCGCTGCTTTCTAAGTGGATTTTTCGTCGTCTTATCGCGAATTATAATAATCGATAGGCGATTCAACGTTTTTGAAAAAGCGTTGGAACGGCGACCATCTGTAAATCGGAGAGACTTTTACCATTTACTTCAAGCGTTTGTACTTTGAAACATAAATGTACTTTAACGCTGAACCTACCGACACTTCTTGTATACTTATTGATCGTTCGCGATAGGCAGCACGGACTACAAAGTTTTCTTAGGAAAAAAAAGCAAACTAGAAATAAATACCGAAGAATATATCGCACGCGTGTTTCGTGAAAAGTCATAGATCGGGCAGCGATCCGATAACGTTTAAATATGGTCAAATTTGCGTAGAAACGTACGAGCGGTCAATTTGACCGCGGGTTTAACGTTAAAACTTAGCGTCGTTTCCTGGCGACGGACGAACTCGTGGAAATAATTAAATTTGTGCGCCGAGAATCGAGTATCGATCGTATACTTACGCAACGAAGTTAAGAAATTAACGAAAACGGCGGTCGGTCTGGTTTTCGTGCGACAGCCCGTAGGACGAAATCGCCTTTTAAAAAGTATCGCGAGTCTGCTTCTGCGAGATCGGTCGATAGCGGGATATGCGTCGGATCGAGCGAGGTTTGCGAACCAGATTCACCTCGTAATGGTTCCTGTTACCTCAGGTGGTCTCGTCAGCTCGTCTCCGACGATGGAGATTGCAATTTCGAGGAGGGTAATTGCGATTACCGGACGATTACCCCGCCAGTGAAATGGACCATTCGCGCGGTAGCTTCGTTAAGTCATTCGCGACGACTTGGCCGTTACTTGGCGGCGGCTTTTCGACCGTTTCCAGCGGATACCTTCCTCCTTTTTTACATTTTTTATCCCTTTCTTGGAAACTGTCAAAGTGATTGGTCAGCGTTTACCGCGACAATCGTAGCGTCGTAGACGATCGTAGAAGCGATTCCGTACGAAAGTACAGCGTGCAGCGCGATACGGTTTTCCGATCGTCGTTCGATCGAGAACGATTCGAGAAAATGTCTTGACACGACTACAAGCTTTAGCTCGTACAACGCGATCTACTAGGGATAAGAGTATTCGTGGAAACCCGACCCAACGTATAGAAACTCGTTATAGCGTTTAGCAATTGTCAGAAATCTTCGCCGTAGGTTTCCTCTCTCGACCGTCCGCTTTCGTAAAAATGCCAGGTTGTCGCAAAAGTTTCCTCCCTTTTACAGGGAAATAATAGCCGCGCGGCATTCTTTCCTCCATTTGTTTCCATCCATTCGTTGATCCATTTTGCGATATAAAGTAACATAGGAAATCCATGAAATAACACAGAAGAAAGACTGTCGTGCTTCTATCGTTTCCTTACAGAAGGAAAGAAACTTTTGGGGTAATCGTATATCGACCTGCGCAAACAGACACATCCATCTTCGTCCGTTTGCGTGTTTTCTCGCGTTATGCGCGTTTCCGTACCTTCGAACGTCCAGGAAACGCACAAACATCCGCAGCGCGGTAACTCAGGAAAGGACGAGTGTGCGACGTCTTGGTGAGATTCCCGGGAACGGCAAAGAGCTAGGAAGGATTAATGGGGCGACGAGAGGGCGGCTAGCGAGCACCGACGATAATTCGAGACGCGGTTGACCCGTGTTCCATCCACGGAGCAACGTCGGACGTTTATGACGGAAGGTAGACTTGGAACGGGGTTTGGCGAACGCGAGCTCGAGGAGGTGGTCGATCACGCCGGAGGCAACCACGTGGGCAGTGATTAATCGCGACACGCAGCCACGTACGCGTCGAGTACGCGTGTGAGCTGGTACATGAACGCGGAACGAGCACAATAGGCCAGAATACGCAGGCGTGGGCAAAGCGTTGCCTTGCTCTCGTGCAATCGACTCCAGCGAGCTTCGCTTCGATCGTGCGAAATTCTTCCTCGACCATCGATTTTAGCAAGCAAGTTCCACGAGAGCCTAAAATTTAGCCCTTTGCGGACGAGCGTCGGCAAATAGCCCAAGTTCTTTTGCCGTTGCGGACGCGTGTCGGCGTATAGCCGGCCGAATCTGTTCACAGTCGCGGACGCTTATTTTCAAGTGGCTGGCGCGCGTCTAATTTTCCGAGCGATAATCTTACGCGTATTTACGCGTCGGTATAATAGACTAAACGGTGTTATGTTTCCGACGAAAGAAAATCTTATCTTGCGTTTAACGTAAACTCGCGACGTAGGATGATGGTCGAGTCGGAAGGGATTTCAATCTGGCATTAGCGGACGAATCAGCAAGCTTTTTATATGATTTGTATATTTTTTCTAATACCTTATACACGGTGCCTAAAAGATCCAGAACGGATATGTTCGATAGCGATAGTAGCGATGACGAATATTATTCTGAAGATGACAGGATAGAAGACGAGAGTGCTTCAGACGGTGAAAGCGAACTGCGTTCAACGAGCAATCGGCTCAGACGTTTCAATATTTCCAGCGATAGCGACAGCGACGAACTAAATATCGATGAAAATAATACAAACCTCGACAAGGAATAACGCAAACGTCCAACGCGTATATTTTCTCAACTGCGCGTGCCAATACTTTTCGTCCACAGCGACGTTTTCGTCCCCGTCCGTAAAGGGTTAAACGGTATTAGCGAAACAAACGACTTCTGCGAGGTGGTTCGTCGGAAAAGTTTGCCACGAACGACAGTGAATTTCAAAGCGCGTCGGAGGAAAATCGCGCTTCCACCGTCGTTGCTTTTCTTTACTATCCGCTTCTTGAAATTGATCGATGTAGCTTTCGCACAGCTCAGGCGATTGTCTTTGCGGCGATATGGTAAAAATACGCCAGTTCTATGTATATTTGTAATTTTCAAAGTATTCGTACGCTTGATGTTCCACCAGCGTTACAACGGCACGCGGCTGCCTACGTTGTATCGGCAAAATTTGAATCCGATCTGGAAATACACGTCAAATATCCGAAAAGGAATTCTATGTTTAATGGAAAAGCATCTTGCACAAGTACACGGTCACCGCTGTACGTAACACGATAAGCATTCAAATATTACGTCGTCCAAAAGTTTCTTTCGTTTTAGAAGGGAACAATGGACGCACAACGTTTGTCGTTTTATATTATCTTATCGAATTACGTACGATCGATTTTCTTCTATCGAGATAAAGAATCACAACGTTCGACGGATTAGCTTTTTCATGTTTGTGTAAAGATGCACTGTTGTAGAAAACGTGTCTGCAAAAGAAAGACACTTTTCCGACGATCTAATAGAAGCTGCGAGATACTTACCGCGAGCAAGTATTTGGTAAAAGTTCGGTATACGATACGAATAGTCGCTCTGGACGTACAGAAAGCGTTATTAAAGTCCGAGACTTGCCAGTATCGCGGCTGATCGGCCGTTTAAGTATCTCCGCGATGTCTGCAAGATGTACGTTTGCACCGCAATATCTTGCAACTTTCGTACGCATTTTCAAAATCGCTCAAAACGTCGCGACGCCGATATAACGACGACGGTGGAGCGTCATTACGGTACTAGCGAAATTTCAAAATATTTCCTGTTCGCGAGAGACGTGGACGAACGGACGAACTGTTTCGCGAGCCACGCTGCATTTCCTTTGTTTTTTCTAAAGAAACGACGAGCCAAGTTTTAGACGCGACCAGGTGAGAAGCGTGGTAAAAGGCACGAGCCGCGGCTCTTTCGACTTTAGTCGGTGGCTTTGCGTCCGTTTCCAGATTCCTATCTAACTGGCACGAGCTGCGGCCTGCAACCTAGGCCTAGGTCTGCGCTACGTTTTGCAACGTGCCGCTTTCGTAATCGGCTCTCTATCGCGGCGACCGCGTTTCTCGTCCACGGGTCGCGCGGCAGAAGTGCTCTAGGCCGGTTTCACTCTCTCCTCTGTTCCGTTGCGTTGCGCCCGTAACTTCGTAAACGGGCTGGCGGACTCGCGCGCGATTAGGCCGGTCACGGTTCGCCAACAGGTCGACGGCTCGTTTCGTTCGCTGAGCGAGCAGCGTCCAAGTGGCGGGCCAGTTCGCGGAAAAACCAGATCGGCCGAAATCTCCGGGTGGTCTCGAAGGGTGGTCGCTCGATGTTCCGCTTCGATAAGCCGTGCGATTAATTTTCTTTCTCCCGGAACGTTCGATAATTCAACGTTAACGGGTGCGAGGTTGCAAGGTGGCGGGACGACGGTTTTCGTTTGGTTTCGCTTCGATAGATGACGAGGAAAGGGAAGAATCAGAGTCGATTCGAGCGAGTGAATCTCGTCGCGCGAGCGTTTCGCGCTTCGTCCGATCGCGCGATACGTTTGCAGGTACGTGGCGTTTCCTACTTTCCCGGCCAAGCCGTACGAGCGTGATCTACGGATGAAAGATAAGAGGAAAGATGCTGCACGGAGAGGTTCGGCCGCAAACGTTGGCCGATAAGTTACACCGTAGACAAAGTTCGTCGAGCAGCCTACTTTCCATGAAAAATTCCGAGAATTCCGTTTCGACGATCGATAGCTCTTGAAACGCGATCAACCTCGTAATCTCGTTACGCGCGTTTCGTATAGTTTGAGGGTTTCTTGCGTAAGGAAGGGGATGTTGCGTTAGCTTGGACGCGAGGCTTTGCCAGAGCGTAGCCGGCTGCGCGTGGATGACAAACTGCCTACGTAACGCGCACCCTGATCACACGGTACGCCTTTCTCCTCTGCAAATAATCGCCACGCGACCTTTGCTCGCGTGCGTTGCCCTGCACTGGGTTACCGGTGCCAAGCTGCGCTCCATGTGCGACGCGCTTTTACTCGAGCGAGCTGCCGTTTGCGAAATACGCTCGAGACGCGTGCCGAAACGCAACGAAACGCAACGAAACGCAACGAAACGCAACGAAACGAACGTTGCTACCCGGACGAATAGTCGAATGCCGCTCAAGCATTTTACTTCTGGCCACCGTCGTGTCGCCGTTCGAACGCTCGACCGTATGCTTTCTGTATTCGACGGTTTGCCCGAGTTTCTCCGCAACGTCGTTCCTCGATTACGCGTAATTGGGAAAATAATGGCGGAGAAACGCGAGAAACGGAGAAGAACGATCGAGAAAGCAACGATTGCACGTCGCTACGACGCAAACGGAGTCGCGTAAGTGCACCCACCGGTCGTTGCATCGTAGAAGAATGCGAACGTTTCGTAGGCGAGCGACTAGACAAAGGGAGCAGGCTGGCCCGACGTTCCCATCCGGGCTGAAATATCCGATCCAATTAACTCCGTACCCTCTGCTTTCTCTCTTTTCTCCCCTCGCCCGTGTCTCGTTCGCTGTCCTCTATGGCTTTTCCCCGCAGTCCAATTGTCGCAGAGCGCAACTATTTTTTTCCCCTCGGCCCTACGATTCAATTTCGACTTTGAATACCGGTAGAATCGTGCCAGGTCGCTGTACCAGTAACGTTACAACGTGGTTATCGTCGATTTTCAAATCCGAGGTAGCGGCCGAAGACTATGCGTCGCGCTGGTAGTCGCGCGCGAACGCAGGTCGCGGCGCGAAAACGGCTTACGCAACGCGGATGCTGAGCCACGAAGTCGGTCGAGCAATTTGTTTATCGACGAACGTATAGCCGCTGCCGTTATTCTTCGCTTTCCTGGTTGCTTTCTTAGCTCGAATTCCGCGAAGAAGAAGAAGAAGAAGAAGCTCGCGAGCAGCGCGCGCTGCAGGGACAGCGACAGTTACCGGGCTTTGCTTTAGTCTCGCAGAGCGGAAGACGATGTATCGAGAATGAAGATAATTTCGAGGGAAAACGTTGAAACGCTCGTTTTTTTACTCTCGTAGCGTCCTTTGCAGAGATACGAGGACGATAAACTTATCGAATACGACTGTATTCCGGGCGAGAATACCGCGAGGGTGAGCCGAAACATTTGGAAATGTAAATTCGAGCGAAGCGTCTGCCGATGGAAGTTTCGCGAGAGACGAGGCGAGATTGCCGGGCTTACGCGCAGCCTCGAGAGCCGAGCCGGCGCCATTTTCCCCCGTTATAATTTCCGCCGTGCCGGATCCATTTCCCTTTCGCCGAATACCTCCAACGATCAATTAGCCGCAGGAATTAATCGCTCGACAGGTCGGTGGACGGTCGTTGAGCCGGCGATCGTTAACCGTAGTTCGCCTGATTTTGCCTGCAACCCGGAGGCCACGATTACCAAACTCGCTGAGAAGCGCAGAAGAAACTTTCGGCTAACTGAAAGCCGAAAGTCGGACGTATGTTTCATCCGTCGAGACGTAGAATTCACGCGAATCTTGGTTGGCAGTTGTAGCCGAGGGTTTAGTAGGTCGAGATAGCGAGCGTCCAGGAACGAGTTTCATTTTCTATCCCGTCGAGTGAAAATAAGACGAGGGCGCGGGAGCGAGAAGACGGCAGAAAGAAGCGAAGAGACGGCGGGCGGAGAGGAGAGGAGAGGAGAGGAGAGGAGAGACGAGAGGCAAAGGAAGGGCAAAAGGCAGGGGAGAAGAAGGAGCGAGGGGGAGAGGGAGAGAGAGAGAGAGAGAGAGAGAGAGATCTCTAACTCCGCTATTTATCCCTTGAACCCACTCCTGCCGGTTCGTCCCTCCACCTCCTCGATTTCGCGGTCAGAATTTGCGGAATGTCCGAGGCTGGAACCAGTCCATCCGGTTTTTTAATTGCAAAAAGGATCCGCCCGGGCTGTGGAGCGGACCGTGCAAACTTGCCTCGAACCTAAACTTCGCAGACAGGACTCCCTTTGGCTGCTCGGAGATCGGAAGCTGCATCCTGGCCTTCTCCTCGAACGAATCCAGTCTGACCGTTTCGACCTCACCTACCTTTTCCTACGTTCTTCGTTTTGTCCTCTGGACGTTCGCTCCGGTGAAATCTTTCGATCGAACACGTTAATCGATGCTCTCGCCATCTCGGCCCTAGATATTAGGAGGCTTGTCGGTTACGTTTATCGGTAAACTGTAGCAAGTTCTGCTTTACCGAGAATTTTATAGCGCGCGTATAACGCGAACCAAACGACGGATTGCCGATGGAACGACCAGAAGGTAAAAGCAGCGAGACGCGTTGAATTTGTACGACCTATCGATAGCTGTAATTCCTTTGCAAAGAATAACACAGCGCTGGGTCAAAGGCTTTGTTCGCGCTCGTTCTCGTAGATGACGTTCCAACGTTGCACGTAAAATCGCCGACGTATCGATAGCAATTCCGTACTCCGATATACATTTCGATGCGCGTCCGAGGAATCGAATGCTCGGAGAAGGTACCGATATCGTATGGCGCGTTCGCGATACCGCGATACGTACTCGGCCGTGACGTATCGGTACGGTTTGATAACCTTCGCGTACGATTTTCTCACCTTCTTATCATCCGCGATATTATCTTCGATGGATATACTAGAAGCGTAACAAGAGGTGAAAATTATTCGCTTCGAGTTTTGTTGTGCGTACGCGCGCCGAGCCATACTCGAGCGAGAGGCCGTGCGTGTGCCTGAACTCGTTACATCCGCCTCGTTACGAGCCGTATCGTCCGGTGTTGCAGTCCCGGCTGTACGCGATCGCCGTCACTGAAAATGGGTTAATCATTGTTTTATGTCTCTCCGATATGTACCCATTAACTGGCGATTTCTACGCTGGCTCTTTAAAAGAGCATTAACTCGGTGCATTAACCGCTGTTGCGACAGCGTGTCAAACGCAAAGTATCGCAATATGGCTAGGTAATTAGTATTCGACGATCTTTGGCGAGCAATCGAAGCTAGAGAGCATGGAAGTAGCGTGGAAATCGGATCTTGTCGCGAACGCGATCTGTCTTTGTCGATTCTGCGTCTCGATATCGCGAAACACAAAACGCGAAGCTTCGTCTCTGATCATTCGTTTCCTTCTTTTTTTCTCCCTGCTTTTTCTTTTTTATCGACGAACCTGATGGAGGACGGTGCGCGTTATTGCCCAGGTGGATTTTCTTTTATAAATCGCGAATACAAACGCTCGCGACGTGGACTGATGGTAGTGATTTTTTATCCAACCTCATCACGGATAACGACTATCACGGTTCTGTATTTTACTTCGATAGCAGCGACTGTTCCTTCTTCCAGTCACGATCGCTGTCTGTTCGCGAACGAGTTCTTTCGCAAGGTGCGTGTTCGAGCCGAGCGAACAAGAGACAGAGCAAAAACGTTGGCTCGCGTTTGTTTAATTAAAACGTAAACGTTCATCGAGCAAATCTATTCGTAAATCGAGCTGCGCTGAAAGACGCGCTTCTTCGCGACCACCGCCAACGAACGCGTCGGCGAACAAACGCGAAACGCCGAGAGAATGCTCGCTTGCATTTCTTCGATGTACGTATTACGTAACTGGAAATTAAAAGGCTGGCTTCTCGTCACCGATTAACGGATAACAAATAAACGTGGGTATATTTGGAAAAGAAACGGCGGAGTTTCGTGGCAGGCAGACGGCAGAACGGACGTTCGTACGCTTTCTAAGCGCGCTTTCGTGGCAGCTCGTTCGCTCGAATCGCGTTTATCGCGCGAGTATCGATCGGTACGTGCTCGCTTCGCTGGCTTGCCGCGGTCAATTATCGTTTAATCCGACAGGAAGTCGCCCCTGGACTCTTCCCTACTGCCCTCTTACATCGATAAATTCGTTGATTTGTCTGGTCGAGCGCGTCTGCGTCGCGGCCACGGAACGAGGGTAGCCGCGATAATCGCGTCGATCGATAGCCGCGATAAGAGTTGCCGGATGCGTTCGTGCTATCGACGCGTCCGCGGAAACGAACGACGGTTGAATGGAGATTCGCCAACTATATCGGGAATTGTTTCGCGAATTAAGCGCGGCAAGAAACTGGAGGAAAAGTTGCGTCGGCGTTTGACAAAGCGATAGGCAAGCGCGAGCAAAGAGTCTACGAATATCGTGCTCGGGTTATCGAATTTCCATTAAAAAGTAAATATAATCTAGAGAGTAAATAATCTAACCAAATAATAAACTTTCAGATATCGCGTTATCCGTGCTAACTCTAACTTTTGATTAGAGACACGTACGTCGTTGTCAAATCGTCGCCGAACCGCTGATCGTACGGAGATACGCGTTGCTTCAACGATATCGAGCGGTAACGCCGCACCGTCTTCGAGATACGAGAATTTCGTTTTACCTTTCTCTCTTGAAGCGCTAATTCGCAAAATTAAATCGTAGATCCGCGTAGAGATCGCTGGTCGAATTATCCTTTAGAAGAATACGAGGATTTATCGTGGCTTATCGAGCGCGCGTAAAACACGTTTATCGAACGATCGTCGTTCTACGAGGTTGCAACGGATGGAAAGAGAAGTCGAGTGGGCGCAGCCTCGAACGTCGCTACGAACGTCGCTACGAACGTCGCTACGAACGTCGCTACGAACGTCGCTACGAACGTCGATGCGAATCTCAAGGAAGTCGGTACACCGCTGCGTTCGTTATCGCGAGACCTTCCACGAGATTGCGTTAACCCATTTTCCGTCGCGTTTTTCTCCTTTCGTCGCCAATAACCGCGTTAGCTCGCGTAACGTCGCTTAATCTCCACGTAACACGCCGTTCCGTCCCTTTTGACATCCACGCGAGAACTTACTTACTTCTCCTACCTACGTAGTACGTATTTTGCCGTTCTCAAACTCTTTTTTAACTAGCTTACGCGTACGGTGGATCGATAAGAATGGCCTGTGTTTATTCGTGACTGTTCTTCGAACGGAAAGAGATCGATCATTTTTTACGTAACCGAAGCTTCCACGAAACTTAAGGTTTCTGCGACGCCGGAACTGAAATGTCGGCGAAACGTCTGACCGAAACTCGCTCTTAGAAGCACGATCGAGACTGAAAGCAGCACGAATCTGTTATCTGTTCCAACGGTTCCTGATCTTCGGTTTACCAGCGACCACCTCTGAATAATCTTTCGTAGCCGCGGTCTCCCAACACTCGCTTGAAAAGATGAATCCGTCGTGTGCCCCGAACACGTACGTCCAAGGTACTCGTAAATTGCTCGTCGAGAATCTTCAAAATTCGAAGAGAGGAGATTTCATTCTAAATAGATACTCCCGTCGAATATTTTTTACTCGAGCGATAAGACAACGGACTCGTCGAGACGCGAATCGAGAACCAGCGATTCCGATTACGGAATATATCGTACAATATATGTCGTTAATCGGTCGTTTTAATTGAACGCCCTCGTGACCGAGTCTGTAGGTTGATCTTTCGATCGGATTCCTCGGATTCGTTTTCCCAGCTGTTGGATCGTGAGAACCCGGTCGACGTCTAATGGGTTGGTGGATATCGCGAAACGAAGCCAGCCAGCGTCCGATTGCGAAAGATCGGCTGGCATCGGAAGAAAAGAGGTGTACAACGTTATCGATCGCGCAGGTGTCGATACGTTCGTTTCGAGGCGAACGGCGCGCGGATTGGTGCGGCTCGAGGTTGATATTTATGAAAGGTGCGCGCGAATCGGGCCGGAAATTCGGGGCGTGGAAGGTTGCGGGAAAATTCAACGATAACAATTAATAATCGTACGGACAAGTCACGCGCCAATGCGGACCGACAGCCGGGCTTATTATGATTTAACGATTTCGTCACGGTCCGCCACACGCTCTCCGCTCTCCGCTCTCCGCTCTCCGCTCTCGCTCCTTTTCACCAGCAGGGAAAAATAATCGTACGCGTTCGCGCCGACAGCTCCACATCGACGCCCAGTTTTCTTTCCTCTCCTTTGTACCTTTGCGCTGTACGCAGCGATGGATCTGAAACGCTTCCAATCGCTTCGAACTTGTATAGAGAAAGGCAGAGTCGTTCGTCGAGCCGCTGGTGCTTCGATATCCTACGATTCAATCTCGAATACGGAATAATCGAACACGTCGTTTGTCATAAGTTGTAAACGCGCCTGAAACATGGGCCACATACGTGTATACATGTGCATGTCGGCAATATGCGTGTGCGACGCGAATGCATGGACACGCAATATCTTGCAACGGATATTCGGTAACGTCTTTGCGATTATTTCGGTGTGTGTAATTCGCGTCATGTAATAAATCGCGTCATCACGAATTACGAGCGGATGTTCGCGTGTAAAACGTAACGCTTGGCTATCTTTGGCCGAGTGGAGGCTGCGAAAAGTTGCAAGAAACGCGGCTGTATGGAGCGTCGGTGTGGAAAAGCTTCCAACCGCTCGAAGGTCGAGGTTCGAACGACGATTGTTACTCGTAGAAGGAAAGAGCAACCGAACGAATTCTTCGGTAATTGGATCGCGAGGTCGTCGAAAGCGCGAGACGGTTCTGGTGAAAGACTGTTTGGCGAAGATGCGAGGTTCGATGGCGAAGGAGGGCAAAGGGTAAGAAAGGAAGACGGGAAGCTCCGAAAGAGTTGGCGTTCGTAGAGATGGCTAGAACACCGTGACCTGGAAGAGCACGGTGTGGTTTACAAAGCAAAAGAAAACCACCGACAGATCGTAGCATCGGGCTCCTGGCCCTACCGCTCTTACGCTCCCTAAAACTGGTTTCGTCATTTAGCAACGCCCCTTTTCTGGGCCCTTTGCCTCCTCCCTTGCCCCTCGCTACCACCAAAGGATTTTAAATACCCTCGGAGAAACACGAGAAACCGTGGCAGCAACACGCTGCAAGCGGCCGTATTATGTACGCGTTCGCGAATAAATCATGTGATTGCATGCGTTAGACGCTTAAACGGGAAAGGAGGTTGGAAAAAAGGAAAGGAGAGTCAGGCCACGAGATAAGCGGAGAAGTTGCGGTGGGTGTGTCGGTGTATTAGGGCGAATCAATTATAAATTTAATTTATCGACGTTTTGAAAGAGCCTCGGTTAACTCACGCCCTTTTTATTACCTCGCTCGTTCAATAAGCTTTGTGACGCGATTTATAATATATACAGCGGCTATGAAAAGCGTTGGTACAGCGCTGTATGTGTTACACCATTCGCGCAATAATTAATCCAGTATATCGAATCTTCGTGCGGTTTCACCATCGTGAAACGATCGACGCGAAACCATCGACGCGAAACCATCGAAATCTTACGCGATCGGCATTACTCTTTGTCGCGGAAGAGACATCGATCTTGAGGATCAACCGCGTTCTCTTGCCATTCGACGCAGATGCAGGTAAAATTCGCGATCCGCTGAACAAAGCAAAGGGTTCGTCGATTCAAAGCGCGTGCAAAGCCCGAGATATTCCCAAAGTAGCGGTCGATCGGTATTTAAAGAAAACGAGAATGCTGCTGGGAAGCCTGTACGTAGTAGAAACGAGCGAACTTATTCGACGACCCAATAGCTTTTCTTCTTCGGTGTATTCGGTGTGATCCGTTTCGAGCGAACTTTCGTTTCTCCTGGCACAAGTTGCTAGCCTTGTCCGGCACGTTTGCTAAACTTGGCTCGACTCCTCGAAGGTGTATCGTCGTTCGTGCGGATCGACCTAAATGAAAAATTATCGATTTTCCCATTTCTTATTCCCAACGTTTCCAACTACGCGCGCCCGGCGCTTCGCGATTCCTACGAGCGCTTATTAAACGCCAGCTTTTATCCAGAGCGAAACTTCACCTATGCGAATTCAATTTGCGGAACAAGATCACCGTCGTCGTCTCTTACGAAAGAAAATAATCCGTACGACGAGAAATTAACGTAACTTCTGCGATCGTAGCTGGACTCGCGAGAAGCGGAATTTTGTTGATTTTCCACGATTTTCTGGATCAAACGCGGCTCTCGTGCCAAAGCAGTTTTCAGGTCACCATGCAGCCTTCTTTGTTCGAGCTTTTCTCTTCCCTTCCTTCTTTCTCGCGCTTTAATCCCTTCTCTCTTTCCTCTAGTTTTTTATTCTCTCCCTTCTCTCCTCTCACAGCCCTCTTTTCGATCTGCCCCGCTCGCGATACGACCTATCCGCTTCGGGGAACAAGACACGAATCGTTGGTTGGCTTTTTTTCGTAGAAGCAGCCGTTGCTCGTCTCGCTACATTTGTAAAGACCGTATTTTTTCTTTTTCCTTCGTTTTGTCCACATTTCGCTATTCCCCGCCACCGTTACTAATTTCCAACCGCAGACACAGCTCGTTCGCAGGGGACTCTCTATCACGTTTACGCTGCCTTCTCGAGACGGGACTGCAGCGTCGCCTTTTCGACCCTCGGTTTTGCAACGAAATTTCAGAGAATGCTGGAATCGACGGTAGAACAAAAAAGCGCCACTCGCCGAGAACAGAGACAGTTTTCTCCCGGATAGAGAATAAGCGAGTCCCGTTTCTGCGGCGAAATTTGTTTAGATTATTGGGACGACCGACGAATTTGCCAGAGTCGAAGTGCGACCTACCGAGGGCAGAGCCGTTTCCTCTTATCCCTGACCCATGGACCCAACGATGAGATGGTACGATAAAAAGGAATAATCGTGTACAAATTACAAACAATATCACAAATTTCCAAGCTCGATCTTTTCAAAAAAAAAAAGAAAAGCGAAAACTGCAACACAGTTTTGTTATTCCTGACTTTTGTGCGAAATTTGTTTAGATTATTGGGACGACCGACGAATTTGCCAGAGTCGAAGTGCGACCTATCGAGGGCAGAGGCGTTTCCTCTTATCCCTGACCCATGGACCCAACGATGAGATGATACGATAAAAAAGAATGATCGTGTACAAATTACAAACAATATCACAAATTTCCAAGCTCGATTTTTTCAGAAAAAAAAAAAGAAGCGGAGTCTGCAACGCAGTTTTGTTATTCCTGACTTTTGTCTCGTTTCTCGAGCCACGGAACGTTCCCGATTTATCTGTTTGTCAGCATGGGTCAGAAATCCAACGGAGATTCGCGTGCCAATGGGAAATGCTTAAAAGAGACACGAGGAAAACGCGATATTTCGTCGAATAGGCCGGGTCCCGCGCGACCCGGATTCTCCAAGTTTTCTGGATCATTGCGAAAAGGTGTTGCGAGGAGCTGTGGTAAAGCGTTCTATTTCGCGCGGTCGGAATACAGGTTCTAAATGGGTCGCGTGTCAATCTCGGTTCATTTAAATTTCATCCGGCAGCTGCATTATGCCGAAAGCGCTTGAAATCGCTAAGTATAACTCGGCTGCAAGAGGCGAGACTCGCGGTGCATTTTTAGAAGAAATCGGAAAACGCTTCTGCGTGGCAGCTTTCGCAGGGAGCAACGTCGTCTCGTCGTCTTTCCACGTACGAGACGCTATAAATTGAAAGAAGGCGAATTTGCGTGAAACTCGCTGTCGCTCGTAAATATGTATCAAGATATCCGCTTGTTGTACGTGGCGAATTTTGTTTCGCTTGATACTTCATATTATAAGATACGCGTGACGCGACAGAGTAACAGATTTATGACAAAATAATCTGAAAATACGAGCAACGAGGAACGACTTAGCGCGTATCGGATGTCGCATTTTGTTCAGGTATTTATAATTTATTATAATACTTACGACTGGTGGAAGCGAGTGGAATACACGGAACACGAGGCATCGTTTCTCCGTTAATTGACTCTGAAGATTCGTCATATACGTGATAGAATAACTTATGATCGCGCGATCGTTAGACCGATAAACATCGATGAATTTACCACCATATTTACAGTCGAGTTTCTCGCATATGGTCGGCAATCTCGTAACACGACGTAATTTATTTGTAAGCAAAGTTGAACAACGCGTTAAGAGATAGGATATTCGTAAGCGAGGAAGAATTTATATATCCGAGATGTCGAAGGCGGAATGACGAGTTAACCGTCGACTCGCTGAGTTAATCGCGGTTATTCGTCGATTTCGATTTAAGGGTTTGAATCGATCGTTCGCGGGTTCCGTCGCGTATAAATATATACTTGTTTTTCTTCGAAAGGAACGCGAGATACGCCGCTTTCGCTGAAAATGTCGTGGAAATAGCGAACATCGAGTGCTGTTTTGCAGCGTTGTATTTTCCAACCGCGAGATCGCCGCACGACAATAACGGCTCTTCTTTATGAACCATTATCTGCCATTCGACGTGCCAGCTGGTCGGCTCTAATGAAATTGCAACATCCGGCACGGCTTCGTTGGCCAGGGAACGGCCCGACTTTTCCTTCTTTCGTCGATCGTCGAAGAGAGAGAAAAAGCTCGCTCGTTGAAAATTGGGAAAACAGCTGGCACGATATTTCCAGACAAATAGGCAACGAGCGAAAAAATTAACTGGAAAAACGGAGATACCTTTTGTTCCAGTTGTAGCGAAACGAATCGTAGAATTCACCGGCGGAATAAATTCCCCGTGAAACTTTAATCCTCTGCGTTCTGAATTACGCAGCGTTCAACTTTTGTCGTTGTCATTGTCCCAAACATTTCCAAAACGTTCGAACAGCACCGCTAATGAAATTTCAAAATGTTTCACGCGACACGTATCGTACGTACAAGTTGTCCGCGGTGATTGTTTAAACGCGTATCGTGGCTCGCTGTGTACGTGATTTCTCGTTTCGACTTCAGAACCAAGTTTCTCCTCGAACGTCAAAAACCTTTCTTGTTCGTCGAAACGAGAACGCGCACTCCAGGACATAGAAACATTTCGGACATAGAAATTCGAGAACCGCGGCGAGGATCGATAACAACGACGATGTCAAGTTCCAAGCGTCGTAAGAACGTAAAGGGCTACCTTTTCTTTTTTTTTTTTTTTTTTTACCAAATTTGTCAATTCGCATCGTGCATCGATATTTTAACTCGATATTTCGATAACTTGGAGTCCGACTCCACTGTAAAAGCCTGCATCGCGAAGGTAGCGCCGGTCAATTCCTCAAAGCGTTTTTACGCTTCGAACGTTACGTTCTCTTTGGCCCTCTGACTTCGGAAAGTCCAGCCCCGTGGAATTTTGTAATTCTGCCCGGAAGGCTCTTCCGTCGATCGGTTTCGCATCCAGCAACGTTCGGTAGCGTAATTGCTAACCACATCACGGCCTCGCGTCTCTTCGTTCGTCTTTCTTCTTCCAGCTCGATGCTCGCTTTTTTCTTTTCATCGCGTTACTCTTACCTCGAATTTTGTTGGAAACCGAGTCTCGGCGCGCTCCACTCTCCACGCGCTACGTTCCACGCCGACCTCTGACATTCTCGCCGATCGAAGTCCATTTCCCTCGAGCTCGATCAATAGAAAGAGGTTTCTTTTGTTTCGCGAAATTTCAATCCATATCCAGCGCGTCCAACTCTCTCTCTCTCTCTCTCTCTCTCTCTCTCTCTCTCTCTCGTTCTACAATTGGCTCGCAATAAAAACGAAGCTTGTCGAATTTTTCGACTTTTCGCTTAATATAAATTTTTCTGTCAGAAGCCTCGCAACATGATGGAATCGATGTCACTGTAAGAATTATCTTTAGATTGTCCGGAAAGTTTCATTCGTTTTATAAGGAAACAACGGATGCACGATATTTTTTCTTTCGTATTATTTTATCGAATGATCGTAATAATAGAAACGGAAGGAAATGGATCACACGTGATTCGGTAAAATAATAGAAAACGAAAAATGTACCGATTCGTCGTCGAACGAAAATTAAACGTTCCACGAGAACGATCTTTACCAAGAGTCTACAACTTCGTCGTTTGATTCGATGTTATTCTTTTACGACATGCTGAGAGAACCTGGCGGTTGAGCAACGAATAATCGTTTCGCGATCTCGCGTTTCGAAGATACGGAATAGCTTTCCGATTCTTTATTTTCGTCTTTTATTTCGGTTTTTTATCGCATCTGTTGTGGCACCGCGTCACTAGCCATTTTGATCTTTTCAAAGGACAACCAACTAACGGCAGAATCTCGTTGCAGTCTTCTTTAAGCTCTAAAATCACAGTTTCTTAGAAGCGAGTGAAAATATTCCGTCGACAGTCGTGGATACGCTGGAAACGATCGCACAACGCCATTTTATCTGTATTACCATCCGTTTGGACACCCTTTCGAATTTCGAAAAACGCTGCAACACGCGTTTGTTTATTTTTAACGAGGAGTTTGCTTGCCGCGTCGCGAAACTCCAGCTTTGGCGGATACGGAGATGCGCTTGTTATCCTTTGAGAGGAAAACGTGTCCCTTTATCAGCCTCGCGGGGATTGAGTTTCGAAAAACGCTCAAACACGCGTTTGACTATTTTTAACGAGTCGATACGCTGAGCTTCGCTTCCCGAACTTTAGCGACCGGTGGGGTATGGATATCCCTTAAAAAAAATTCTTTTTACTCCTTTTTACGCCTTTGGCGTCCGTATTTTCAAAAACCCTCCCTTATCCCGCGTTTGTGTCGTAAAAGACAAAAAAGTCGTAAAAGCTACGCAGTGAAAATTTTACGTATCCAGGTTCGAGCAGGGCGTTATCGAGCAGACGCGTTCGCACGTACGCGTCGATGAATCTCCGGTTAAAGAGAATCGAAATTGAAAAGACTACGGTATTCTTTCATTTTCCTGGAAACAGACAAACACGCGCGTTTTTTGCTCCAGTACTTCGCTTTATTTCGATCGAAACGATTCGTCGAGA
Organism: Bombus confusus; assembly: GCA_014737475.1. Taxonomy (NCBI): domain Eukaryota; kingdom Metazoa; phylum Arthropoda; class Insecta; order Hymenoptera; family Apidae; genus Bombus; species Bombus confusus. The sequence continues at coordinate 2,259,723 of JACXIV010000035.1, forward strand.
GGACAGACACCGTCTCGATAACCGGTCGGCGTGACGAGGAAAGAATTTGGAAGGGTTGCCGGAAATTCCTCTGGCCCATCCTGAGATTTCCCTATCAATCAACGTGGACGTGAAATTTCATTAATGGACGTTGGCCATGAACCGCTAAAATGGACCTGCCGGCCGTTTGATCTTCCAAGAACGTGCCCAGGGTGCATAGAAAATTACGTCACAGTAGAACGGTCCGGCGAACCCGGGGTGTGTACGCCGATATCTCCTTCGGCCTCCCTTCTCCGCCGTCCTTGTCACCAGCTCTTTCTCCGTTATTCTGTCTCTCCTCTTCCTCCCAAGCTTCGTGTTCGTTCGTTCGTTGGTTCGTTCGTACGATCATCTTTCTTCCTTCGTTGCAACGGGTCGGCGTACGCTTGCCGGTGGACGCGTACGAGAGAAAAAAGCCACCCTCGCCCTGCAAAGTATTCTGCCCTAGGAAGCTGCCCTTTGGACACGACTAATCGATACAGCTCGTTCGATATGGACCTCCGCGTACAACCAGCCGCAAAATTTTCTCGTTGCGCGCGTTCGCTACACGCGCGCAGGCTAATTATCTCGGAGATTTGAGAATTCGAAACGTCGAACGTTACGGTGCGTGGACTTTGCGTTCGTAGGAAATTCTCGGCCACGAGAACGCGAGAAAGGGCAGAATGCAGGTAACGCGCAAGAGTATTCACGCTTTTCAGGGGAATCGATATCTCGTTGGTCCGAACATTTTTCCAGAGAATCGCGTAATCAAATTTTCGAAACGAGGAAACGGTTTCGTAACTACGCGATTGATCGGCAAGATGCTGTTTTTTAAAGCGAAAAAGGGAAGAGATGCAAAGTATATTTTGCCAACTGCGATGTTCGATGCAACGTGTTAAAAAAAAGCGACAAATCAACGGCGATACGAGTAGACGATAAAGAATTTAACGCGAGTGGCTATCGAGCCGTTGGATGAGACAAATCGCAGATTATCGAGAATCGGAAAGATACCTTTGTCTTTGGAGCCGCGATCCTGCGAAATGAGAACGCGGATTCGATTGGTAATTGCTATAGAAGAGGCCGATCTTTCACTTATCCGCGTGCGCTAATAAAAACGGACGGACGTCGGTGTCGGGCAAAGATTCCAAGCAGTCAAATTACAGGTACAAAGTTGTAACACGAGGGCGAGCAGACGGAGATGGAGATATCGAGGAGCAACACCTGGTTCGCGCACCTTGCAAACTGGTCTCTCGTTCTCTTCTCCTCTCTCTCTCTCTCTCTCTCTCTCTCTCTCGTATTTCTCTCGTTCGTCTTACCGACTCGTCGTCGCCCGCTCCACTCGCATTCTGTGCACGCACCTTTAATTTCGCGCCTCGCTGACAGACCGCGACGGACAAAAAACGTGGCACAAACCCACTCTCCGTCTTATTCTCGTCTTAAATTGCAGCCAGCTATAGCGCGAACACCGGCGGGATACTGCGTCGAAAACGGCTGACACTCTGTTTTCCGATGTTTTACGAGGTTATTTTACGTCGGCATACGGATAAATCATTGGGCGCGTGTTACAGGTGCTAACGCTTTTAATCGAAACTGTACCCGAATCCATTACCGGCATGAAAATTTCAAATTTCAGGCTGCTACCTCCCCGGGGATAATCCGCGGGATAATCGCGCGGCCAATTCAATTCGAAATTGTAGGTCTACGTCAAACGGGATTCTACGTCAAACTTACAAGCTGTGCTTTGGAAACGCGAGCATTCGGATATCCGCGAGTGTCGAGAATGTCGCGATTTCAGATCGATTTTGAATATCGATTTGAATATCGAGGTTTGAACGTTGGAAAATTTGACAAATCGGCAACTCCGACTTCCAACGATCCAAAGAAACATCCGGAAACTCGGCGATCCGAGCAACTGAACAATACGGAAACTCGAGTGTTCGCCGATTTTGTACTTGCGACGTCCGGAGATTCGCGAGCCGGAAAGTTCGAAAATTCGCGCGAGTCGAAAACCGAAAACGTTCGATGTTTAACAATTTCTTCTCGAACAAAGAGCGACCATCGAAAAGTTGCACGATCTAAGAATTTGAGAGTGCGAGGTCGAGCTTCGAGCGTCGATGTTTTTACTGTACTCTGCGGATAAGACGAGAGACGATGGACGCCGACGGTATTGGGTCGAAATCCAATATCCGCGAGAACGAAAAGGAGATTCGGGAAAAGGTGAACCATCCGTGAAGTCTATCCCTATCCCTATCGAACGATTGGTCATTCTGCAATTTAATATCGGTGCTCCCCATCGTTATACGTCGATCTCGCGTTGGCCCTTGCTCGCCCCGACTCGATGGCTTATCTCGCTCTTAAGGGATGAATGGGGTCCGACGTTCCGCTCCGTGGGGTGCCAGCTCGTGCATCTGTGTAGCGCGGATATCCACTTCGGACGGTTTTGTCGAGCACGAACCAACTTGCTAAACCTCGTTCGTTTCCTTCTTCCATCTTCCCTTTTGCTCTTTGCCCGTTCGAATTCGGCGACGATCTCTCTCGCGAAGTTTCTTCGAGACGTAGACGAGGGCTCGATGGTTGACTCGCAACACGTTAGGTACCTACAGGTGTCAACTTTTACCCATTCTACGACGCGATCAAATTGACGGATAGTTCTCGATCGCGCACGGTGGGAATTATTATTCTCAGCGGCGAAAGCTACGCGTATACGGATATTTGCACCGGTGAATGTAGTACGAATGTAGTCGTATCGCTGTACGCAGGGATTAAATTCGATTGAACGTTGATGCGAAAAGATCGAATTTATTAAAGGTAAACGTACGTTTAAAGTACCTTTCCGCCTCACGGTTTCCGTTTCTCGCTGCGAGGAATTCCAATGTCCGGTCGATTCGGTATCTGTTTCGGACACGTCGCTTTACGATACCGCTGGCGGGGCGAGCAAAGTCCGTGGCATAGAAATTGGAGGGAAATGAGGCAATAAAGTCGTGGGTATTAAAGCCGCGCTCTATGGTTTTCGCAAATTGTTGCAGCAATGGTCGTAGGTCTTCCTCGATTTGCCGAGCGAAACCTTAGCAAGTGAGTGAGCCGCGATATCGTTGTCGTCGGCGACTAGCAACAGAGGGCCAGGATTATGCTTGCGCGGTTAAATAGAGAAACGGATCGGCGCGATCGAAAGACACTGGTGAACGCGATTCCAATAATTTAATAACGCCAGGATGTACGCGGTAAATGCTGACGCGTGTTGGTAAATCCCACGTAACCACGTTTGCGCGATACAATACACGCAATGCACACCCCTGCGAGCGGTGGTGCACGACGCGGAATATCCAGACCATGCGAGCAGGATACGAGAACAGATGCGGGGTACATTAATCGTGCAACTACCATGGGGGTTCCTACCCTTCTGATCGATATTATTGCAATCGCCGTGGCCCTACGGTCCATCGTTGTGTTTGTCCTAGCCACGGGGCACGGAGGTTCTTCCTTGCTTTTTTGTTCGTCCGGATCTTGTTCGGGATTAGCCGTTCTTTGCTCCAACTCCGAGAGATACTAAATGCAGCGGTGCTTCTTTAACGCCAACCTTACTACCAGGCCCGGTCGAACGATCGGTTTGAAAATTTCATTGAAAATCGTACGTTCATCGTCGTTTCTTTGTTGTTCGTCCAGCTTTACGCGAACTCTTGTATCATCCGATTAATGGATTTCTCGATTTTCGTCAGTAGGAGAATTTACACGGAGTCAGACGAGATACGACTTACTTCCGTTCGTATCTCTGGCGGTATAACGAGCGACGCATCGTTTTGGACGAGAGATACGAGTTGCTCGTAACTGGACGAGCCACGCTCGTTATATCGAGTTACGTGCATCGAGAAATCCTCAAGGGGTTGCTTACTTGGCTACCGCGGACCATCGTTACAGTCCCGATCCCCTTCTCTTCTCCGTCTCTCTGCCTTTATTTCCTTTCTCTCCTCCATTCGTCCTGTCCTTCTCCCTCTTCCGTGTTTCAGCTTCGTTCGTCGCCCGGATCTCGTATCCCCGGCGCGTTCCATCTACGGTGCAGCGAAGCGCTGGGTCCGCGATGCGAACGCGTGGTCTCGATGGGGGTCGCGTGCAACACGCGTGAGTCATGCGTCATGCGGCGTGCACGCGTGTACGACCCTTCCTCCGGTTACGCCGATCTCTGTCGGCCATTCTCTATTTTTTTGTCCTCCTTACTCGCCGCTTACCGTACTTTACCTGCGAGAAGAGAAGAACAGTTGGCACTTTCTCTCGAGTTTGCCAATTTCGAAGCGGATCGATGCGAGAAGCTGTCGATTGAAAATCAACGCGTTTGTAATTACGACGGACTATTTTGATTAATGTTAATTCAAATACACGGGACAAGTCGAGTAACCGACTGCGGCTCTGTTTCTACGGCGGATAGAAAACAATCGCGGAGCGAGATTTTCTTCGGAAGCGCAGCGGCGCGGTTGCAAAGTCCGGTTGAATTCTTCTTTTTCGATTGTACGACCCTTTCCGCGTCGATCAAGCGCATAGGATGATCGTCGAACGACACAAGTATCGACAGGACGTAACGTATCTGTGCCGCATCGACGATGTTGAATTTTTCGAATCTGCGACCGCGCGTTGCGCTTGCAAATGATAAAATTTGGCGATCGGCGAACGTAGATGCGCAGGGCCCGTGTATCGCTGCATCTCTCGATACGGCGAGGGTGCAACAAAAGGGTTAGATTATAGGCGAAAACGCAAAGGGTGGTTTTGTCAGCCGAATCTGCATCGCGCCGGGGTGGATCGAGAAACGGCGAAGGGTGACACGGCCAAGGGAGAGACGGGAGATGATGTCACCGCAGGGGATGGCTAATTTAATGACTGCTGATTGGCTATGCATGGGATACATGAATGGGTACCCACTCCTGCCAAGCAATCTCTTCCCACGTCTCCGGCTGGCTCTTGTCGCGTTGGGTATTCTCGTTCGACGGGACGTAGATCAGAGCTAATTTTGCTCCGATTGTGCCCCTCCCTGCTCGCCTGGCCTACTATTCGTTCCTTCGACGCGCGAACCAGCCTCAACTGGCAATATCTTTCGAGTCTTCTCACAGGCTCCGCGAACGCGTAATAAGACAGATGGAAAAATGGTTAGCGGAACAGAGCCAAGGAAAGCACGCCACCGTTGACTGGCACCAAGACATTCGCGGCAGCGCGAGCAAACCTCGAGTTATTAGAAACCTTCAAGAACGTGATCGTACCGTCTGAAAGCTTACGCTATATTGCAACCCAGATGCGTTCGATATCGTAATCACTAGGTCGTTCGAAGAGTTTCTTTCGTTTTACAAGGAAACAACGGACGCGCGACGTTTGTCGTTTTATATCATTTTATCGAATTACGTACGATCGACTTTCCTCCATCAAGATCTGACAAGACGGATTGGGTTTCGTGTTTGTATAAAGACGCACTGTTGTAGAAGACGTGTCTGTAAAAGAAAGACGCTTTTCCGGCAACCTAATACGATGTCTTAAGTAAATTCTCTTTTCCGTTGCGTTCGTTTCCATCGATTTCGACATTCGCTGCAACTTGGGCGTATCATCGCTGTTACGTTTTCCGTCATTTGACTTCGCGCATGCTGTAAATGATTTTACGATGCAAATTCAGACATTGAACGCGACTGCTCGCAGCGTTCCGCCTAATTTAGGTTCGCGTTAGGAAACCGTCAAGACCAGCAATCGTATTACTTCAATTTCAAATAGTTTCGCAAGTTTCGACAGATTTTTGCAACTTCGATCGCACGAATCTAAAATTCTTCCGGAATTCCTTCGTCCAGTCAGCTCACGCTGGCACAGTACGCGTACTCGCGATTAATCGCATCGTCGCGATGAACAGTGACGTTAGACGAGACACGGAGGAAACCGTTCGTGCCGTTCGTCGTATCGAAAGCGTCGATGTCTCGCAACCGTTTCACGGTCTACCTAGTACATGTGATAATGGACTCGTCCACACGTTCTATATTTAGGTTACGATCGACATGTGCTGTCGCGTTTACTTTTGCGCTTGCTTTTGAAGCGTTGACACCAGGTCTTCGTTACGATTCCGCGCAACCGAATGGTTATTGGCTTTGTGCTTGAAAAGCATCCAGAAATCGAGAATTTATCTTTGGCTCTCTTTTATTTCTTTCTCACTGTCTGCGGACGCGTTATCCGTAGCCCGGTCGTCGAGGATAGGATTCGAAGCTAACGATGGGCGTAAAAAGTTGAAACGGTCAAAGTTGGCACGAAGCGTGTACGCAGCAAAAAACAAAAAAAAAAAAAAAAAAAAAAAAAAAAAAAAAAAAAAAAAAAAAAAAAAAAAAAAAGAAAGGAAGAAAAATGGAGAAGATGCCTAATCGCCTGCGCCGCGCACGATTTAAAGTAAAGGTCGCGATCGAAAAAACTTGTAAAGCGGGAACTCGTAGCGCGAGAACCGCTTGCAGTTTCGTCGCGTGTCACTGCTTTCGTAATAAACGCACACCGACTCGCAAACTACGGTCTATCGACGTATGGAGGTCAGCGTATGCGACGAAACTGCATTTCATACGACGCGTCGTATGCGATGCGTCCTCGAGGGTAATCCAAAAATACCAAAGTACGTAAAAAATCTTACGTTGGCGTACGGAAATCATCTTCGTCCCTCGCGATCGAACTCTCGCTTCGACTCGTTTTCTCGTTCTCGCGCGCAAAGCTCCGACTTGACAATTTCTAGCGATCGACGATGACGTCGCCACAAGGTGGGACGAGGGTGAACGGTCATTGGCGTGGAAAAAAAGCGCGCTTATCCGTAGTGATCCGTTTTGCATAATCCGTTTTATTTGCATATTTTTGGTAGCCCTTGCGCTTGATGCGCTAATAGCAAGTTCAGGGTGTTGGCAGCGCAGGGCGCGGGAGACGAGGGGCGGAAAACGCGAGGATCGATGAAACGGCTATGAGAAGCATAAAAGCATTTCCGTTTTAATACGAGGCGCACGTGATGGCTCCCATGCACGACGCTACGGTACAGGTCGGCAGAAAAAGAAAAAAAAAGAACGACACTCGAAACGGAAAAGGGGTTGGTGTCCGACGAAAGCGTCGCGACAGTTTCTCCTTTGGCGGAGAGAATTTAAAAAGGATAAAACGCGTATAGGAAGGAGACGCGTGTTTCTCTTCTACGATAGTTATCGCACGCGTAATTTCGTCGGTTCTTTCTCGCGTTTTCCAAGTACGTACTCCGCGAAACTATTACGTACGGAGAATCGTTGCTCGAAAGCGACTTAAAACCAGGCGCACAGCGGTCGTACGGCGAAAGCGTTCGAACGTTTATCGCAAGAGACGTTCGCGCGTCGTGCGAAACATTTCGAACATTGGCGACAAACGTGGAAAGATACTTCGACCAGGCGTTGTACGCGTCTACGCGTTTAGAGGAAATTCCGCGCTAATCGAAATCGTCTCTCGAACGAGAAGTCGTCGGATTTTTCCTAGCTTCCGGCGCGGTTCTCCGGCGAACCTTCCTCTCGACAGCTGAACGACGAGCCGAACACGTTTTATGCGTAACGCGTTACGTCCTCGCGCGATACGCCGTCTGCCACGCCTCCTCTCTCTTTTCCTCTCTCGTTTCACCGATACTCGCTCGCTCCCGTATCCTCTCGGCCTTTTCTTGCATCCGCCGTGCTCTTGCGTAAGCGTACGCACACGCGGCACTCGCCGTTTTTTCCTCTCTTTCGCCGCGGCACGCGCCAACAGCTGACATCGAAGATCGCCGCTTCGTATGATACATCGATCGCGGCACGCGATCGCAGCCCACGCCTCCTTCCGCCACCTTTTTTTTACTCCACTTTTCGCCAACCTTCAATTTCCTTGCGATTTCTCCGCGATTTATACCCTCCAATCGTTTCCACGCCGTGTCGGCTCTCGACGCTTGGCTTATTGAAATAACGCTCGCTCCTAAGAGCTGTGTTTACGGGATTACGGGCGGACTGCGGATAGTTACGCGCGTTTGTGACAAGCGCGAACGCGCGACCACGCACGAGAGCGTATATACTTGTTGGAGCTGATCGATGGTTCAGAACGAACGCGATATCGCAACAGTTTGCGAAAGTACGTTGGACGAGGCGAAGATGCGACAGCGATGTACGCGTCGCTGGGAACTGCAGATCGGTTTCGATATCTACCGATCAACTGGATCGTTTGGCGTCTAGAAATTTGTATAATTACGAAATGGAACGAGAAGGAGAAAAAATGATTCTTATTTGGACGAGTGAAATGTAACACGAGGAAAGTAATCGTCCTATCGTCCAAGCATCTTTACTCTTTCTACCTTTCTTTCATATTAGGTTGCCCGGGAAGTTTCTTTCGTTTTATAAGGAAACAACGGATGCACGACATTTTTTCTTTCGTATTATTTCATCGAATGATCGTAATAATAGAAAGGGAAGAAAATGGATGACACGCGATTCAGTAAAACAATAGGAAACGAAAGAAACTTTCCGGACAACATGATACTACTACCTTCGACAGATCTCTACCGTGTCTAGTAAGAGAAAGAAATTTTCATTTTGTATCTCCTCGTCTAGTTAGAACCGCGATCGGATCATCGACCTTTATCGACGATCGCCATCGACGACACGACGTTCGCGCAGCCCGATCTCGATATTGTCGATCCAATTAGCAAAATACAGCCGTACGATCGTTTTATACGGTGCGTTACCTTTGCTCGGATCGTGGCAAGTAGCGAGCGAAGAAACGACCATCGTTTTCGTTATTACGCGCGCCGTTGGAGTTATGGGTGGCAGAAACGTCGTTTCGCCTCGACGCTTCTGCAATTAAGCAACTGGGATTTCTCGTAGCGTTTCCGCCGCCTGACATCGCCGTGACGATCCAAGGATCGACCGGTTTCGTGCGTGTTGCTAATCTCCTTTCTTTCTTTTCCATCCAGTCATTATTCCTCGTCGTATTTCTCACGTTCTTTACCTACGTGTATGTAGGTGTTTTGAAATTCCCTTTGTACCTCAGGCGCAACATGCTCGCTCTTTTTTCATCCAATCCTGAACGTGACAAGAGGCTGCGAGAGATTTGGAAAAGTCGAAATCTTTCGCCACGCCTGATTTTGAAAATTCCGCCGTGTAAAGATCGTTATAACGTTAAAACAAGATACTCTTCGCCCTCGTACTGCTCGATTCGAAGACATGAATCTAACACTTTACGATTCGTAACGACGACGAGACGAGTTTGGCAATCCACGCTAACTTATATCGTGCAATACGTTATATTGACTCGTATTAACAACAGTTGAGAAATTGATCGATCGGATGATACAAGAATTTGCATAAAGTTAGGCGAACGAAAGAAACGACGACGAACGCGCCACCTTAAATTAAATTGAAACCGGTCGTTTGACCGGGACTGACAAGATTGGCGCTAATAAATTTCCCTATTGCACGTAGCTACGTAAAGTTGGCTCGCGTGCTTCTACTTAAAATTTTACTTAAAAAAAAAAAGAAAAAAGTGGAAGACGCTAAAAAAGTTAGGAGAGACCGTAAGTGGATGGCTAGGGACTATAAAATCCCCTGTTCGATCGATGGTCCCTTTCCCTTCGACTTCTCACGATCCCTTTGTCCTAGGGATTCGCCGACGTCGGCTTTCTCTCGCGACACGCGTCCCGTAATCTTTTATCTCGCCTAACCATACATCGCGATCCTTTCTCAGATTTTGTCCGCGACACGCGCATCGCCCTTGAAACGATCACCCCTCTCGAAAGACTCCATCGGTCGCGATGTTCACGACCCGATGTAGAATTCGCAATGTGGTCGAAGTGGATGGTTGGCGGCAAGGCGAGCGTGAAACGCGTTCGCGGTTTAGATGCACCGATGTTTCTCGAAAGGTTAAGCCGCTTTAAATCTCGATCGGTCCCTTTCAATGCAAATCCACCGGGTACCCATCGAACCACGAAAAGCGCCGACACTAGACGCAGCACGCGCCATAGAAATCGTAAAAGTATACGGACCGAGTGCCTTTGCCTTCGCTGGCAACTTGTAAATTTAAAAAGCAGACATGCAGTAGGTGAAATGGATCTTTACGTAGCTTTGGTTACGTCGACGGCAGAAATTATGAAATGGAATGAAATTCCACAGTCAGTAGGTAACTATCGGCCAGTCTCTGGCACAAGTTCTGTACTTCGCTTCGAGCGACGAAGGAAGAACGATCGTACGTGCAACCGGGGAGCGTTTGCGGTATATCGTAAATTTGCAGATCCGTGTAATTCGCGAGAGAAAGGATGCGACATCCGGCAGTGAAGAATTACGACGCAATATCCGCTGATCGATATATCGGAAACTCTGTACGCAAGGACGTACAAAGGTTGGGGTTAGGATTCAAAGAGGGAAAAGTATCTCGATGATCGAATTCGCGATACTTGGCTATAATTTCGTGACAGACTCTTTGACTCTTCTTGAAAGAAGACGACTAACCTTACGAGCGCTCGTGACCTAATAGTAATGATTAAACGAGGCAGCGTGTACCTACTTCTGCGATAAAACAAAGTGGAAAAAGAAGGCGGACGAGGCAAGTATGCGTAGTTTTTCCCTGAACGGAACAACGATTACGGTGTCGTTTTGACCAAGAAAAAGCGGTTGGAAGGGTTCTACGACACCTTTTTCCTGTCGGCTCGGAGCGCGTACACGCGGTCTGGTAAACGGTCACGCGTTGGATTCCGGACTAGCAAGTCAGCCACCCGGTTTACACGAGCCCGAAGAAAGTGACTTTGACGTTTTCCTCGTCAGTGGTCTGAGAAACGCGCAGGTGCTGCCTGCCACCGTGCAACCGGCAGGTTCTCCCTTCTGCCTCTGCGTTTGTGCGCACACCTTTGTACGTACCCGTCTGCCATCGAATCGAATCGAATCGAATCGAATCGAGGCGATTCGTTTTGACACCGGTGTCGCCTCGAGAACGATCGCTTCGAGCCTCGCTTCAACCGGAACGACGTACACGATATTACGTACCGTGTAGATAATGCGGACGATGGCCACGACACGGCCTTTCCTTCACGTCCCATCGATTTCATAGCACAGCTCCATCTTTCACGTAACCGTTCCGGTTTTCTTCGTCTAGCGATCGCCGCTCGTGATTTCTTCGAACGGTTTTGTCACCATTTTTCCAGAGTATCGTCGGCTCGCTGGAAGAGCAACCTGGCTAAGAGAAGCAGAGTTCGCGAAAACTGGTTTGCGACAGATAGCCCGATGAAGGAAATCGCGTATTATCGAACCGTTCAACGATAGCGAGAACTTTTTCTACCGCGATTTAGTTAATAGGTAATTCGAGAATTTCAGCGTCTTTAGCGAAATATGTTCATCGCGCGTATATTTGAAAACTCGCAGGTTCGCGAGTTTCGTCCACGAATAAACGATTATCGTAGCGCGCAACGCGATTTGCTATATTACGAGATAACTTATATCTAGCGAGAATCAAGTACACAAGCGCAACAAGACACGTCCACCGTACTAAACGAATCTTATTTTCCAGGTATGTACGTTCGCAGAGAGCTGTACATCAACGTAGCTGATCGGTAAGAATTCACTTTCCTCTGTATCTTTTCAAAGAGAAGCGACGTTCGAATATCTCGCAAGCCAAAACCGATCAACTCTACCCTAGTCTCTTAATTTTAATCTTATTACCTACTACGTGATTAATGTCTAACCTCTCGAGCGACACGCGTTCGTAACTCGGCTGTCGCGAGCGGCTGACATAAATTATCGTAAATTCCAACGTGAATATCCGACAAATTTGTAACATCATCGCGTTTCTTTAACCTTTGATCTATGAGATTGGTCCGAGTCCGAGTGGGGTTCGCCCATCCGATGTCCGTAATAATAGAATCGCTCAAGCTCCGGCCATGTTAGCGAGAGATATATAAAGGTGAAAACGCGAAGGGGAATTTTCGCGTTGCCTCGAGCAGGACACGGAAACGCGGTATAATTAATAAGTATACGTTGGCTCGGAGAAGGGATCGACGGGGGTCTAATTCGATTTTTAAGATCAATAGAGTTTCTGTTCCGATGCAGCTTAGCTGCTGGTTTCCTAAAAGCTCGGTCTAATCACGGACCCTGTTACCCTCGCCGCCTCCGCTCTATGGCAACTAATCTCAGCGACCCAGCTCCTCCCTTCTTCGAGTATCCCTTCGTTTTCTCTCTTTTCTCCAACGGCCAACAGCACAATCGCGTCCGCCAGATTGATCTCGATTTTGCTGCAGGCCAGCTACGATACAGACCTGACTTTCGATATATTTTCGCGTTACGTTCAACGTTGTTCCATCGACGTGCGATAATATCACGGCCGTTAAACGGTCGCGTTGAGATCTCTCTGGTAGGGCGATTCGGAATATCGAAACACGCGATTATTTATAGATGCGTAAACTAACTAGAGATACGTCGAGAAGCGACAATCATCCGCAGCGAAGCTCGCGTGTCACCGTCGTTCGACAGAACGAACGAATTTCCCGATCATCGCGTTTGACCAGAAACAGAAGATCGAAAAGGATGGATATTTATAACGAATTGGACGGAAATCAGATGGTCTGACCGGCGGTCTCTTCGTTGAATCAAATCTCCTGGTTAAATACGATAGAAATTATTGGCTTTGAAAAGGCGATTCGAAATGACACGGCTGTTTGTAAAGAAGATAAGAGATATGGCAATTTTATAAAATCTTTCGTCCGCGAACTTGATTTTCCTTGTCGCGGCGAGGCAAGCGAAACGTTGAAACGTTTTCCGATAATTGTTTCGTACAGTTTGTATATTTTGCCTTCCGCTTGTTTGAACGCTCGAAACTCGCGCAAGAACCGAAAATCTTGGTTCCTCGAGGGGAGAAATTTCGTTGCGTGGTCGTCGCGACGTGTCTGAAAGGTTTCGCGGGGAAAACCGCCCCGAAGTCGAAGAACGAAAACGAATCAAAGAGAAAGCAGCGAGATAAAGTCTGGTCTCCGCTAGGGAGGCGAAAGCACAAAAGCGCGTAGGACAGATCGGAGCAGGAGACGGAGAGACGGCGCGGACATCGAATTCGGCGTGCTGGAAAAATTCCATCGACAATAAGGACGTTTAATCGCGCTTGCCGTGGAAAGCGGCGGAAAAGAGGCCGGGGATTGCGAGAGGCACGTTGAATCGCCTTCTCCTCTCCACGTTGTAGGAAATCGAGCAAGAATGCTCCTGTATCTCCGCTCCTCTGCTCTTCAGATATCCTTTCGCGATAAGCTTCTTTCCTGTTTGCTCGTCGTAGAAACGTTTTCACCACGTACCGAGTTGTTTGCTCGCCGAGCGGCGAGATCTGCGAGGAATCGTAGAACGCTGCAACGCATTTGCTTCCCGAGATTCTAGAAACAAAATCGCGTGGCACAGTGACCCGAAAATCGCCTTACTTGCGCCGCTGCTTCGAGTTGTTCGAACGATTTCTCAGTGGTCGGTGAACGTTGCTTGAAATAATTGAAATTTCGAACGCGTGTAATTTCTACTCTGTACGCGACGTAAGAAAAAACGTCGAGGGCGGTAATCGATCGCTGTCTGTAAAGAAAAGTTTGAGAAACCGACGTACAACGATCTCGGAGAAAAAAATGTGGCGGTTCCAAGACAGACACATCCTCTGCGTTCGCGAAGCATCGAACGAGTTCTAGATGATTTCTAGAAATTCCACTGCGCGTCAAAAGCGTGTTGGTCGGCCGTAGTTGTAGCAGTTTGTGGCAAAAGTCTCATCCGCCTTCGACCGGATCAAGAGTTTGAATCTAATTGGTGTTTTTACCGTTTCGGAACACCGTGTCTCGTCGAGATAGCGTCTCTCGGGACAAGGAAAATAAACGGCTTTGGAAATACGTGACAGCGGAGCGAAGCAGAGTTAAGAGTTAAGACATTTGAGAGATGCAGGGTCCGAGCGTTCGATTCATCGTGCCGGCGAGATCTGATCGGCGGACGAGCTTTATCACGGTCTCCGGTAAGACGACCGAGTGACACAGGAAATTCTGACATAGCTTCACGCGCGACGACACCTTGTCTTCCCTTTTATTTCTCTTTTAGCCATTGCCTGAAACGAGTTTCCATTCGCGTGATTCGTCGTTGCTCGAGACTACACGCGACCTCGCGTCACACGAACGAAATTGCCTAGCGATCAACCGCGTCTTCCGGTGACTAAGCTTTCCCAGCAGCGAAATTAGCGAAATTGCGAGCCGATGCATCGCGATGCGGATTTGTAAGCAACTCGAATCACCGCCTGTCACAAGTAGACTGTAGAAGTTTACAAGGAAGAGGTTCACAAAGACACGACACACGTGCGATGGATAGACGAATTTCTAGATCGTCCACCAAGAGTCCATCCTCCTCGTTTTTCTCTTATTTGCGTCTTGTCTTTCAGCTTGCATTCCCGTCGCCTTTTAAATATCGTTAAATATCGTTCGTTCGCTCTGGCGAAGAAGAAGAAGAAGAGGCGAAGCGGTCGAAATCGAGAAAAGTCCCCGATCCGGTTAATTACCATAGAGACGATAATACGGTAGCTACAAACGGTATCTGTGCGCGCCTTTATTCTCCGGTGAAGCACGTTCTCAGCGAGTTAGCGACTCCTGTATCTCGTTCTCGCGGTACGAATTCCTCGTGGTCGTAGGAAAGTAGCGAGAAACGCGGCGAAATCGAATATACCGGAGCTTGGTTAATCAGCCCGACGTCTATAAATGTTACAAGGAATACCAGGTATCGAATGATTTTCGCAGCCACTGTGGCGGAGAGGCTGTTCAACAGCGAAACTTATTTCTCTCGACGTCCCATTCATCGAATCCGTAGCTCTAAAAATATGCGTTTGCATAAACTTCCGCTGTTTCAGCCGCAAGGAAAGAGGGAAAGAAGGGTTACGATAGAAAGTCGGTGACCGATGGGTTATCGCGCAGCGAGCTTCTTCCAGTTAGTTATCGCGCGTTCTTTATCGAACGAGCGCGAGCTGGGAATTTTTCTCGGCCTCTCGAACTTCCTTCTGCCAACCGATCGGGAACAGCTATGATAACGCTGACGTTATTGCATAATAGATATTCTTGGCCGGTAGAGGCTCGACTTTTCTCTTTACGGAGGCGAGCAAGTGCACGAACGAGCGCGCAAGCGAGATTACGCGCCACGACGATCGTCCCTGGCTCGTCCAACGAAGAATTATCGCTGCCGGCTCGTGTATAACCTGCCACGGTATAAACGCGTTGATCGTCGCGAGTGTGGTCGCTGGAATGCGTGGCCCTCGAATAGGGATCGTCCTTAATGGCAAAGGTCGTGCCACGCTATCGCGTCTTCGCTCTTCCGTATCGTCTTCTCGATGGATTCGCGCTTGCTAGAATCGGCGAGGAGGAATTTCAGCGCTCGTAGAATTGGCCGATCGACCAGGGACATTCGGACGATCGAAAATATCGGACCGTTTCTCTCGGCAGTCTCGAACGCGAACTTTTTTATCGCATTTACCGTTTGTAATACAAATTCCGAGATATCCGCGTGTCTCGATAAATTTAAATCTCGTTAATGATTGTAATCGATTGGTCGTTTGTGCTGAAAGTGACGCAAGTCCATTTCCTGTAATCTGTATCCTGTGCGAGCAGCCGAGACACCGATAATCAAAAACAAACGATAGCGACCGTAATCCTAACCGCTGTGTCTCGCGTAATATCGCACGCACGGATGTCGACAAGTTTAAATGCGATTCGCTAAGATACACGTAAACTGTTACATTACGTTCGTCGAATTATTCTTATTACGTTCGAAGCGTCGTTAACTTAACGATAGTTTTACGAAGCGCAAACCCGAAATCGAGGAAAGTATCGCGTATTGTTGTTAACTTGTTTCCTCTTCTCGATGGATGACTCGATGGATGAGTCGATGGATGAGTCGACGGATCAACGTCAGAATGCGACAGCGCGATGCAGTTTAATCTATCGATTAAACGGAAAAAGGGAAATTTGCAAGAAGGTGATACGCGATTAGAGCGGGACAAGTATGGAAGACGATCGATAGAAACGGCGAACGCTTAAATATTTTAAGACAAAAGGAAATTGGACTTGCGCCGCTTTCGAAATAAACGGTTCTATCGTACGGGCAATTTGTTATACAACTGGAGAGTGGTGATTTTACGCGGAGGAATAAGCGAAAGACATATCGGGTTGAGTCATAAGTAGAAAGTAAGTTAAATATACTTTGTTATTTTCTACACATTGTATCCGTGTTAAAATGAGTATAACTCGCTCGCTGTATTTTCCCCGCGACTGCAAAGTAGCTAGGAAACGATTTTTAAGACACGTCGAGCCTTTCACGCTTGACATCGCGTGTACGAAAAAGTAAGCGACAGATACGTTTGCCTCGAAACCCTTTTGACAAAAATATCGGAGAACCAGCGTTTCTACCACTAACGACTTAACAAAAACGCGTCTTACTCGCCTCGAAAGAGCAAACACCGACAAAAGGATCGAGAAGTTGCTGAAAAACCAAACGAACGATCGAGCTAGAGAAATAACCAATGTTCCAAACGATAAGAGAAACAACGACCAACGGTGCTACGGTTCTGCTACGGTTGCGAGGGAAATATCGCAAGAAGCCGATATTAGAAAATCGGCAGATATCGTCAACTATCGTAGTCGCCGTACCGTTTGCACTTCGCGAGAAATATTCGTCCCTTGCGGCGACTGCGCGACTCTGTAGAAGACGGCCTTTTACTTCGGAAGCGCCGTCCCCGGACGTACAGACAAAAAATTGCATGCCACGCGGAAAACCACGCAACCGCAAACCATATTCGCCCACTATACGATCGTTCGTAGCGTCTACCAATAGCCTGCCTTATCGTATGGAAATTGTTACTCCGAAACGACTCGATGAAATTCCATATAATTTCTCGATGATTCGTCGAGGCAGCTGGCAGAAGTCTCGCGATTATCGTGGTTCGATCGTCGACGAGGCGGCGATCTATCGGCGAGGATCTCGCGACGCACGAACAGCTGGAGGAAATGTCACGAGAAGGCTGGAGTATGTGGCTGCTGGCATAACTGGTAACTGGTGGCGGTCGGTGACGATAACGAGCGATGCCTATTTCTCCGGCGGATATGCTCGACCAGTCCGGCACAATAAAGTAATTTAATTGGTGCGTCGTTTCCATAAATAGCCTGGCAGATTGCTCGAAACGTCAGGCTGTTCTTCTCCTTCTCTCTCTCTTATTCTTCCTTTTCGAGATGATGCGTTTCGCGCGCCAGTCGACGAATCGAAGGTTGGATCGAAGATTGCGCGGACAAGAACTCGCCTTATCGATTTTTCCTGCCGTATCCGGTGTCACCTGACGCCGTTCGATCCTTCAGTTTTGTCACTGTCGATTTTCAACGATCAAGGTTACTCGCGCTTTCCAGAAGACGATATTCAACCGCTTCTTACCTTCGGCAAGTTCGTCGACACTGGCGTTGGCAAAACGTTCACGCCTCTTTCGTGAAATCGGTCGAGGTACGTTCTCTCGACGCGCCAAATACACGATCACAGAATTCGGCTTGAAAACTTTCGATCTTACGTCGCCGACACTCGCGACTTTTCCACTCTGCGCTTTCCGCGAGTATTAAACACTTTCTTTCGTTTTATAAGGAAACGACGGATGCACCACATTTGTCGTTCGATATTGTTTCGTCGAATTACGTACGATCGATTTTCTTCCATCGAGACAGAGATCACAACGTTCGACGGATTAGCTTTTTCATGTTCGCATAAAGATGCACTGTTGTAAAAGACGTGTCTGTAGAAGAAACACACTTTTCGGACAACCCGGTACGATCGTTATTCGCGAAAATCATTCTCCTACGTCGAACACCGTGATTCACGAACCGTGCAAGTATTACGCGACTATTCTCTTACGTATCCGGTGTTCGTTTGTCCGAAAACACCTGTGACACCGTTCGATTCTTCGGTCTTGTCGCTGTCGGTTTCTAGGGATCAAGATTACTCGTGCTTGGCAAAGGCGACGTTCTCGTCTTGCTCGCGAGTCGATTAACTTTGTCCTGGTCCGAGGGGAGAACTCGAGTCTGCTGGCGTTATGCAAATTCGACGGAAGATCGTATCGGCGAAATTTGAAGCGACGCGATGGCGTGCTCTTCGATGGGGATGTTTTTTTGACGGATTTCACCGACACAGGAAGTTCAACAACTCGAAAATTCGCAGAAATTCGAAACGGTTGCAGGAACGCGGTTCTATCGACGCCGATAACGAAATTGCTTTTTGTTCCAACAAACGACGTAATGTTTTTCCCTGTTTTCATATCTCGCAGAGTGGCGTAAATATGGTTGTTTATCGGAAGAGAGAATAATTTCATTGTCGGCGTCGCTTCAACCGCGTTTCCGCAAACTTTCGAATCCCTCGGAATTTCGCTTGTTTCAACGTCGCGATCTGAATTCCTACGCTTCGTATCGCGTTCCCTTCGCTCTTGAAACTTAGCCGATAGCCGATACTTGCTCCTTTTCAAAATTATAAACAACCAGGTTAGTAGAGCATTCCTCGCTACTTCGACTAATCACAGCACGGACGCGTCCTTTACGCAACGCTCTTCTTTCGCACATGCTGAATCTCTTAATAGCGATTTATCGACCCTATCGCTAGAATACGCAGCTATGCCAATAACGTGGCCGATCGAGTTGATCTGTTCTGTGGGTCGATCGATAAACGCGGTCGAGCGACTGCGAAAGCGATCTGCCGTTGAAACGCGCTCTACTCGTTTTTCTGCCTCTACTTTTATATCTGTATCTCGTTAAACCGATCCGCCTCTTCTCTCTATTTGTTTCGTAACGTAGGGCGGCCACCCGTTAACCAAATAAACAAATAAAGGAATTCTCGACTTGTCGAACTTCCCTAGCGAGTCGCGTTTCAAACGAGCGCGTCTCGCTTGCGCGGAAAAAACGGTTGCATGTTACCGTGGCGATAAAAACGAGTCGGTTGCGCGGTCGAGTGGACGCGTTGCACCGGTACTCGATAATATATCGAGCTGGTTAATCGTTTTCAATTAATCGCCAGGTAATTTCGTAATTGGGCGAGTCGATAAACGGCAGGCAAGAAACCGGTAAGATTTATGTATGCGCGTTCCTCGTGTCAAGGCGTACGGGACGCGCGTCAAACTCCAAGACGATGCCCTTCTCGTTCTCGCAAATTACTTCGCCGCAGTGTGCCTTAATCGAAGCGCGACGCTGCCGTTGGTGGAAAAACGCGAAAACCAGCGGTGTTTGCGAATCACGTAGAGCGCGTCATTGCCGTGTCGAGAGGAAGCCCTGTCGCGTCAAAGAGAAGGAAAATTGAATTTTCCCTGTCGGCGAAACGGCTTTGTAGGGAAAACCGAACGCCACGCGGCCGGAAAAATAGGCAGGCCAACGTGGGATAAAACGATTCGTGGAAATTTTATCGATCGCCGGCGTATTCGGCGGATCGCTGCAGTAGAGGCTCGATAACGCGAGCGTCGATTCGACGCACGTCCGCGAAAAATGACGTAACGTATTTTCTTCGAAGCGTCGTTCTGTCGATATAGCGCTAAATAAATCGCGCAACACCCGTATGACTTACAGGTGCTTCGTAGGTACGTTGAAAGTAACGTTGAATGATATTTGGAACAAAAGGCTGGCGCATTTCTAATCTGCGCGCGTGTAATAAAACGGTAGAGACCAGTCGTGTTCCTGCATCGAATGGAAAAAGTAAAAATCGGTCGTCCAGAAGCAGCTTCCCGAGTTACCAAGTCGGAGAAACTAATTTGTCGAATTTTTGTCTGGCGGGTTGCGTCTGTACTTGTTGCGGTTATTGTTTATATGGATAGAGGAACGCGTGGATAAATTCTAAGGTAGAAAAGTATATTTAACAAAGAAGCGTATATACAGAAGTGTATGAATACAGTTTGAGCTGGTGCAGATCCGCGCGCTAGCAGCGTTACCTAGTAACCGAAAAGCCCCGAAGCCATCGTTGCCTGTCTATTGTCCGTCGCCTCTCGATGGCTTCAGCGATCGAGAAAACTAAACAGAACAGACGTAGAGTTTTCTTAGAAGCGTTAACCACTTCGACTACCGAGCGGATTTCCATGGGGTTTTCTCCGTCGATAGCTCAGCGTCCTTAACGAACAGGAAACGGAGTATGTTTCGTCTGGATCCGTTTCGTAGAAACCGGAGAAACAGCCTGGCGTTCGAGTCGAATGCGTTTCCACGTTTGGTGCAGGTTAAGTTTGCGTTGCGTTTGTTCCGAGATGATAAAACGTTTTTTCTGCGCGATAAAAGATACGTAGATATTCCACTGACAAAAATTCGTTCTGTTTAAAAATTGTTCCCTATATATCGGTAGTTGGATCTTATCTTACAGTGCTATTTTTACGGAGCGTTCTTTTTTTGGATAAAATTACGACTCTCTCCGGTTGACAGACGGCGAACGTACTTTGGACGAATGCGACGACAGTCGTTCTGAATCAGTGTGCGCCGTCGGCTGGATGACGCGAGGGCGACGTTAGTCGACGAGGCGACAGGCGAAGCGATTTGTAGACACCGAACGAACGTAGGAACCCCGACGGAATCACGGGGAATAAAAGAAGGAGGGTCGGTGTCGGTTATTG
Source organism: Bombus confusus (assembly GCA_014737475.1). NCBI lineage: Eukaryota > Metazoa > Arthropoda > Insecta > Hymenoptera > Apidae > Bombus > Bombus confusus. The sequence continues at coordinate 2,280,318 of JACXIV010000035.1, forward strand.
CGCGCGGGGGTACGTTTTATGGGATGTAACGACTCAGGGGATGTACTTAGGGGCCTCTCCTCGTCTAGATCTTATCTAAACCGGCCGCTTCCTGGCGTGCTTCGTTTCCGTACGCACGCGAGCCGAAATTAAAGGAGGACCGACCTTCTTCTCGTTAATTGCTTTCTCATGATCGCGTTCGCAGCTCGTCTATCGGAACGATATGCAAATCGAGGGGCTCGTGTGGGAAACCATCGTCGATTTTCCTATCGATCGACCATCGTCGAACGAGTAAACTTTCGTTTTTCTTCGAGAAAGCAAACAAGTATCTTTCGTTTCTACGCCAGGGATCTCGATCTTTGATCTTTAACAAAGCGTTCGTTACGTTTCCTACCTGCTCGCATTTTCACGTTCCAATTTAATTTTCCTTTTAGCGAGTAGAAGGGATTCCAACGCTGCGACGACTGTCGCGATTATATCGGTAAGATTTGGATTCTATCCGCGCTCGGACTCTGTTTCCCTTATCTCGTTTCGAAAGATTAGAGTCCGCGCGGACACTGGCGTTGTCCAGTTGCGAGTACTCGATTCGTCGAACGTCTGCACCCGTTCGGTCGTTTATTTGCACAGCGCTTTGCGTTTACGTTTCGTTACACTATGTTTCGCGGCCGAAGGGAGCTCGATCAGATCGCAGTTAAGATAGCTGCAGGAATTTTTTGCCGCGCCCCTTATTTGCATCGCGAAACGACCGCAATACGTCTCAATTGTACTCGAGAGGACGGGCTGGAAAAGCGATTTCGACGAAACGCGTTCTTCAGGACGAAATCTCGTTTCCACGAAACGCTCGAACCGACCGTGCCGCGACGACCACCATTTTTACACGGTATCCTAGGGAATTTCTAGTTTGCCAGCTAAGCGGAAACGCGAGGCCTGCATGCTTTCGGAGAGCATCGCGAGCTTTCGCGACGCGTGTCTTCCGGACGGCTCGACGGCGTTCGATTCGTGTCGGCCAGGTTCGTTTCCTCGGGAAATATAGCGGCGACGCGGCTTCGTTTCGACCCTCGGAGGATGGCTCGCTCCACCCCTTGTATAAATAAAGTCGTAAAAAAACAATTTACCAGGACCCTGTCTCTGGAACGTGTCTTTATTAGAGGGAAGCATCGAGAAGAAGAGAGAAGAGAGTTTATGGATTTTGAGGCACAGCTTCCTATTAACCCAAGTCCCAAGTAATCGGACAAAATTCCTGATTTATTTTTATACGTAGGTGCACAGCGCATAGCACGTACTCCAGGTAAAAGATATTTATTTTCAACGGGATTGTACAATCCGCGCTAATTTATCACACGCGCGTGGATTATCTTGTCGAAGCGATTGTTTGGACGCGCGAGGAGAATACAAAAAGACGATTCGCGTGAAACGTCCGGTTGAACGGAAGAATCGGAAGAATCGGAAGAAAATAAAGAACATTACGCTGTTTATAAGAATTTACGAGACAGCAGCTCGTACGATCTCGACGCAGATATCGCTTTAACGCGATGTTTTAGCGCGTGGCGCTTTGTTCGCCGGCATTCCGGTTCGCTCAGGTGTGCGCCTAAGAAGCGAACTGGAATGTCGACGAAACGTCGGAAGAAGGCGTAACGCGCTATTAAAAGGACGATCGGCGCCCGCAGAACCGCGAACACGTGAAATATAGGCTTATCGTACTCTTTCCCCTATGATCTTCGCTCGATTTCAATAAGTACAAAGAAATAGCCTCGTCCGGCTAGCACCTGCAGCCGAGACACTGCGCGCCGCCACGTTTACCCGCTGCAAATCCAATATCGAGAAAGGACGAAGAAAGTTCGCCGGCGGGTCAGCTGGCGTATTACCGCGAAAGAGGTAGACGAAGGTCGAGGCAAGCAGCTCTCCCTCCCTCGCGATATTTCCATATTTCAAGGGATCCCGGCGCGGTAATACCCACCGCCACTAGGTCTCTCGACTTTATTTTCCCTGGGCCTACTCGATATTGCCCGGCAACGGCAGCCTGCCGACGACACGTCGCCGCTTCCGAAACGAGTCTGAAAAACGAGAAAACTTGGATTCCCGGGATCCAGCAGGAATACCGATGAGAACGCCCAAGCACCCACCGAACCAATACCCTCTCGCTGCAAATGCCTCCTCGTTCCAGCTTTCGTGTCTCGCGCGTAACGTTAGGATAATGTCCGGCTATTCGCCAGCTCCCCTCGACGCAAACTTTCACCCTACCTTGGGATGCTAGGCTGCCTCGGCATTGCCTCTTCCAACGGCCACGTTATTCCCCTTTCTATCGATACCGTTGCTCGCGTTTTCGTCGTTAGACTTCCGTTTCCATCGTGGCTAATTGCGAAGCTACGCGTCGTCACATTTCGATCGCACGCAACGTACCGAATCCGCGACCGCTGGCTCGACGACGTTTACGCTTCGACGCCGTTTCGAAAGAGCTCTCTTGACACGTACTTTCGTCCAGCTCGCTGGAAGACAATATAACGTTGCCTAGACTGTTTGCTACCGCGCGTTTCTCGCGATTGCTCGTCCTCCACGCGTCGAGGAACGCGATAAACGCAGTTTTTCGTGAAATCCGGTCACGAGATTTAGCCGGCCAATTAACCCGATCGAGACACGGCGCGTCTTCTCCGACCGGAACAGCTTGTTATTTCTTGTTCGCGGTGAAACGGCCGGAAAGTTGCTCGCTCGACGAACTCCACCGTATCGTTGGGTTATTAGCTGCGCAACGCGTTCTCCGTTTTCTTGTCGCGAGGGTGCAACATCGATCGACTGCCGGTCGATCTTTTCTTCCGTTGAGAAGAAGTACGAAATAATCGGAGACGCTCGTCGATCGCGAACAATGGACGCAGCAACGAAGAAAGAAACTGGCGTCAGATTTTTCGCTTCGGTAAACGGCGGATGGTCTGGAAAGGGGCCGGCTGTTTCTTTACGAGGAGACGGAAGAGCCCAGCGGCGAAACGCGAGAAAGAGCAGCGAAGAAGGAAAGAGCCTTATCGGCGTTTCTCGAGGAGCCTGTTTCCTCCTGGCTCTCGAGCTAAGCTCTCGTGCAATCTCGTCGACGATGTTCCGCGACCGGTCTTTCTTCTCGCGTCTACTCGTGGCCTATATCCGGATCGAGCGACGTCCAAAAGCTGGAACGGCGCCGCGCTCGCGCTCTTTCCTCGTACGTTCGCGCCTCCGCGATTTGCCTGGGTCAGCCGTCTCCGCGGAAACTGGAACGTCGGGCGCTGTACGCTTTCGGCCGAAAGATTACGACGTTTCGAGGTGCTCGGATGGTTCAAGGTCTCCGGAGATTCGTTAACGTTGGAAGATCTCCATCGGAGAAAACGGAGCGTGCATCGTCGAGTCGCGAGGCTAGTCGGCCAACTGTAACGTGTTTTATTCTTTTTATTTTCACGGCCGATCTAACGTAGACGATATTGCGACGATTATACGCGTTATTCTGTTTACGAATTCTATTTACAGGAAGGAAATTCTGCTTGACGCTTGATTAAATAAACTCCTGTCGTTTGAATCGTCCAGCTATTCGAATACCGTTACACGAACGAGAAATCGCTGAATCGGCGGAGAATCAGCCCACTCCCATTGCGTCCCTTCGATTCGTCCGAGGAAAAAGATCGAGGACGGCTGAGACTCGCCGGTCGATTTCACCGGGAACAGAACTCCGCCCAAACTACTCCGAAAATTGCCGAAATTTTTCTCCGGAAAATTTCCACCGTTCCTCTCGCGAATATTCGCAAGATTCTGCACGAAACGTCTGCGATCGCCGCGTTCGAAGGGAAGAGCGCGCCTCGCGACGGGTCTGAGGGCGTCTGAAACGAGCTATCGATTTCGTACGCCCCGAAACACGCGGCGAATGTGTGTCAATTAACGCGAGCGCGGTTTTGCATCGCGGTCGCGGCCGGGGCGCGCGGATGAAAGTAAGTCTCTCTCGAGGAAGGAGGATAACGGGTGTCCGCGTGTTCGCCATGTAGTCGGCGGCTAGAGAGCCAGAGGGTACACGCGAGAACAGGCGTGACGAGTTGCGGGGGCGGTCGAGACGAGAAGCGGGACGAAGGGGCGGAGGAGCTGCTCGGGGGTGGTGTACTAGACGTATCGACCAGGTCGGCCACGGTATTGTGGGGTTCTCGGCGAGAGAGGAGCTGCCGGTGCTGCGTGTGTGTACGTGCAGCGGCGTACGTGTGCGAGACACGGAGGGAAATTGCGGGCGAAGGGGATACGAGCCGGGAAAGCAGGAGAACGGGGGGCGGAGAGGAGGGGCAGGAGAGCGATTCAGACAGAGGGAAATAGGGCAGAGAGAGGGAGAGACGATTGGAAGGAAAGGAGGGACAGGGAGGGCTGGATGGAACGCTGGCGATGTTCGATTCGCTTCCCGCCTCGAGTTCCTAAGCCACTCGCTCTTCCATCGAAGTTTCGCCGGCTTCCAGACGACGAAATCTGCCTTCGCGACATAGTCGCCGTGGCTCTTCGCGACTAATACTTTCATCGTCGAAAAGAATATCCCGAAACCTTTCGTAATCTGGGAATCGAGGAAAGCGGCGAGACACGCGGAAGAGTTTCGCGAGCTCCCGTGCAAGTTTCGCTGGCGTCCAGACGACCGACCTACCTTCAAAATTTCACTGGGGTTGCACGAAATAACGGAAATACCTCTTGTATGCCGTGTTCTACGTATCGTCGCGTATCGTCGCGTATCGTCGCGTATCGTCCGTTATTTCGTTCGCTCTCTGTGTACGCGCGCCTGTACCACATACGTGACATACATAGAAGGTGTTTCCATTGTTTCGTCCAACCCTGTAGGTATGCTAGTTGCCCGAGTGGAATTCTTTCATCATCGGGAAGAATATTTCGAACGACTGGAGGTCTCGCGTGATCTACGAACGGAGGAAATAGGTGGGACAGCCGAGAGTGGGTGCGCGATAAATCTGCTCTTAGAACGTACCACACCGTGGTAGTTCTTCGAATCGAGTAGAAAAGACAATCTCGCGCAATTGGAAATCTTGCGTGCTCTGCGAACCGGAAAAAAGAGGGGCGACCCACGCGGGGCAGTTTCGTGGAAGTCGCGCCGTTTTCTAGGCGACGAATCCATCGAACGCGTCCGAGCTCGTTGGGATCGGACCCTTCCATGCGAGATGAGAGACTGGAAATTTGCGGCGATCCGCGGTCTACGATAGATGGCGAAACGGAGGAGCGTCTCGAGGCGATCGTCGCGAAAGGACGCTGCGCGCGAGGGGTGCGAAGAAAGAGGAAGAGAACGCGAAAGGTGGCGGCGTGGTGGAGAGGATGACGGAGAGGCCCGGCGATAGAGGCAGAGGAAGAGAGGTGAAAAAAGGAGAGGAGAAGTACCCTTCAGGCGCTACGTGCGCTACTTTGTCCGTGGAAGGGTGCGGAAGCGAGATATCACGAGGACCCTTTTCCACCTCCGCACACGCCGCCACTCTATCTCTCGCCCCCTGCGCTCCGTGCCCTTCTTCCTTCTTCCTTCTTCCCTCCGACCCGTTTTCCACGCTTTTGCGCTACCGTCCGGCCAACCTTCTATCCGACTACACCTCACTGCCTTCGGGGAGACCGAGCCAACTCCACGGATCACCGAGCTTTCCTCGTGAATCTCACCGACGATGCAACCCATTTTCCCTCCGTTCTTGCGTAACCCTGTCCGTGGACGAACCGGTCGACAACCTATCGCAGAGAGAGCCTCCGATCTGTCGTAAACAATATGCGAATACACGCAGAACCGCGTGCACCAAGTATTAGAATACATATACATATTGGTGTCGTACAGCGTGTAATCAGCAGTTTATATTATCAAGGAAACGGCTAATTAATTGTGGTGCTCGTACGAGCTAACGATCTAACGTTTTGCACGAATTATCTGCCAGAGTTGCAGGAACGATACGATGAATCATAAATTGCATATGTGTTAGTGGTGACGATATTGGTAGAAAACTGGCTCGTTTCTGTTCCACAGCCGTAGAGCGAACAACGGTAACGGAATGATTTAGTCTGCGAACGAACGAACCAAGAGTACGCTGAGACGAAATTGTAAGAAGCAAGGAATTATAAGAATTGATTATAATTTGTACAGGTTCGACCGCCTGTTCGATTTTCTATAACGGGTAATTCTAATTAGATCTTATCGCGTCCGCGCAAGCCAACGTAGCTACGTACGCGTTATACTCGAAGCATCCGAAATGCGAGTCGAGTCAACGTCCAGCTTCGAGATACCAGTTTGCGATTCCATTAAGGAAACGAGTTTCCCCGCGTAGAAGAAGGGTTTCGAAGGGCGTGTAGTTAATCCCCGAGAAACTTACATACGCGACGGATAGCCTCGCGAAGGAGTAAATCGTCTGCTACACCGGTCTACCGACGCTATATATTTCCCGAGATTCTGTAAAAAGGAAGAACTTATTAAAGACTCGATTTATTCCGCGCCTGGAATTAATTCGTACGTATACCGTGCCAGCGAAGTTTTTCTCTCCTTCCGTTTCTTCCTTTTCGACGATAAACGAGCGCGGCGATCGCTAAACAACGCTATTAGCGTCTACGCGTAACGAATGTCGTGGAATATTCTCGCTGCAAGCCGCTTCGTCTTGATTCGCCGTAACGATTCGATGAGAAAAGATTCGCGTTAATTGGCCGTTGCGACCAGCGGAAACGGAATTAATTTCAAGTGGCGCGCCTCCCCTGCCTGCTTCCGGTTGCGTTGGCCCGTTACTCGCGCCATCGGAATGCATTCTTTCCTCGGCAAACGATCCAGACGACTCGGCAGCGTAGATTCACCGAGGAAACTCAGCTTCCAACTAACGAATCAGTTTCTCAGAGGTCGGCGCTGGTCGATTTCTTACTTTCGTCGTACGAATACACCAAGATTAACGTCCGGTCTTCGAGAAACAAGCTACTTCTATACGAGTATATGCATTGCAAGAAGCTGACAAACGATAGCAAGCTTCGAAGTAAATTTGGAAAACAATGTTTCCAACGTCGCTTCTTTCTCTCGCCTTTCGATTTACGGAGACGATACGAGAACGCGATGAGCCACGTTTTCCACCTTCTGCCGCTTTAAGATTCACCGAAATTTAACCCTTTAATTATTTCAACCCTTTCTTTACTACGGGCGACTATCGTCGCTCTGAGTAAGATGCCGCGTATCGTACATCCTCGAGTCTTCTATTGGCGATCAAAATGGTGTGACAAGAGGCAGTTACGAATACCCTGTTTCGAGGAAAATTTTTTCCTTCGGAAAACACCGTCGAAGCAGCTCGGGTTGCAGCGAGGCGTAAACGCGCAGCGCGCACAATTTTGGCGCGGCGGCTCGTTCAGCGAGAGTGCTGCAGACAGTTGAAAATGATATATTTCTCGTTTGTCCTAATCGTTATACCTTCGATTTCCGTGGAGCTTTCACGACTTATCGGCCATTTGTAAAGAAAGCTTACGTCCTTGCGCCGAAGAAGTCACTCGTTTCGGCTGGTACGTCGTATTAAGATTCTAAAATGAGAAAATCAACGAAAACCTACCTATCGCGTCTTTGCCCGGTGATCTTTAAATGTTAACGACTAGCCGGCGTTTTTTCGTGACTCTAATGAACCGCCATGCTCGACGCCCACCGCGTCCGGCCACGAAACTTTCGTTTCCAAGCCCTGCGATCTCTCCTTCAATGGAATGACTTTATCAACGCTGGATCATGCATGGTTGGTCAACGATTCGCATATTTACCGAGAACGTTGGAATCTCACTTAGCATGTTGATTACGACGAGGGTCACCGGTGAATGATATTAGATACTCGCCAGTAGCGTGAGATATTTAAAGGAAAGAAACACGAGCGAGAGTGAAGAGTTTAGCATACCTTTACAGATACGAGATTCGTACGATAACGACTACGTCTCGTGCTATTAATTTTTATTTCCACGTGCTTTGCATATTTCCAATCGATTTTCAATCTATTCGTCGCGCGCGCGAGAGTTTCCGAATAAATCTCGCGTCCTCGAGGCGTATACTCGCTTTTGAAACGTCTCTACGTTTCCATAAAGTAGTATTCCGAATATAAAATCGAGGAGAATCGGAGAAACGAAAGGAGTTTGAGCCGATGCATCTCAATTTTCCGCCGACGTCCAAACCGCGTAATCTTCTCGCGGAGACTCAGATTTTAAAAAGTCGTTCCGCGATAAAAGGACCCTGGAAGCGGTTGCGTTCGCTCAGGGCGAGAATCGCCACTTGATCGTTTCGGTCACAGCGATCGGCAAACTTTGGCGCGGTAAGCGCATCGCGATCGATAACGACGATTAAACTAATTGGCTCGCATCGAACTTGCATACAGCGCGAGTTCCAACGGATCGTCCCTCGGATCGACGAAATTTCCAGTCGTTTCCCACCTTCTTCGGTATCGCGCGGCTTACGCTTTCTCGAGTCGCTGAAACGATGCAACGTTTGGCGCGTCGAAGCGTGTTTGAGCGGAAACGCGTGACGCTCGCAGGCAAAGGCGACCGGGAGAAGAATCGAGGCCCGCTTTTGGGACACATCCCTCGCGGTAACGTTGACGAGGGCACGCGAGCACGTAGCAGGGGTGGCTTTGTGGCAGCGTGCACATAAGCGCCACGTCAGCGAGACTAATGATGCGAAAGATGAAAGAAAGGTGATTTATGTCGGGCTGCGAGCGATCCACGGAAAAAAGGGAGAACGAACGAGGGCACTGGCTTGGCGCGGGACGATCGAACTCGAACGATATGCCGTGTACGCGACGCGGCCTGTTTAACGCGTCCCAATTAGAAACTAATTCGTCTGCTCGACGTCGCGTACCCATTTAGCTCGGGACTCGAGCGACGTAGGTAGAGAAAGCCGTGGCAACACAATGATATTCGAGGGACAATGGCGTGCAACACGCGAAATATAGGTCGATCGAGGCGTCTTTCCTTCGAATTTCAGCGTCGATAACTTTCAAACGAGATGAAAGGCGGCGGTGTTTTTGATACGAGTCGTTTACCTATCGACAGGTACTTGGAAATTAGAAATTACACGCGGTACAGGATCGCATTTGTCGCTTCTCGCATGCCATCTTTCAGATCGCGTTCGGTTTATCGACGCGCGCCTTGCTTCGAAGAAAAGCCCGTAAGAAGAAGCGCGGTGTGGTCGAATCGGGCGATCTAGGTCGGCGAGATGGCGTCGTCGACGTAACTCGTTTTTCCTTCGATCAACGTTTTAACGATTCTCGCCTGCCCTCCAACCGTGTAACGCCGCATGATTATTTCGCCATGTATTCGCAAAGCGATCGCCAAAGCGGAACAAAAAACGACGCATCGTTGCAGAATGGCAGGACTACGAGATCGGTCGAATACGTACGTATAGAACCGTATTAGATCTTTCGATCCGTGTCGATGAAATCCTCCCGCGGTATCCGGTAATCGCGTAATTTTCGCTTTGGCAAAAGTCTATCGATTCGTCGTCTTATTCGAGCATCCAGGTAAAACGCCAGAAATCGCGAAGAATTCCAAGGAATAACTGGTAACGAACAATAGCGACTAACGATAGAAGCGATGACACGAACGATAATTGGGAAACGTCATTACTGGTGAAACGTTACTTTTTAATCACCGCTCGTATCGTAGATCGAAGCGTCAGTCGCGCGAAGGAATTTCAAAATCGTTCGTTTCATCCGTACGATCGCGCGATAACGTTCTTAACGTTCTTAACGTTGGATCCAGCGATCCTCTTCTTTCTCGGACCGCGTCTTGGCATCTGCCGGACTACGTCAAACAATGGAGTTTCAACAAATGTAATTTCATAGAAGGCACCAAGCCAAAATTAACTCGCGGCTAAGAGTTAAGAGACGACCCAGTTAGCACGGTGATTGTTCAGCTGGGTAGTTTCAACGAAAGAAAATACGTGTTCTCGCTTCCGGTATAACCCGATGCTAGCGAGAGACGCGCTTCGATACCGCGGGAGCGGTCGGAAATCCTAGATTCTCGGCGAGCGAGGCCACCGAGAATGGCAATTAGTTGCAACGATGTCACCGCAGTTACTTAATTAATACACAGGCGGCATTGTCGGCAACGCCCCAGCTTGGCGTGTTTCGCGTGTCGTGACAGCCGCGGCTCGACTCCGGACTCCATTACAAAATCGAGCGACCGAGCTTGAAACGTTCTGGATAATTACCAACGAGTCTATCCGCTTACTTCTCCGTTCGTAGCGCGGAAATGCGCGCGATTAACGATTTCGCGCAGCGGCCACGCGCTTGTCTTTGCAACAGTATATATATCCTGTTTATTGGACAAGATAGTACATCGGAATAACGATCGATCAATTTCTTCGCAACCACCGCGTTGCCGTGCCGCTGAAAGACCGTAGCAGCGCGGGAAGATTTTTAGAAATACACCGCGGATCCGATGCTTTTAACGCATTTGATGTTTACGTTATGAACGTTTCGCGACCTCTTTTCAGTCGCGAACTCGTCGCTTCCACCGTTTCCTACTTTTACGTAGTTCTACTCGTATTGTTCTTCGAAGAGGTTTCTCCCGTTTCTGACGTCACGGCGTGGCTTTGCTACTTGGAGCGTCGTTTTCGTTGAACCCTTTTTCCGCTCGTGATTCGCGATAGCTGAGGTCCGGCGCTCGCAAGTTCTCTGTCGTACTCGTTTAATTCTTGTCGTCAATCGCGCAAATCGAAGGTCGCGCGTATCTCGTGACAAGATGCGTATTTCGTCCGTGGCGATAGAAGTTAATCGGAGGTCGAGCTAACGCCCACAAATCGCATCGTTGCGTATGCTTCTCGTAGCGCGACGCGATGTCTTACTTTGAATAGCGCGCGTGTGCCGTGCATTAATCGCGCAAAGCTTGCCATTCGTTATTTACTGTGCCACTCTCGAACAACGCTCGTTTACGAATAACAAAGTCGAAGTTGCGAATACGAAGAATCCGCAGGGATCGATTGGCGGTCCACGCGAGACGCACGAGTTTGTTCTACTTTCCTCTGTGTCCTTCGACAACGCGTCTTCCTCGTTTCACCGCCTATCGGTTGGCCCGAAAAGTCATCCGTTTTACGATGTAAAACCGCAATGAACGATCGTTTTATCGTCGTAATCGTTGCTTAAATTATCGGTTGCTTTTGAAGGAAATTTCGTATACCCGATCTATTTATAACGTTACACGCAGCTTAACGAAGGATAATAATGGTTTTTCCTTCGTTTCGCAATTTACTCGCAACATTTTGCCAAGAAAGCGGTTATTTTTCCTCCTTAGTCATCGGCGGAGGTGAACGCGAATTGGTCGCCTGAACGCGCGTCGGCATGCATAAGTCACGGCACGCTTAAAATTAGTACACTCGAGATAGACGTACGTACATGTACGTACAGCAGCGGTTATAACTCGTCGTTAGTAACAGGTGGTTTCGGCCGGTGCCACCTGTAATTACCGGTTGCTCGCAACCGATAACGATTAAGGCCGGCGAAGCCGGGTCAGCTGCGACCCTCTGCGACTTACCTGCATGCGAACGGTGACAAGATACAACGGCGCGGCGTGCACGCACGATCGCTCGCGACGATACGTCGTTAATCGAGATGTCGGCCTACGCGATACGACTTCTCGTTTGTAAAGCGCGGACGAACGACACGGCCGGGTGCACCTTGTGCCTTGTCGATCGTCTGCCAGTGCGCCGTGAACTTTTTTTTCCACTCGTCGATTGTGCTGCATGGAGGACACGCGTTGGTAAGTTCGCGAGGATAGTAATTACCTTTTGCCGCGCTCCTTGTTCCGCGGAACGTCTTAATTCGATTAGGTAACCGGTTTGTAGATGGGCGTGTAAGAAGAACTTTTACGAGGCAGAAATACCAAATTTTCCCTCCGTACGATTACGGACCGTCGTCGCTCGATAAAATTCCGAGTCGTCGCGCGATTCCTGGTGAACCGTGAGACCGCGGATTATTACTCGGATTTTATCGATTAATAAATATCTTTGCGGCGTTTAACGCATCGAAACGTTCTTCCAAGTTCCAGTTTGTAACCTGTACGTACAAAAATACGTATTTGCACGTGTAGAACTTCCTTAACTTTAAATTATCCTATCGGTGATATATAATAAAAGATCGTCTTATTTCGAACAAATTCCCATGGTTTCGAAACATTCGGCCAAAGTATCGCTCGTATGGTAGATCAGGGGCTGGAACGAGTACCTCGGAATGTTTTCAGATTCTTCTTACAAAGCCGAAAGCTGTAAGAAACGTAAGAGGAAGCAGACTGCCGGCCAAGCGTTAACTCTTCTTTTTAAAAACAAACCCGATATTTCAGATTCTAGAAAGCTTTCGTTCATACTCTCGACAGTTGGATATGGAGCGAATAGCAGAGCGTGGAATTTTGGCAGAAACCGATTCTCGCTCGATCGACGAACGCGCGAGGGGGCATCGACAGTCACCGGCAAATTGGCAATACGTTGGCGAGTCATCGTTCGTCGCGATTCGCTCGTCGTGATTGTCTATTTATAGCCACTGGTTCCCATCGATTGGCGAGCGTATCGCCAGACCGAAAGGTAGTCGTTTTTCCGTGAAAAGCGCACAGGCGAGAACAGGTTGGTCACCGTGGGATTTACCGTTATCGTCATTTCGATTCGCGACGTTAGTCGTTTTAGGCATTTCCGATCGGAAGACGAGTCTCCGCCATCGTAGTCACTCGTCGTTTTACTGTTAGCCAATCGTATACAGTATACATAGTCATCAGGGAAAACAAAGGCTGCGGTGCCGGCTACGCTCATTGCGAATGATCGCCGCGACGTCGTCGCGGATACGTACTCCTCTGCATTCGTCTGCCTCCTTTTCTTACCGTTTCTCCGCGAGCGGAACTCCTTTTCCTCGAACACCTTCGAGGACTCGCGATCTGTCGGTTTCGCGCGTCCGCTCACGTACCGCTTTGTTGCGTGCTTTTCGTAGTCGTTCGAAGCGTCGATAGATGATCGATCGATGCAAAGAGATCGACACGGTGGCTGCTCTTTTAACGTATACACGGCGAAGGGGATAAGCCGAACTTTGTTATTCGAGCGACCAGGCGATCGCCAGACTGTGGATCCGTACGGAATTTCGTATTTTGATAGACAGAATCGAAGAAATCGAGTCTACGTAGAAATGTTTGTCTCATCCTCTAAGAAACGATATTTCATTTCGTTCGTGCTATATCACGCGGCAAAAGTTGCAGAGTACAGGGAAAGCATTTACATACGCCGCTTTGGCTTTCTTAATTTTCTACGTATACGCCGTTCGCGGAGTTTTGCAGCTTCGACTTAATTACAAATCCGTAGAGATCCTAGCGATTGGCATGGAACGTCTGGAAAGAAGAAAGTTAGTTATTTGCACGAGTTTGCGTGTCGCAAGAAAATCGCGTATATCGGCGTAGCAGCTTTTCCGTTACTCCGTAATTTATGACGTCGATCGATGACTCGTCGATCGAAGCTTGGATGTTTCTCTACCTTCGGAATTCCACGCGAATATTGGTACCGGTTCAAAGGTGATCGGGGATGGCGGAAGTGGAAGCTGGTCTGCCGCCGTAGTGCTCGCACGATCAGCTTCCTACTGTTGCAAATCTCCATGACAAAGGCGGCTAAATTAACCGAACCTTTTATCACGACCATCTTCGTTCCGGCGCTCTTTTCTTCTTTTCGTCTCGACCGTATCCTGCGCGAATTAAAATCCAAAAATTATCATAATTTATTATCTCGCGTTGTACGAGCAACACGGTGGACCCGTTCCGCCAACAGGCGTTTCGCGGTCTCGTATTTACATATTTATAGTCGATTGCTGGGAGACACGCGAAGAGAAAACAGCCTACCGCGGAGAAGAAACTCGAATGGCGAAACAGGAAGGAAGCGAGGAAGGACGGAAGGAAGGAAGGAAGTAAGGAAGGGAAAAAGGAAAGGAGGCTTAAGAATTCGAGGGTGGTTTTACGCACCGTTTCTCTCACCTTGCATTCGCTGGAGTCTAGAGGGTGTCTCTGAATAATTTACCAATCCCTTTTGCCTTAATTTCACGCGAAAGCCTTCTCCTCCCTTTTGTTTCGCTCGCCGTTGCCCTCGTCTTCTTTTTCCTCAACAGCTCGAAAGTTTGTTCGCGTCGACGCGAATGTACCGTTTAGGTCAGGGTCTCGCTCACCTTTCTCGAACCGCCACGCTCTTTTACGACAGACGAATAATCCTCGAGTCTATTGCCCGTGTGTGAAAAGAAACTTTAAAGAGATGGCTTAAAAAAAAAAAGAAAAGAGTATTTCAAGATGTACCGCGTCGAAGCTTTCGGTTCTTGTACATTTGCGAGTTACGTATGAAATAGAAACTCGACACGGTCCGCTTAGAAGTACACAGAGTGGAATAGATAAACTCTGTCTCATTTTCGTTGCATTCGCGTGTTTTGCCTTATCTCGAGTTCGATTTACGCGTAATAAAATATTCTGCTCCGTTGATTTTATATAAAGAGAAGGAAGAAAGATAACCTAGACTCTTCAAGTCAATGCAAAGAACGCTGTTTCTACACGATTCTTCGAAAATTGAAAGTGTCTGTTCGATTTTATCGTTAGCAGATGCAACGTATAATTGCCACTTTGTTGATTGGGAATCGATGCGACGCGAGTGGTTATTTTATCACGTCGATGACGAATGCGCGTGTGAAATTATGGTTTCGCCGAGTCGACCTTCTCGACGCTCGTCATCCAGCAGACTCTCGACGCGGAACCAAGGAACCGTGACCATAATTTTCAAGCTGCCAACAATGCCGATCATCGTCCGCCTTGAGAACGTTCCAGATACCTCGATCGAAAAGCCAACGTAAAATCTGTCCGCTCGATCGTTCGGATTCAACGTTTTGGTACGGTACGCGCCGAACGCAGCTCGTCTTCCATAGTTTCGTTAATTGGCTCGAGTTCGATCGTCGCGGAATCGAGTCCGAGGATTTCCTTATTTATACGAGATTTTTTTTGCCCGTTCGTGCCCGTTCGCGAAACAATGCCTCCGCGAAGGCCGCCGGTTATGCAAACGCGTTTGCACTTTTTGCCACTGACGTTCGTGACGTTTCGCAGCGATGCCGCGAACTATTATGTAAAAATGGCCTTGGACGAGTGCAGAGGTTTAATTCACGCTTCGCGTCGCGTGGTAACACGTTGCTGACCCGTTTCTCTCTTGTTTTTTTCCTTTCGATAGCTTCTCGGCCTTTTTAGATACTTTCCAGTCCGTGCAATCGTGGAAACACGATCGAGCGCAGCCGATATTGCGCAAAGTTGATGCTTTCGATGTAAACCATACACATATACGCATACAATATATATATATATATATATATATATATATATATATAAACAAGCGTATAGTTGATGCACGCGTAGTAACGGTATTTTTTAGTAACGATATAACGTATCGATGATTAGGAGCGGCACTCGTTACTTTTTTACCGGATCGGGAGATTATAAATTTAAATGACCTACTAAGTGGCATAGTACCTATCAATAGGTTTTTGCCGCTTTTTTAGACACGCTGCTGCTCGTATTTGATATTCAAATATCGCTGCTCGCATTAAACGTTGGAATTTTTCCTATCGATCTTCTATCTTTTTAATTTGATTTATTACGCGTAAAGTTAAAGCCACATGATTTATATAGCAACTGTCACGACGACGCGCGTTCATTCCGACGATCGTTTTGTTCAAAACGACCAAGTACCCGGTAACTTATGAACAGGAACGTACGTATGACACCGTAGAGAATCAATTGTTTTAAACGATCATTCGTCTTCTATCGCCTGTCGCATGGTTGTTGGCAAGTTGCGATAGGCGTATCTATCGTTGCACGTTCGGCATAAGTGAAAACGTGCAGCGGATGGTGATATCCGCGTACACGTGGTCCGCGCCAGCCACGTGTGCTACGACGAAGCGGCTGCAGGTAAGACGTCATGACGTGATTCAGCGTACGCCACGAGACTGTGAGAAGAAACGTTCTCCCTCTGCCGAGGCGTCATTAGGCACAAGGCTAGAGTAAACGCGAGTCGTTGCACAAAGGCAGCCAGTGATGGAAAGCGAGGAAGAACGTTCAAGAGAGAGAGAAAGGAGCAGCGCGTAGAGATAGCAGCGCACGGTATTGACAGCTCGTTTGCTAGCTGATAACGAGCTAGACAACGAGGAGGACGAACGCGTCCTATTTTTCCATCAGAAACTTTCGCTCTACCGTCCGTCGTCGCTCTTCTTCGTTTTCCACTAAAATCTAGCAGCGAGCGACTAAAATCCTAGTTCGCTAAGCGATCGAAGTCTCCTTCCAATGGCATTCTACTTACACTCCCGTTCGTAGATGTCTTGCCTCGCTTTCTTTTATGCATTTATCGCGCCGTTCTACGATCTTCGTGTTACTTTTGGGCAATATTTTGTCAACAAACGATACGAACACGGGTAAATGAGAACGTACGTATAGGAGAGATAGGAGAAGGTATCAAGATGACGAGACGAAGGTTTCAGATGATTTCGTTCGTCGTTTGCGCTTTTTTCATCCAATCTATTCGATACTTTTATTTCTTACAGAGTCTGGTATTCGCTTACTTTTGATACTTTTGATAAACGAGATAAAAAACGATAAAAGAGATCGATAAAGATTTTACACTATGCACCATGCTTTCGCTTGCTCGTCCGAAAGCAACGTCGAGATCGCAGGGTAACGATAACTAATTCGCGAAAGCAACTAGATTCGTAAGATGTTCCATGAGACGTCCGCGAACGCGTCAGTGGCCGGAAAAAGTTAAGAACGAATAAAGTTTCAAAATATTTTATATAAAACGCGTAATGCGTTCTTGAAAGTTTCCTGCGGTAAGTGTCGCAATATTTTTGCGAGTCACTGTGTAGATACGTGAAAAAAAAAAGAGACACGCGCGTCGAAGTCGATCCGCACGTTCGTGGCGACGGTGGATCGACACCACGAGTCTCGCGAAATGCCGAGGCCGCGTATCGAGTAACTCGCCACTCGGTTTTCTCGCACACCGCTGACATCGAGAATTAATAACACGGAACGCAAGATCGCGAGGCTAACGTAAATGGCGAGAGAGGAGAGCGTTCCCCGTTTCGCGCCGATCCTGGGATCCGTTCAAGCCACGTTTACATAAGGCGACCGTAGTCGAAACGACCTAGCTCTTTCGATCAAAGATACAAGAATCGGCTATTTCCGATCGAACGATTAGAAGTCCTTTCGACTTGCTCGATACAGCGTTTACGCGGCTCCTTCGAACCAGTCGTTCGAACGAAAGTTGCTCCGTGTAAACCAGCTTTTCTAGCAGGTTCTTTTCTCGGATGGGTGTAAGATTCGATGTACGGTGGAAGAGCGAAGTTACGAAGTAAAGCATCGATCGATGAGACCGATCGATGCGGTCAAGCTCAAAGTCGCGCTTGCACGCGTGCATAGAAACGCCTGGAATCTCGAGTTGCGAAAGTCGTTTATCGAAACGTACGAAATCTCCTTACAATGTTCGTACGTGCGTCGATCTTCGATTTCCTCGAGAGCGAAGCTTCGTACAGAAAACGTTATTCCACCCTTTCGACTTAGTTTCTCACGTAGAATCGCACCCTGGTCGATCGACCGCGTTATGCGGAACGCTTCGTGTATTTCAGACGTACGCAATCGCAACGATCCGACGATATTTGGTACCGCCGCGTGCCTCTTGCGAAAATGCAGGAGAAACGATGGTTCGCCCGCACCGAGCTTAACGCTCGACGCTGGCGCTTCGCTCGATCCACAAATCCTGTTGGATCCGATAAACGCAACATTAATCAAGCTGCAACCTTGCGCAGCAGCTAGAGCAGCACACCTGTTGCTGTAAGACGTCATTTCGACTACGCCCTGCTTTTTAATAGACCCCGCGTCTCCGTGACAGGGGTGTGCGACCCCCTTGTCATCCCCTCTGGAAGGTTGCTAGCGAGCGACGCCATCCAGCCAAAGGATACCATTTATCAATTGCGCGTCGAGGAAGCGACTCGTCTCGTTCCATCGCGATAGGATGCCTGTGATTCTCAGTGTCTGATCGCTATCAGAAAATTCGTAATTAGCGTCTCTCTTCTCACAGCCTAATTATTTTATATCGCCGGTGTACCATTATACGATGTATCGCGCACGGATAAGCATCGAAACGCGGACGAACGTTATTGAAAACGCGGCTAAAAATTCAACGGAGACGGGCGCCGCGTTGCAAATCGCAGCTGGCTGGTCGTCGAGATTCAGAGACGCTGTCAGCCGTGGAAACGTAAACGTAGGAAGCAGCAACGGAATACAGCCACTTCTGCCACTTAGCGAAATTAGGCCCGCGAAAGTTTCGACGATTCGTCCGACGACAGCCGGAAAGGAACTTCGCCGGAGCGGAACTTTCGTTTTACCTCCGACCGCTGCTAAGGGAACGCGTTGCAAAAGGACCGGCTTTCGTTTCGCGCGGATGACATGGAAACCGTGTTTCTTCCGTCTATCAGGCGCGAAGTCGGCGTGCACTGGCGAATTTCGTCAGCGGACGAAAGACAGCGCGATGCGAGCGTAGGTTTCGGCTACGAAGGTAGGGCTCGAGGAAATTGGAAAATTGCGCGAGATCTCGCGCGGGTAGTACCTAGGAAGCGACAAACGCTCGCGCTTCCTGGCACTTGGTGGAATTAGGCTTGCGAAACGCGCAGCCTACTTGAAATCAGCATAAACGAGCGTACCACTCTCGTCCCTCGGTTCTTCCTTCCGCCGAACCACGGTGGGGACAGATATCTGTGGCATTGATGCGCGCGTGCCTAATGCCTGAAAATGCTTCAACGATCGATCCGCTTTCGTTAGAAATTTTCCTGCCTGTCCCGTTTCTTCCTTTCTCTTCTTTTTGCTTTTTTTTTTTGGAAAATTCTTTGGAAGTTTGATCGTTGCATGTGACAAAAGTATCGCGACTTTATTCGCGGATTGGCCCGTCTTAAGGTGCTATAATCGGAGAATCAATAGATAACGAAGACGGGTTAATCTGAGTCACGGCGATCTTAGCAGGAAACGTGATATTTTTAGGGGAAACGAAAGAATATATATACGAATCGTATTCATTTCGTAGAGTAGGTTTCTTACTCTCGTACAATGGAGGATACTTTCTTTGCCGTCCAAAGTAGCGAGTTAAATGAGACGTTCGTTTATAAACTCGAACGATCGCCTACTACGTTTCACCCTTTTATTTCTCGCTTTCGCCGATGCTTCTAGGATTATTAGACCGCGGATGTGGATACGTTTGCAGGAAATTTAAACGCGCAAACGTACACAGGATGGAGGAATAGAGGAATCGCTGGGTATAAAGTTATAATATTTAGAGGATGAAAGAGAACGCTATTTAGGTTGCACTTCGTTGGGTGTAATCGTAAAAGCGTGAATATGCATAGAAATGCACAATGCAGTCATTACGTATGGCATGAAAGGGTTCGTGTTCGTTAATTAAGAAATAAGTAAATAATTTACATACTCGTTAAAACGGGGGAACTCATCGGAATTTCACGCGTCCCCGACACACGCGAAAAATGCAACGCGTGTTAGTCGGTGGACGACAGGGTCACGGTATTGTTCTGGCGCTAGAACGTCGAGGGTTAGCGCAAGGGAACGCTATCGACGCGTCGCATCGCCGCTCGATGACAAGGCTACGCGAATACGGTTTCCTTTGCTAGAAAATTCCACGGTGAGCGATTCAGCCTGGTCGAGGCTTCTCTCGTCAAGGATTCGCGTGTCCTTGGCGCGTTTAATATTTTTTCGCGCCAAGCAACGCTCATCTCCGAGTGTTCCAAGTTCTTCGATCTCGATCGAGCTTCGTCGATCGTTCGTTAACGAGAGCCTTCGACGTAACAGCCGTAGGTACGTTACACATTGCTCGCTGCAAGCAACGACTGCGTATAATTTTCCTAATTAGTCCAGGAAAACGATAATACTTCTTAACGAATCACGTTACGGAAAGAACACATTAATTAGAGGAGAAGTTTCTTGGAATATAATTTTTCTCCCTTCGACCTGGTCTCTTCGAGAAAATAGCGTTTCTACGCGATTAATTGCATACGCGTACGCGCCACGAACGTTCGAATTCGATTTCCCCGAACCAGATACCTCAAACTTTTTACTCGAATTTATCGCTATCGTTATTTCACGCGGAATAATCGTAGCGTAGGTCGAGTTTGACGTTTCCTCGAGCGCGCGTGTGTCGAAGGACGCGCGTTTTCCTTGGAAACGAGGCTTCGAATTGTAAAATCTCGTTCCACATTTTTGACACGAACTTCTCTGCGTAGAGCAACTTCTTCCTGTTCCTTGTGTCTGCCGCGCGTCCTTCCACGCCTCGTACTCCATTCGTCCCATTCGACGCTATGGTCGCGCGAGACGCGAAATTTTTCCGCACTGTTTCACGCTTATTTGAAGATAATTTTAACCGACACGCGTTACGCGTTAATGTTACATATTATACCTCGCCTCGGCTCGACGATCTTTTAATAACACTCTTTCATTTTGATTTCCGTTTCAGGTACGTAACTACGTGATCGATGTCAACCAGTTACCTTTACGTAAGTAATCATGGTCACGGACGTGCTTTTTATCGATTGCTCCTCCCCCTCTTTCTTCCCTTCTTCTCCCTGTCTCGCGCTACGAATGAGCTGTCGGAAGCTTTTTATCGTATCCGTTTATCAACGCGATAATTATATTCCACCATCTCCGCTCTTTTGCACAAATCATATCGTTGCGCCAACTTTTTTTCACTTTCGCAGCTACCGTTTCTTCGAACGATTACCGCGATGTAGGCGCAGGATCTCGAAAGCGCTCGAGCGCATGCCGCCGAGTCCTTTTTGCGAATACGTCACGCGCATTACGCGAAACTTTTTCGAGTTCCTTCGCTACTCTAACGAGACGAGACACTTCGACTTCGACTCGGTAAGATAACGAGACACGGCAGATATTTCAAGGGTTAATTTTACTTCCACATCTGGGAAATTGTCAGATACTATTAGGTTGTCCGAAAAGTTTCGCTCGACAAAGAAACAATAGACGCGCAACATTTTTCGTTTTATGCTGTTTTATCGAATTACGTTCGATCCATTTTGTTCTATTCGGATAAAGACCACAACGTTCGACGGATTAGGTTTCGTGTTTGTACAAAGATGCATTGTTGAAGAAGGCGCGTTTGCAAGAGAAAGACGCTTCCGGGACGACCTAGTAGAAACTAAGATCGCATCCATCCGACGAGTACCTTGAAACGCGACGTAATTCGTTTCAGATCGTTGTTCGATAAAATCAAACGACGAGTTACTTTAGTTGATACTCGAAATACTTCTGATCTATTCTATATGTGTCTCGATACATAAGTTCGATTCCAAGTTTTACCGATACGATCGTGTTAACCGCGCGTGGAAACACCGTCTGAACGAGATAGGGGGCTCAGCGCGAGAGAAAGGGTTAATAAGCTGTGTGGGGTGGCTGAGACGTTGGTCGATGAGATCGTAAATCGGCACTCGTCGCATGGCCCGTCCATGGGGTATGCCGAGTCCCAAGAGGCGTGTACGAAAATAAATCTGGCCGTATTTCGTGCTAGCTCGACACGTCCTCCACGTGGGGCCAGTTTTCTCGCAGTCGGTTGAACGAACGGACGCCCGTCGTCTTTGCTCCTCATCCATCATCGATTATCGATCGATGATCGTCCGCGATCGGTGAATTTCAACGCCTAACCTAATAGCGGGCAGGTCGCAGAAGACGCCATGAAGCGGAGGTCCAAGTGAGTTAATCGAGACGAAGACGATCGCTGCATGCTTCTAGCGTTTGCCGAAAGTTGCGCGAAACTTGGTTACACGCGGTTCTCTTCGCAAAACTTCGCCAAACCTCTTGCCTCAAATCGACCGAGTTAACCGGCCAGAAGGCAATTGTACGAAAAGTTTATGCCACGAATTAATTCCTGATTCCGGTTTTTTCGCGCTTCTACGCAACCCTCGGCGCATCTCGGGATAACGATTACGGGTACGATTAATTATTTACATATAACGCGTAACGATCGCTCGCATAATAACGACGTCGCAGAAAGCAAACGTAGGAAAATCGGTATTTTCGATTCTTGTGTGGACAAGCGGAGCGTTCCGCGGTAATTTTATTTTTATTTATTTGCAAAGGCCATAATTTCTCTTCCAATCGCATATCTGGTTTCTGTCATGCGTGTTTGCGTTAAAAAGTGAAAATAATTGTTTCTGCCGTTACGATCGAGAGCGTTCTCACATACGTGGGAATACAAATCCACGAAACGATCGATCGTGGATTACTCATTCCGACAAATTTCGTTCTCGAACATCGAGCGTTTTCGCGAAATACAGTTCGCAATTTCTGTAGCAGCGCAACTGCGCGTAAACATCGTCGAATATTACGACCAAACAGAATTTGACGCGGACACGATGGACCAAACGTTAACGAGATTACGGTACACAGAGACGGACTGTCGGACGGACAGCGCTCTTTTACTAAATACTTGACATTGTCGCTCGTTCTTTCTACCTTATTTGTACTTCGTATAAATTACATAAAAGAACGAACGATCGTCGTTTACTTTTGCGTCAATTAGGAGCCAGTTGACGTCAATTACGTCGAATTACTTTGTATTCAAACCGTCGAAACTCGAGCCTCGGATATCCAAATAACGTACAGTTTTCAACCGAAATTGGTGACAGAAAGTTTACTAATTTCGTTGCACGCCGCAAACGTTCCTTCCGTTGCGGCAGAATCATCGCCGTTTTTATCAGACGCGTGTGGAAGAAAAAAAAAAAAATTGCGGGATCGTGTTATTTACGTTGGAGCGAGAAAATCTCGACAAAAGCGTTTGCGATCAATTTGCGACGAGGACGCAGACGCGATTACGATATGTGCGAATTGTCTCGTTATCAACGTCGAATAAACGAGTAGTTGCAAAATCTTTGTATTCTGTATAATTGTTTTTTTCAATTTCCATTCGTACAATCGATCTGGCACAAATTTTCTGCGCGCGCGTAGCCGGGTATCCTGATCGTGCGACGAACGTATAGACAAGTTGTTTAAGAAACCTTGCATGATTTTCCTCTCTTCGTGGTTCGCGACTCGACGTAAAAGGAGTTTCGCGATGTATCGGCAAAGACGTAAAGAACGATCGAAAGGGTTAGAAAAGATTCTTTCGAATAAACGAGTAGGACGAGGGGTTGACAGTAAAGCTTCGCGCTTGACGAAAAACCTGAAACTCGGTTGATCTCGATGTTGCTCGTCATGGAAACGAGATACCAGAGATTCCATGAATTCCTGATCCGCTAACTCGATGAATCGAAAGAGAAGCGGAAATCTCGTTGGCCTCTGGTCTCGGTGGTCACCTTCTATCGTCAGACGCCGTGCTATGTCGAACGATTCGTGATTTGACGAACACGGCATTGATAGGCCGGCTGCCACGCGCATCGATAACGCTGATTTATTCGACCAGGTATACAGGCACGGTACATTAATTACGATGCAGAGACGAAACGCAACCGGTTTACGCGAACGAAACTCGTCTTGATTTGAATCGAGACCAGAGCGTTTGGAACGCACGGTTATCCACACCTTGAACTACGCGGCTGCATCTGGCCGTGAGGTCGACACGCGAGCACTGGGTATATCGCACGAGGTCGTAACCACATTACGTCTATAAATCACGGTAATGATAGAGTTTTGTGCCGCGTGACAGTGCGCACCAGGCATAAGACGATCGCTGTTAAAAACGATCGAGGTCGTGGCGTTAATTTACGAGACCACCCTTCGATTTGCAGCGAGTATCGTCGCGTGCTGGTTCGGATGGTGCGGCGAGTAAGGTATCGAAGCAGTATCGACGATCGCGTTTTACGATTAACGTTAGTCGCTATCGATATCGCGGACCGGTCGACGATCAGCAAATGGAAAATAAATTAAGCGCAAGACGCGGAGCCACGGATACATGGGAAAAGCCGATAACGGCGCTCGAGTTTGTTGGTAGTTAAACGCGTTAGCTGATCGATCATTGTTGGCCCGATTTGTCGGTGGTTCGCGATGCGAGCAAAGGGAGCCGACGAACCAGAGTTAATTACGTCCGTGGAAAAGAGAAAACCGTTGGAGCGATTTCAGCGAGGAAAAGAGATCGTTGATCGACTACGTGTTCCACCGCCAATTAATCGACACCGAGCGAGTCGCTCGTTGACGCGGCGATTCGAAAATTTCCTAATGATAACGTCGAACAGATAATTCGACAAAGATAGAAAACGAGACTTATTTTCTCTCGTCGGCGAACGAAGATAGAGCGTACGTATCGTTTTCCAAAATCTCGGATTTCCGGTAAAGGAAACGATATCGACCGCGAGATTAGCTTAATCTAATCGGTCCGTGACCATCCAGCGAACGTGACACTTTTATCTGCTGACGCGCGACCATGGAGAAATCGGTTGGCTACGTAGTTTCCCGGGAAAATGGGCATATTATTTGGATTCTACCGGCTCACAGAACCGTAAGAAAGGATTCCGTCGTTGGTATTCGTAAAATAAAAATATATCGGGAAAATGTTCTTGTCGCGTTCTTTCTCCCGACGAGTTTCCTGTTCCTTGGAACAAAAGCGACGAGCATCGAAACTCGACGATCGCGTTTCCCCTTCCCTCAGGCTTCTCTCGCTTGGAAGAATAAAAGCCACGCTCGCGAGAGACGCGCGCGTAGACGAGAGCTGATCGAGAGTTTCTCGGCAAGACTCGTCTCTTTTTCAAACACGCGAGTCCACCTGTCGCAGGAATGTAGGTCGCGTGGCTGTCGCCTTATCCACGCGTATTATTGCTTCGTCCCGTTCCCTTTCGATCTTCCATCGCGCGTCTCCTTTCAACCTTCCTTTGTTCCTTTGTTCCTCATCCACCGATGTACGAATCGTCCGCCAATACGGCCATCAGACACGAGAAAAGACAACGCGGTACTTTCGTCTTTGTTCTCCACCATCCATCTTAATTCGTCCACTCAGTTTCATGAAATTCCACATCGAAATATCTCTCGAACCAAGCATTTTCAGATTCGAGCGGTAACGTACGCTACCGGTGCACCGATCTGTTTCGCGCGAGTTATTATACACGATATGTACGATGCATCGTCGCCTAGTGAATTTCTTTTCCATCGTCTAGCGTTTCGGAGCCATAAATTTCGTAGGATACCTTGTACAAAAGGCGACGTAACAGTTGGCTCTCTTTCGCTTCTCTGGAAGATCTACCATTTATAGGAGCAGCGTGAGCATTCCGCTACGGTGGAACTCCGAGGGGAAGTTTATCTGAATTTGTCTAGGCGCGAACGGTTCGCGTAATCGAGCAATTTTCCTCGCTAGCTATTACATATTTTTCGCTTGCGTAACGGCAAAAGTTCAGTTAACAGAGCATCGGCTAAAATTTCGTTCCAGTAAGTGGACTCGAGACAAATGGACTCGCGGTGCGCTGGCGCGCGTTCCGCTACCGATCTGTCGGTTAGAACGCACGCGAGCTCGCGGCTGCACGAATCGAAAGGAGGAAGTGGCCGTCGATGAGACGGAGGTTTTCGAGCAGAGCCGAGGATCGATGCGTCTCGCGTGGCGACTTAAACGGGTCGCAGCGACGACGAGACAGGTCGGAAAACGTTCTCGATCCCTCGCAGAAGGATATCGCGTTCTCATCTGGCTAAACGCTCCGGGTGTTCCATCTGGAAGAATGGAACGCCGCGGTGAAAAACTCACGAGAAGAATTAGCCACGGCTGGATGTCGAGCCGCATTCATCCACCCACGTATTTACTACGTGGAAGCCGTTGGAGCTGGGCCGTTGGCTGGCAGAAGCGAGGGAAATGATAAAGGGAGGAACCTGGGGATGAGAGAGGGGGGCAGGGGAAAGAAGCGAGGCAGATAGAGACCGTCGAGAATCATCGGACCGTGGCACAATGGCCGCTTGAATGGAACGAAGGGCCACGAAAAGATTCGAGGAATGCTCGCGGCGTTCACCAGGGGATTTCACGGGCCGAAAAACCTGACCCGGGCCTCCTCCGTCGTTTGTCGTTTTCACGCGCTCCTAGTCGTGCCACCCGATCGTTGGATAACGTCTCGCGCGATACTTACGATCAGCGATGGCACCTGAAGCGCTTTCCATCGCTTCGAATCGATACACGTAGGCGAGTCAGCTGCAAGCTACGTCGATCGACTCTGCCAATTGGAACGCGGAGGGAGAGAGAGAGAGAGGGAGAGAGAGAGAGAGAGAGAGAGAGAGAGAGAGAAATGCCAATTACGAGCACCGTTTCTCGAAGATTCATCTCGGCCGCGTCTTCGTGGTAAATCAATTTGCGAAAGTAAGATCCGTCTTTCCAGCCGAATATAACAACACCGGTGCAACGTTAATTTTGCGTTGGTGCAGTTGACAGCTGCGTAAAAAGTGGAGCCGATCGGTGTGGTTTCCGAGTGGTATCTTCGCGAAAGGTCGCCGTAGTCGATTTCGATCAGTTCCGATGGAAAAATATCGGCGGTTGATTTTTGCGGATGACGGTTAAAAACTGACGATGACTCGGCCCCACCGTTTTTCATCAAACTCCGTAATAAAGCCGCGTTCCCCCGTTGCGGTGACCCGCGTCGCTATTTTTTCGATTCCCTTCTTCGATTTCCCGGAGCATCGTCGTTTAGCCCATCGTCGACCAGAAAGACAGACAGAGAGAGAGAGAGAGAAGCTCGATCATTTTTCCGCCGCGTTTTGCGGTCGTCGCGCGATTGAAAGTTGCGGAGAATAATGCCGTTCGCTTCTTTGTAAAGGATCGGCCGGACGTCGGTTCGTTCTGCATTTCCACGCCCTTTTGTCCAAACGATTCGTGCCGAGCTCTGGCCTACCTATCGATTCGATTTCACGCTTGTCCGCGGTGGACGCCGCAATTATCCGTGTCACGTCGGTTTCCTGTTGCAACCAGGCAACCAGATACGACGTAAAGAGACATTTGTCCCGAAGGAGCGGTTTCGGCGCGTCTCGAGCGGACAGCTGTTTCCAGAGCTCGCGACGAGCATCTGCGAGGCCCGAGGCGCGCTCAATAGCGGGACGCGTGCTTGTTAACACCACGGACCTGGAAACACGAGGGAAGGAAAACGAAGGTTTCCTTCCCATTTTTTACGTCAGATCTTGCCATATGGTCCGGGTATACGACGATGATCGATCGATCGATCGATCGAGGAGCGATCGTTTGAGAACGCGTCCATCAGTTTCTTCGATGACTCGTCGCCGAGCGTTGCGTGACGTTTGCAACGTAAAGCGGTGCAAGATTTTCAGTTTTTTCACAATTGATTCGCGGTGTGAAATTCGTACCACTAGAAAATATAGCATTTGCTGTTTGCTTGCACGAACGTAAACT
The DNA here is from genome assembly GCA_014737475.1 of Bombus confusus. Classification (NCBI taxonomy): domain Eukaryota; kingdom Metazoa; phylum Arthropoda; class Insecta; order Hymenoptera; family Apidae; genus Bombus; species Bombus confusus. Next base: position 2,307,655 of record JACXIV010000035.1, read on the forward strand.
CGAATTTCGGTTACTCAACGATTACTTAACGACATCTGTAACTTCTGTTTAATTACGTTATTCCTAGAAGAACCACTATGAAATTCAACGTTAATTTTCTAGGAAATTCGAGGACGAGGCTCGAGCGTCTCAACGCTGCGCTTACGTTTCTTCTCCTCGTCGACGCGCTTGTTGCCATTACGAGAGAATCGTTTTTTTTCTCTAAACGATTAAAGGAACCATCGGAGAGGACGCGATTCGGGTTTCCGTACCCTGGAAACTTCGAGGCGTTTGAAAACGTAGCGCCGTTCGACGTTAAGGCGATCGCGTCGCTGGCGATCTTTTGCCCGTTAACGACATTGCCGCGTTTATCTCAACGACTGAGAAAAGAGGCGAGAATTACTGCGCGTAATTTCTAGCTGGCAAGTTTTCCGTGAGACGCGACGGGGTGAAACGCAGCGGGCTGGTCGTTTCCCGAAGCAATTTGCACCGTATGAAACAGGCGCATCGCGCGACGCCATTATCAGCGAATCATCGGGAATATTCCAAGACGGAACGCGCTCGTTTCTGGCGGGATCCCAGCCAGCAGCGCGATCTTATCTGCTCGCATAAAATTTCTCGTAATCGGGAGGCTCGCCTCGTTCTCGAGAGGCGATTTGCCGTCTCGACTCTGCCGTGCGCGAAGCGACAGAATTTGCCGAGTTTTACGCCGACTTGTCGCAAAAGAGACAGCAGGTAGCACGTAAGCGGTACGTACAGTTACTCGCTTACGCAGCGTGTCGTTTTGTAAAAGTAGTATCTTATTCCATGGCGAATTATCAGCCAAACGATAATCGAGCTTTCGCCGCTGCTCTCTTACGCGATAGATAGAAAAACTATCCTTTTTACGCGCGCGTCTTCTCCGTGCTAAATCTTAAAGCTAGGATTCCGTCTCTCGCGTCTTCTTCGCAAAGCTACAAAAAACGCATGCAGTTCGGTGCAGTGGCGAGACGCGGTGTATCGAGGTAACGCCGTAGAAAGACGAGAAAGGGAAAGGAAAGGAAAGGAAGGAAAGGAAGGAAAGGAAGGAAAGCGAGGGCGAAAACAGCGCGAGATGCGTACGACGGATGTATCAGGGTGTTTAAAGATGGCGGGCCCCGATGTTTACAGCGTCGTGGGTAACTTCCCCTCCTTGTTTCGCTTCTTCCGGCTGGTCGTGTATACGGCGCGTCCGTGAATTCAGCTTCTACCTGAGCTTAGACCGGTCGCTGGCGAGAAAGAGACAGAAAGCGGCGAGGCGGCAGGAGGCTGCTGGCCCCGTGTACACCACGGAGGGCCTGGTAAACGCGTACGCGTGTGCGCACCAGCACACTCAGCGAAGGAAACGCGCTCTCGCTCGTCCACACAGCTGTGCACCGCGGCGTTCCGTGTGTTGCTGGTGGCTGCATCAGCTGTCGGCCTTGGTAGGGTGCAATTACCCCGGCAGAGCAGCGACGAAGAGAAGAAGACGACGACCGGGAGGAACGATCCGAGCGAGTTAGCCGCGGGACAGAAGGAGAGAGAGCGGATACGAGGAGAGCTCGAGCGCGGCGAGTCCGCGGCAGCGGGCTTCGAACCCAGGATATGGACCTGACTGCTCGTCTATCCGTCCCGTTCTCGCGTCCTCCTCGCGTCCTCCTCGCGTCCTCCTCGCGTCTATACGCCTCTTTCCTTCTCGGCTCTCTCCTTATCTTTCACTCCACCAGCCTTCGTTCTGGCCGCGCGTGCATCGTCAACCAGGCACCCCACCTCCAAGCACCGTCTCTTCTCTAGAATGGCATAGAGTAAGGGCAGTCGCACGATCGTCCGCCCGCGAATTCAAGGATCGTTGTGCCGTTGCGCGGATTTCAGCCACGCCACGCACCCAACGTTCGTCTATTCGCCCAGCGATCGAAACGTCTATTTGTACAGCGTTTAATTCGTTCGGCGCGGCAGGTCCGCGCGAGAGATCGACTCGCACGCGTGGCTGAAGCAGAGCGGAGAAGTTTGTACGAAGGTGCCAGCCTGTGGGAAGTCGGGGATCGATCGATTTCATCCGTTATCGATTTCCTCGTCTCGTTGTACGGATACGCGATCGATATTCGATTCTCGAGAAACGGATTGCTTCGTCCCAGAAAGATGACACAAACGACGGTAAATTCTAAGGTTTCTAAGACGCGTTACGAAAACCGTGTTCGTGGTCATCCATCGTGGAGTTGCCACGTCGGTGTTTTCGAGTTTCAATTTATGCAGTCGATCAATGCCAACCGTTCGCGTTTCCTGCTTATCCTCGTTTACCAGACGTAACGAGTTTTCCGCGATGTTATTTGATATTCGATTACCTTCGCGGAGGATGCTCGGCTGTCTCTTTCTTATCAGGTTCCAAGTTTCATTTCGACGGCGTGAGATTTTTCTCGATAGCGCGAAAACTGGCGTCGATGAATTCCCACCCGGCGAAAAGCGTTCTCCTCCTTCGATTTACTTCCAACTGGCCCGTGAAATCCCTCTGAATCTTCTGCCGCAAGAGTCAAGTAAACGTGGATATGGCAAGTGCGTGGATTCCCAGGAAGTCCATGACCGTTCCCCTAGCGCGCGATCGCCGTTCTCCGCGGCTCTTAACCTCGGTTAACGTCACCGCGGGTCATGTCGGGGTCAGCTGGCCACGCATACGCAGGCACGCGCGGGTTAAGGAACCCTCGCACGCGAGTCGCCGGAAATGGAAATGGAAAGGGAGAGAGAGAGAGAGAGAGAGCGCGGTCGCATCGACGCCAGCTCGAATCGGGGTTGAACCGCGTACTCTCGGCGCACGAATCGCGTGCCCGGGGGCGCAGACGCGCGCACCGCTTCCGTCACCACCCATTCCCGTTCCGACCGTTCGAACCAACAACCGGCGCTCGTTACCGCCGGGATTCGCCACGCAGCAACGCGTATCCGCTGCGCCTCGCTCGAGATCTCGCCGCGACCTCGCCGCGATCAGCCGCGAGCAAACGTCGAGTGCGAGAAGATTCAGGGAGGACCGGAATCGACGAAAAAGACGCTGGGACTCGTCGTATCTCGCTTGCCTCGTGGCGCTGGAAAAAAAAATAACGCGATCGTTCGTGGCGGCTGATAAAATTTATAGAGTCGTTCCTCGTTCGTCGCGACGTTCCGAGAGTCTCTTTGCGAGACGGTTGAATTCTGTTTCGGAGGACGCGGTCGAGGCGGACGATAGATAACACGCGGTGGAATTTTATTCGGTTACGGCGTTCGATGTTCGGGGATAGTGCGTGGCTTCTGACACGGCAAACCAACGCGGTTAATTCGCGATGTAATTCCGCGATACGTAGAACGTTGTGCTTGCCGATGGGACGCTTCTAATTAGCTAATAGCAATTGCACGTAACGCGACGCGTCTCTTGCCTATTTTCTCCTTCCTCCGCTCCGAGTCTCGCAAACGATCGGCCTCTCGATAACTTTGGATGTTTCGCTCGAGTTACGTACGTGCAACGTTAAACCGTGTCGAAGAGTTAAAGATCTAACCTGGAAAAGCTCGTGTAATTGGAACCGCGTTGCTTCTGCGGTAGGCTATGTACGTCCAAAATAAAATTCAGGCGCCTGGTGTTTGGCAAAGTGGCAAAAACCTGTTCCTAGTTGCATGACCGGCCGCGAACGAGCCCACGATGGCTCATCATAGACCTGGACGTCTCGCGATTCTCCCTCGAGAATCGAACGGGAACCTCGAACGAGGGTCTAAAGCGTATCACGGGGAGAATAATTTTCGATCCACGCCGTCCCATAAGTGGATTACCGACTTTTAGATGAAAAGATAGAAGCTCGTTAGAAACTCGTTTCGTCTATCAAGTATCATAGAAAGCGCTATACTCTGGGTATTTCATACAGTTCCTCGTATCACGCGCTTTCTGTGCAATTTTGCACATTCACTGCGCACGCGTAATGCCGCGTAAGATTCGAACATCCAACGTGCTACTTACGTTCGGCGTGACGTTCCCCGCCGACCAAATATCCGCGAGTATTAAAATGGAAACGATCGACGTGGTCTATCGTTGATTCAACTTTGAGCGAAACGCGTTGCAGACGCTTGCTGGAAGTTTCCCTACGATTTTTGTTCTTCGTCGTCTCGCGTCGGCCTTCTCGTCGCGTTTCACGGCTTCGTAATCCTTCTGTTTTTCGCTCTGTCGCCGAAAGGTTTTCTCAACGCGTTCGTTTCGGCGGAACTGCGCGATCCATTATTCATATCAGCAGCGGGACAGAAATACGGCTCGTTCGGATTCTCGCGGCGCGGAAAGGTAGAAAATACGCGATAATCTTCTCCGTCCGGTTCTCCGGAAAACGAACGAACCTCTTAGCCGTACGTCGTGTTACTCGTAGATCCAACACCGTGGATGAAGCACAGCCGTGTTTGCCTCGATGTTTAATATTTTACCGACCGGACGTTCCGCCGACTGGACGATGATTCTTTTCGAGTGGTATCGCTTAAACGAATCGAGACGTCGATAGAAGAATTTCATATTTCTATAATCCGATCTCACGCGTGTATAGGCGACACCGAGCCTTGGTATAGCGATTGCAAAGCAGCAGTGTACTCTGTGGAAATAGATGCGTACGCCACGGAATATCTAGCTTTCGAATCGCTGTTTGCAAATCTCTTCTCGATACCAACGTTCGATCGAATACAAATATCGATCGACCTTCATACGTTCTGGTATATACGTTTCGCGCAAGCGACTACCTTGGCCAAATCTCGTCACCGACTTTCCTCGTCCCCTTCGAACTTCTCGTCGAAACGAAACGTCCGCCGATCATCGTACGTGCCAACGATACGCGCAAGAAGCAGTCGTCGTTGGTCTAGCGATCGCAGGATGTCCGTCGCAGGAAGCGCAGCGACGACTCGCTCGAGGCAGAGGCGACGGTGTTTCCGCGTCTGCGTGTGCACCGTGCATCTCGCGTGTAGAGACGGGGTTGCACGTGCGCGTTGCATAGATCGCGAGGAGAGCGTGTGGCGTGCGTGGCTGTATCCGTGTGAATCGTCTGTGAAAATCGTCTCGCGTGTGTAGATCGTGCGTGTAAACGTGTCGGTAGCGACTGCTCGGCCCGTCTGCCTGTTCTCGGCTGGCCGCGCCGCTCACACAAGGAAGCCCTCTGTGTGGGTCTAGAATGTGTCCTTGGCTGAGGTGCGTTGACCTTCTTGCCGTAGCCGCGTGCTGGACTCCAGACTTCTACTTAGAGAGGGCTAAATCTCCATCCGGAGAGCCTGGACCTTCCTCGTCCTCCCCCGCCGCTCTCTGCCTTCCATCGGGCCAGCTCGACCCGCAGATTCGCTCGCGAAACTTTGACTTCTCCGCCGGATCTCCTCTCCGTCTTTCCTCTTTGCCTGTTCCGCGCGTCGCACAGGCTCCGTTTTCGTTGTTTCCGATCGAACCGTCGCATGGACAGGCGTAATCTGCCAGCGAAAACGTAAGAAAGGTGCGGCGAGAAACGTGCCAAGCGCGTGGCTGGAATCGAGAAGGCGGTCCAACGCGTCGAATTTTTCAACGCGCTTTCTCGCGGTTTCCATGGACAGAGTCTCGCGTGTCGCACGGTTCCAGCGTTTCGTTGTTCGTCGTTGCGAGGATAGCTGGTTTCCGCGAGAAACATACGGAGACGCGTGCAATCGTGACCTTTCGGAGCAACGCACGCCAAGCGCTCCTTGCATCGTTTCACCGCGCTATAGACTGTGGCGTACTCGCGTAAGCGCGTTCCCTCGCTAAACAGGTACCGTCGATGGGCCTCGATGCCACCAGATATACACGGTGCTCCCGCAAAACGGTGTCTCTGACCCTTCTTCCCGACTGTTTCGTAACCGAAGTAGCCTGTATTATTCCCGTGCGCCAAATACACGGCGATAGTTGGACGCGTTTCGCACGGACAGCCGGATATCGCGCTTACCGAACGGTCTTATAAATGTAAATACGTACAGTGGCTACGAAAGACCGTTTGCACACCGTTGTATTTCGCGTAGCATTTACCTGCCGACGAATCAGATCCAGGTATATCCAGTTTCCTACCTTTCGGCGTTGCTATCGCGCAACTGCGAACGTTTGGTGCTGCGAGAATGAAATGTACGGAAGCTGATAAAAAAATGCTTCGTATCGGAGAATGTCGGTACGCGCGGTATATTTCAAACGTTTCTCGCAGAAATTTGTTTGGCGATCGAAAAAGTAGCCAACGTACGGGAATTCGGTGTGTCGAGGTTGTCCGAAGCGAATAGAGAGGAACGCGCGGATGAACGTGTAACAGAAATATATTTAAGTTTAAGTACAAGCACAGGTACGGTGTATACTAGTTCGAATCCTCGCGCTGACAGCGTTACGTTGCGACAGAGCTGCGAAGCCACGGGCCTATGGGTATTTATATAATTAGGAAAACTGGCCCGTCCATAGCCGGCTGCAGCATCTGTGCATGGCATGTTCCTAGAAAAGGCTACGAGGCTGAGAGGCCCTTCAAATTGATTTACAGCTAAACGATACTCGATGGCTTCTCGAGGACTAAGAAAACTAAACGCCAGAGAGGACTAGAGAGTTTTCCTGGAAGGGAGAATCGCTTGAACGCTGTGACGTATCGGGAAGGTAAAAAAATCAATCGATAAAGAGCGCGAACGGGTATCCGGCATAGGGTCGATCCAACCGATGCCTCTTTCCTTTTATCAATCTCCGTAAACGGTAACTGCCAAAGACCAGGAGAAAAGTCATGGAGACGAACGATCCATCTTCGTAGCACCCAGCAAACCCGCTGCGAGCGGTGATACGGTGGATCGAGTTTGAGACGCAATGAATATGCAAGAGCAGCAGCTAGCGTACAGGTAGGTGGGCGCGCATAGGCGCGTGCATAGGCACGCCTAGTTGCAGCGAACCTGTGACAGCGGTTGCACGCGCGGGCACGTACCTAACAGGCTGGCAGATAATCGATAAGCTCGGGCATGCCATCGCAGTTATGCGTGCGAAATATCTCGGTTTTTTCGTCGCGGCTCGACAGAGATCGCACGCGCGATCGATCCTACTCGACCACTCGAGGCGAGGCGAGGCGAGGTGCGCCGATCGAAGGCAAACCGAACGAGGGAAAACGAACGAGCTGTAGTCGTCGTGAGAACGAGTAGCTGCGTAAAAAGCGTTATTACGTAGGCCGACGGCAATGACGCGTCTCGCGGGTAAAGATAACGCTCGCCTGTAAAAAAGAGTCGTCGATGTCCGGACTCGAGAGCGAGAGTCGAGGCTCGTCGGGACGCGCGAGATCCGGTCGAGCGGCTAAAATTTCGTCCGCTGGAGCAGAGTCGCCCCGCTACTCGCTGCTAATAAACTGAAAACCTATCCGGACCCGTCCGCGACGTGCTCGCGACAAGTCGCACGATCGGATAGGTGTTCGCTGATTAACATTCTCGCGAACTTGATCGCCGACGAGCAAAAGCGAAACGAGCTTGTCACTAATGACTCGACTCGTGGCACAAGAAGCGGTCTAACGCCTAATCGACCACGGGCAACTTTCGACGGGCATTTCTTGCGCGTGCATGCATCCGTATATGCCGTGTCGACAGCCGCGAGCAGCGGCGTGCGTTATTTATCGTGCCGGAAACGTACGTGGACGCGCGAAGAGGAAGGTCGATCCGTGCAACGAACGAACCAGCGTCGACCGTGTTTCGTCTCCGTGGTCGACCGCTGCTCCACACGCCACGCGTATACTCGCGGAATTTTAAAGCGACTGTCCGAACCATGGAAACTCGCGACCTTCGTCTTTTTCTACTAAGAAAAGCAGATGCTGCTCGAACGAAATCCGAATATTACGACCCTGTTAGTCAGCGAGGAAACGATCGACCCGGCGTTAATTTCACGTTCGCGATAACGCGCCGACTCGACCACGGTTGCCGACCCGTTATCACTATTTTTACCTCTTTCGACCTTTACTCTATTTCTGTCTCCGCTTCGTGCTTCCACTTTCATGGAGACGCACAGACCGGTGCCTTCGAACTCCACGCGACTAATCTGCTAGTTTTGCTATCCACTTTTAAAGAAGAGAAGGAAAATACAGGTAAACGATACGTACAGCGTACGGTGTGCACGGACTCTAAATTCTACTCCACGTTTGTTACCTATTTTCGCGCGTAGAATAACCGCCTGCTGATCGCTTGCTCGTATCGAGATTAGCTTTCTTCTTATTTTTTCGGTAGAACGGTTCCGTATCCAACGCGGCGGGGATATTAGGACAGCACGCTGCGGCGCGACGCGGCGCGACGCGACGCGACGCGGCCTGCGAGACGGCATAGCGTTAGACGCGGTGCGTTATCGCGTGACCCTTCGCATCTTCTCGCCGGCTTTCGAAGTAACGGACGCGCGTTGCATAATTTATCGGGCGCAGGATCTCTCGAACGAAGCTAGCCGATGCACGCGGCGAAATTAACGCGACGTCGTTCACCTTGGACTCGCGCCTCTCGAACGCGAGCTCTCCATAAACCTGCAATTTCCTATAAGCGTTAGACGCGAGCGTTTCGGATAGACCGCTTTTCGCTACACGCGCCGATACAACGCCAATGGTATTTCGTATGCCCGTGCGTGTGTCAAATACGCGACGTACACGGCAGCTCGCGAAAGTATTCGAAGACTCGCAGAAACCTCTTGCGAGTACGTTATGAATATTATAGGGAACATTTTGAAATTTCATTGGCATCGTAACTACGAAATGCGCGTGCCTGTATTTTACGTAAATTGAACGCTGGTCGACGATTTTAAATTTCCCCGTTATCCAGCGTTTGTCGCTTGTCGCGCGAAAAGTTCCATGTATCGAGCAATTAACGCCGTTAGGTCGAGCAAAGGCTGCGACAAGCGTTTTAATACGTCGAGCAACGATTAATTCAACGATAACGCCGTAAACGAATATACAGGGTGGAATGGAATATGCGGGACCGGTTTTTTGTTTTGATTTTCCGTTGTTCGATTGCCTTCGCGGAAAATGGTCGAGTTTGTTGGGCAGCCGGTTCTATTTCGAACCTTGGTATTTCGACATTTTCCATAGGTGTCGCGTACACGAGCGACTCGTTACGTCTCACGAAGCAAGACTTTTTTCGTTGCTCTTAAATTTACGATCGACCGTGGAAGTGGGTCCTGCGTGTTCTCTTACACCCAGAGACGATAAGAAAGGAAACGGATGAAACGTATTTAAACGTAGAGTATCCGTGGTAGGCTGGCGATATCCGCATATTAATAGAAGCCGCTGCGCTTATGAACGTAATGCGCGTACCTATGTTCGATATTGACGCAACGTTCGAAAATCGCTAATAGGAAAACAGAAACACGCTTCTGGTAAAAGTACGTAGCACCGACGCTTCTGGAAAACCGCGTTTCAACGAGGATTCGTTGGATTCGAGTTCGCAACGGCGAGAGAAAAGCGCGCGGAAATGATCGGCACTGCGAGCGAGCCGGGTTTTTATCAGCGGTTGTTTACGATCTCGATAGTAGGCGAAAAAGTGGCGAGTAGAACACGACGAAAGGTGCAACGAGCACGGTTAATTGGTTTCGTGAAAGGGCCGAGACGGTCGATAGAGTGGAACGAGAATTTCCCACTCGCCATACTCGCGTTGGCTTTCCTTTTCTCTTCGGCGTGGTTCGGTCGTTCCGTTTTCCTCGCGCTACGCGCCTACGATCTAACCTAGCCGACAGTTGCGTTTTACCATCGGCTGCAGTTACGCAATTACGGATGGAGCTTACCTACGCTATATGGGCCAGGGACAAGCTCTATTCACATAGCGCCGGACTCGCCGATACAGCCAACTCCGCTAGACCTTACCAATTGTTTCGAAATTTCCATCGCGAATTATTGGCGCACCGTTTCCAAGCGTTCTTCGTCCTTCGAAGATAAGGACAAAGCAGGGTCCAGGCGCGCGTCTACGAGAGTTACGCTCTTATGGTCCAAACACTTTTATCTTCACGGGCGTGGTGTCGCGACGCGAACAGTCGCGAAATGTTGTTCAACCTTTCCATCGTATATTTCCGAATCGTCGTCTCGCGCGAGAACGCATAATTCTTATCGATTAATCGCAGCTCGATAATCTAGATTAATTATCGCGTTTCGCGCGAGACCAGCAGGTGTCCTGATATTTACGAGCGGGAGTATATACCCAGGGGTGTACGATTAAAGCAGACTATTCGGAGAAACGAGCGATCTTTTAATTCTGTATCGCTACGACCGAACGATTCGAGACGGATGTCGACGAATCGCGCACGATGCGTCGTCCCTGCGTTTCGACAGTTTTAAATCCTCGCAGAGTTTTGACAATTTCCTAGAAATTTCTCAATTAATTATACGAGACAGACTTTCTCGCGCCACGAAACCTCGTCGGACGGAGGGTTAGATGGATTCGCGGCGGTCAGAAGTTGGCGAGGGGACGAAGAAGCGAAGGTCGTCGCGCTCGTTTCCTCCTCGAGCCGGGACAAACGAGAAATATTCGCGGGAGCGCGCCGGTGATTTCGCCGTCGTGGCCGGCGAATCGTGAACCCGTCGCCGCGTGTATCTCGCTGCAGCGACGGTGGGAATTTACCAGGGTTGGCCGGAAATGTACGGCTTCCATATTTTCCAAGGAGAACGCGTTAACGCACGCGACCGGCGCGGCTCGCCGCGTTACCATCGAGAGCATCCGCCGTGATTTTCAGTCGAGACAAGAGGATCGACAGTAGCCGCGTTCTCGAGGTTAGCGCGACCCTGGAAACGCTGTTCGCCTCTTTGCAAACCTCTTCCGATCCTTCGGAAACTTTCGACGTTTCCAAGAAAACGGATCCGCTGCCGGGGCCACCGAAATCCGCCGAATCGAGACGGTAGCTGCGGGATGTTGGAGCTGTAAAAGTATGGCAACGCGAGTCGACGGCCAAACAAAGGCACAGCGTGGTTCGTATCGTTGGCCCATCGAGGACGAAGCGATGGTTCGCCACGATGTCGTGCGTCGATTGGCAAATTTCGTAAAATTGGGGAAAGTTAGTAAAGAATTGACGGAACTAGCGCCTTTCGTAGCCAGAGTGCTAGAAAACAAAGTTCGATAACGCGAATTGATCGTAAAAAAGTGACGACTGCTGCGTGGTTGCAAATTGTTCACAGTTATTACCGTTGTCTAGCGGATCGATACGGTGCATCGTAAAGAAAGATTTACCGCTGTGTTTTTAGCTAATTGTTAAACGACGCTAGATAGCCGCGTACGCGCATGTATAAAAGATTATCGATATCTAGCGTGCCGGGTCGTTCGAGTTGCGCGTCTACCAAGCGAGTATCAACGAGACAACATCGTGCTTTGTTGGCGAGGAAAGTGGCGCCTCGTAAACTCGCTGGAGGAAGCTTCGCGCTTCGAGCGTAAGAGTCGACGGATAGGCAGCTTAGTGGCAGGCGGTAGTCGCGGATCGCGCAAAAGACTGAACAAGAGGTTGGCGTCGACGACTCGCCGCTGCGCTCGGTTTACGGACGAAGACGCGTAGGGGAGGAGGCACGAGGAAAGTCGCGGTGGCGGAACGCCAGCCAACGAAACAACGTTGCTTCGTATTTCCTGGTAGGCCGTTAACCCAGGTCAGCAACTGCGAATCCGCGGTCCTCCTGCCGGTGTCCACACCTTTCCTTCGTTCTTGCTCTCTTTTCTTCCCTTCGGCCCGCGGCCCTTTCCCCGTTCGCTTTCGTCTCTGTTTCGCTCGCGTCGCCGATCCTCCCAACGTTGACGCGCGTTCGCGCACACCGACTTTTGCTTCGTGACGCAGTTCCGCCCGAACCGGAAGTCCGTCGCTCCGCTCCGTTTGCGACACGCTTGGCGGACCGCGCGCCGTACCGGTGCGCGTCGATCCGCCTATCGAATCCTTCGTCTCGATCTACCCGGGATCTACCTTCGTCCACGTACCTGCCTTGGCTCGCGGATTTCCGAGATTCCAGACTCGATCCGTATTTCCAACGCTACGGTCGGTTTCGTTTAATTTACTGTACGCGTGGAATAATCCGCTTGTTTGTACGCAGAGTAGTGCCGCAGTAGTAGATGGGAAAATAGAAAACGAACAAGCAACGAGAAGAAGAGGAGAGGAAGAAATCTTGGAAGATAAAGTCGAAAGTTTGTGTACGTGCGAAGCTGATAAGCGGAGGAAAGTTGGACGATATTTTCAAATAATGGATTTTAACGCGTGTCTAGATACGTTACGCATACACCGACTCGCCGAAGTATTTGTACAATCGTAGACACGTATTTCGCGAACGTATCGCGTGCGTTGCGCGAAACAGCTTGAAATTTCGTTTGCCGCGTTACGTAGCTCCACTCGAGTCACGATCGTATCGATAAAACTTGAAACGAATCCGGAAACGTAAGTATATCGGTCGCTGCAGAAGGTACCGATACGCTACAGTATTTATCATGGTATTTGCGTATCGATTGATTAGGTCAAGTGTACTAAATTTCCTTTCGAACCGCGCGAAGATGTTACGAAAAATACTATCGAGGGTGAACGTTGCGCGTTCCAGTTACGCGTATCTCCGGTCTAGCCGTGACACGCGAGTTTGTTCCGCGCAAAATTCAAGATTCGATTGCGAGAGATCTTCGAGCCTGGGTGACTTAAGTAGCCTACTTTGGTACAACTTCGTCGCAATTGAAACGTTTCCACTTAGAATCGAATTTACGCTGCTTCGCTTCGCGGTAACACGGCGGACGAACGCTGCTTTCATCCTCGTTTCGTTCGCGCGTTTCGAAGCAGCGTTTATTCGGCTCCGAGACAACGGCTGGTCGACCCTTGCCGCGTGTTATCGGTATGCGCGAAAACCCGACGCGGAAGAGCACAGAGGCTTGATATCGTCGCGTAGAGCAATTAACGACGAATCTTAGCGGTCGTGACGACTGGACGGAACCGATACGATCGCGTGGCAGCATCCGGGCCGGAGACAGGCCAGCGCGAGGTAACGTCGAGCCGCGCATTAGAGCAACGTATTCAAAGTGTAGCACTGTCGTAATCGCTTGGAACTGCCGGTTAAATCATGTCTATGGCCGACCGCTGCAGCACCGAGATATTTAAGCGTATTCTCTCTCTCTCTCTCGCTCGCTCGCTCGCTCGCTCGGTCGCTCGCTCGGTCGCTCGGTCGGTCGGTCGCTCCATTGCTGCGTGTCTAGCCACCTTTCTCTCCCTCGCTCGTTTTCTCCTGCTCGATGTCGTTTCGAGCCTCGTAGCCCATTACGAGCGCTCGAGTATCTCACGAAGTACGTGTAGCCCGATTGCGGAGCGGTGCCATTCGAACGAGATACCCGTGGCTTTTCAAGAGCCACGTTAATCCTAACTACTTTTTACCATCGCACCTGGAGAGCACTCGGCCTCTTCGATTGCGAAAAAAATAAAGTGCTACCTATGCGCGCTGTTGCACGCGAGCCTGCCTCTCGAATCGACGCGGAATCGAGACGCCTCTCCTTTCTCCGGCGAGCTTGTCCTAGCGGCGGCCGCGTAACGAGAAAATGAAAAATTTCACGCCGCGTGAGATCCGTTTTATCCGAGATATAATTGGACGTAAATCGTGTTTAGAGCTGTAATATCGCGATGGCGAGCGTTCGCCGACAGGAGGAAAGAATCGCGCGATATAAAAGGGAGGAAAGATACGAAGGCTGTTAACAGCGAAGACGTTTGGTCGTTTATCTCGTGATTCCTCTGCCGGTTGCTTCGCACCGTCCAACGCGTTCGTCTGCGACGTACGCGAGCTTCGGCCGATCGATCGTTTTAGTCGCGCTACGATCTTTTCGATCTGAGATTCGAACATTCGGAAGATGGTCTCGCGGTGCTCGGCAAATTTCATCGCTCTCTACTGCTCGACCGCTTCTGAGAAGGGACCATCCACGTCGCGCTTAGAGACAAAGGATTTCGGCTGGATGTTTGTTCCGGCGCTGTTTAGTTCCGATTCCCCTGACAACGAGACAACGAGGAACGCCGTCGAGTGGAAGGAGAACGAGCGGCATCCACGTAACCGACGTGGTCGTCAAAGAAAGGTGCAGTGACACAGAAACGAAGCGAGAGAGGCGAAGGATGCGTCAGAGTTGGAAATAAAGAGGAGGCGTGGGCCGTGAGCTCGGGCAAAAAGAAAGGAAAGGTGAGAGGGAGACGAGAGAGAGAGAGAGAGAGAGAGAGACAGAGAGCGAACGATCGTAAACGGACGCGTATGGGAGGTTATCGTGAAAGCCGGCTGTTCTGTGAATGAAGCACCCACTCCGATTCCCGTCGTGCCATGTACAGTTCAGCCGACCGACGAACTTGCACGTATTTGCATTCGATTAAAGACCGTCTCACGGGTGCACCGGCCGGAGTCGATGCACTTTCGACCTTCCGCCAAGCTGTACGCTCCGTGTCGTTCCGTCGGCGTCGATCTTATCGATCTTATCGAATTTATCTTTCCACGCATCGTTCAACCACGGCTCGTACGCTTCTGTCTGCAAGTTATGCAACGCTCGCTAGTTTTTAACGCGAGGTTCTTCGAAATACCGCGCGATCGTCGATATTAAGATTTTGCTCGTAAAGTGACGTTACGGTGAAAAAAACCGATCTTCGACCGGGTCGATCTCTTTATAATTCCAGTGCGATACGTTTCCGTAATGCGTTTCCTCCGTAACGCAACCGATAGGTTACGCCATCTAATTTGCTTGCAATTGCCCTAGGAAAATCGATTGCGCGTACTTCGAGCGAAAATAAAAGGATATTTCACGATCGAAGTATCCAAGCAGGTGTCTCGTAACTCGCAACCATGGAAAGTCAGTGCACGTAACGTTCTTTGTTTCGCGTTTTCCGAAACGAATCGCCGTGACCAGTCGAAGGTTGTTTCTCAAAATAAGTCGTACATCGAGATAGCGATTTTAGAATTCACGTTCTATCGCTGTTTCCCTATCGAGTAGAAAGCAGAAAGGCGAATCGTGTGGGTCGCGCGAGTTTGCAGTAGGCGTGGTATCGAGGCGTTCTCCTCGAAAACATCGTTTCTCGATATCGCGCGGGACAACCTCTTCGTTATCCTTTCACGAAACGAGCGATACCCTCGTTGGAAAGAGGATATATCGGACCTGTCCGCTCCGATATCTTTACCGTTCTCCCATGGAAAGAGGAAGAAGAAGACACGGAAAAAGATCATTTTCCAATGACGAAACGTCGATGCGTGTGGAAAGGACAGCTTAACGCGTTTCGATTCCACCCAACCTGCCGCGATATCCTTGCAACGCGAAGCAGTGCGAATTGCAACATTGGACTACATAGCGAAATGTCACGGTATATCTGTATCTCGTTTCGATCAGTTAACCACGACTACCCTGCGGCTGTTTGCGAGTTTGCAGGGAATTCAACGGTACAAGAAAACGATAGAAAAACGTAGAAAACGTGGAAAATACGTCTATCGGTGGTTCTGCGAGGTTCTGCTGGACGAGTATAAGTTCTACTTAAATTCGACCGCTTCGTTTCTGCGTGTTAAAAATAACGCCAATTTGCATACATGTGCGCGTCTAATTACGATACCGTTGCAAGGCGATACAGCGCAAATCTTAACGTTTCGCAAATTATCATCGCCTGGCGTGGTGATCGAGCGATAAATCGATACAGTTGGCGCGATTGCGAGAGTCGGTGGAGACGGGAAACTGCGAAACGATACGTTTCGATCGGGCTAATTCGCCAGGATACTTTCGCCACGCGAAGCGTCGCGAGTCCGAATGTTCCGCGTCCTAGCACGGATTGGCGTTGGCGATCGAGCGATAGACGGTTAAATCGCGATTCGAACGCGAACGATTCCGAGGATTCGTCGAAGCGAGCGATATCCTGGTCGTTGGCTGAGCCGCTTAAGGAGTTGCTGTACGCGCTTTGCCGACAATAAAACCGGCACTTTAAAACTCGTTTAGCCGGCGCGCGTTCGCGAATAAGGATACCGGTGCAACCTGCTCCTGATTTTTGCTCGGTCCGTGTTCGGTGCCGCGGATCCTTCCGAAGAAAGGAAGGCAACAGAACAGAAAAGGAAAGGCGAGCGTCGAAAGCGAGGCCGAGTCGTGTTCGCGCGCGTGATATAACGCGACGTAATATCTGCGAGATCGCGGCCAGCCCCGGAGGAAACCGCTTCCCTTCCTTCGCTTCGATTACACGTTGCCAGCACCGGTGCCACGCCGCGTGCTGCCTTTGCGCGCCAAACTCCATGCTTCTGCTCTTGCTTCTTCCTTTCTTTATGGACTACGCGCCAAA
Organism: Bombus confusus; assembly: GCA_014737475.1. Lineage (NCBI taxonomy): Eukaryota > Metazoa > Arthropoda > Insecta > Hymenoptera > Apidae > Bombus > Bombus confusus. The sequence continues at coordinate 2,323,847 of JACXIV010000035.1, forward strand.
GATATACAATTTTTATGGAAACGAAATTTCGATCGACGAATCATCCACTTTTTTTTTATTCTCGTGCCCGTGCATCGGGTGCGTCGGAAAAGCGTAGACTATCGAAGCTTGCAACGACGCGCGAGCGATCGCGTATGTGTTTCCTGCTTTGAAATCCATCGTACGAGTACACGGTATCAACTAACGAGTAAATAGCTACGCGTCAAATTTACGTAAAACGATTACACACGCGCGAGACTGTTTCTTCTTTCGCCTTTCGTACGTACGTACGCGCTTCTGTGGCATCGTTCTGTCACGTTTTTTGATCAAACGCGTAACGTTACGCGTTTCGATCGAACATCGGGTAGTTCTTTATATTTTAAGTACATCGTACAGAGTCCCGTTGCATCGCCATTTCCATCGATATCGAAAGGATTAAACGGTTCTCTAGCGATTGAATTCGCTTATCCGATCGCGAAGTCTTATCACACACGACGTACTCGTAATCGCGGTACGATCAACAAGGCGATGGTTTTACGCGAAAGAATAAGTTCCCCCAATAAAATAATAAAATCACTTCCTTCTCGATTCTACCACGATTACTTTATTAGGAGGATTTGTATCTCCGTATCGAATCGCCTCCTTGCTAATTGCACCGTAATTACTAGGACGTTCTGTACGAACGGGAAATCCAGATAGTTGGGAAAACCAACGGATGGATTCTTATTGCACGAATCGTTTATCCCTTAGATTTAAACAAATTCTTTCCCGTTTCTTCTCCCTCGAATTAAACAATTTTCTTTCTTCTTTTCTTTGGCGAAGAAAACCGTTTCACGTTCGTACCGCGTGCTATAGAAATATTTGGAAGATTAGCGCCGTCGTGAGACTCGACCGTCGCGAACGCGCGTCGTATTCGCAAAACGACGCGTACGAGTGTTCGAATACTCTCGCGAGTCTGTGTGTACACGATGCTGGACGATTAATTTTGTATCATTGGTACCGACTAAGTAAGAAAGGTCAGCGTTCCATCTGTTTTCGACGAGAGCTCGAACGAGTCAGGTCTGGCTCGAAAGGCGGAACCATTGTGCGAATTCGCTGACGAGTCTATTCCGCGGCGCGAAGGTGTTGCGCGAACAATAGAGTCTGAATATCCCAGCGAGTAATAATCGTATGGATTAGCAGGTATCTCCGGTCATAGAAGGGGATCGAGCAGACCAGACAATCGGTCCTCGGTGTACTATTCGTTTGTCGGCCGACGTTTCGACCAATAGTCTCCGGCATCTCGATTAAAGCCCGTCCAGGCGTACGCTAAATTACCACCCGGCTGGTTTCTTACGCCGATACTCGTTCTCGGTTATAGCGTCGAAGATTTCTATCCATTGGCAGGATATTTTCCAAAAGCGTCGAGAAATATTTCTCGATAATTCAATCGCGCGTTCCAACTCTCCTGTGTATTTGTTGGCGATCGTTGACCCAGCGAAAGGAAATTGCGATTCGACACGCGCATTTATTATTAGACATTACGCATTACGATATTTCTCTTATCGCTTTTTCATTTCACGTCTCCGTGGAGTGGAAGTAGCAGGATCCTACGACAAACTTATCTTCCGTTAAAGTAAAACCTCGCGAAACTTCGCTTCCAAGCGCATTTCCCTGTCTTTCTCCGTCGATGATCCTGACAGCTGAACTAAATTATTCCAGCGTTTGTAACACGCCAACGTCATTTACCCTTTCAACTGCACAATTCCGGAACTCGTACAGATCCTTCTCGTATCACCGAGCTCGTTTTTCGTCTTATACGATCCGCGATATCGCGCTAGGAAAAAGGAGAAGAGGATCCGTGAAAGGAAGGACCACCCACGTCGCCCAAAGGACTCAAAAGCAAAACGGAGTTCTCTCGCAGCACGGCCGTCCACGTATATCTTTTTCGTGGTCGAAACGAAAAACGACACCGACAACGAAACTTCCCTCTGGCCCGTCGAGGCGAAAGGGCTGCTGCTCGACTGTTTGTTTTTCCCTTTAGCGGCTGCCGATGAAAAGCAAGCGCGAGAAAAAGGGGTCGCGGCTCTTTCAGCTCCTAATCGTGCCAGTTTTCGATTCAAGTTCGTCGATTGCCAATTACTTTGAACCGCTTGCCAGCGAAACAGCTCCATCTTATCAGGCGTACGTCACGCGTCGTTATCGCGATCGTAATGTCGCGAGATATTAAAATTTCCACGCGTTTTCTCGCTGCTTACGCGACCGAGACGGTTATCGAGTAAACCGGCCACGATTTTCAGCTTCTTTTCTCGCCATGTATGGCGTGGCTTGCAACGATTCGGAAATATCTTTGCAGCAGGCCCTGTTTAGGATATCTGCGTGGTGGAAGATCGACTCGATTCCATCGATTTTCGACTGCGAGGAAATTGAATTGCGACAGCCGGTGCGATTAGCCGGTAGCCCGATCTCGTATGTCGTATACGTCATTATCGCGATTATTTTGTAATAGGACGAAGTTGACGAAAGACGATGTTTCCAAGAAAATTACGAGAATGGGGGATTCATTTGACTTGGTGAGCATCGTGAGCCCTTCGACGAGCGCAGCCTAGCGTGCCGTGCGGATTCTCCGTGAATATAGATATACGAATACGTTACGATACACGGTAGAGAAAAGGTCAACGGTGACCAACGTCGAGGAACTCTGCCCTCGATGGCTAAAAACGTTAGAGCGTTGTTTAGAAAGAGTCGGAAAATCCGGCGAAAACAGGTTGACTCGATGTGTACTTTGAGTGGAAGCACAGATTGCACCGGATAAAGCGCGCGGTGAGCCATCGAACGCGTGACCAATTGGAAACTTTTCAGCGCACGTAGAATTTAAGCGGCGTGTTTAAAGAGCGCGTTCACCGGGGTTGATTTCACGAGATGATTTATCGTATTGGCGAAAACGCGAGAAAGACGGGACGGTGAATGGCATGGATTCGCGTGCCGTGACTCGCAAAGCGTTTTTCGTTCCCTCCACTTTGTCACGCGACTCTTCTTCGCTTTTTTCATCGTCACGCCAATAACGTTTTTCCCCCCCTGGTTTCTGTTGCAGGTAAGCATCCAAGCTCGAGTGTTTCACGGCGCCACGCAATTACGGCAAATTGCTGTTTGCCTCCGAGTATCAGCGGAGAACGCGGCTCTCGCTCGGAACTTTGGCGCGTAGCCGGTTTTTCCGCAGCTTTCCGTGACTGCAGTTCGCGTTGGTATCGGCTCCGTGTCCCGTTCCTCGACCGGCTGGACGAGAACGAGGCGAGTCGTAAGTCGACGGCACGTTGCAGGAAGCGCATCGCGTTCCTGGCCGTCGATGCGGATAATTTCATTCGTTTGTACTCGCTCGTTCGTCTCGTTCGCGCTCCGAGGCTGCTGAAATTAACGCTTTGCCGAACCAACGCGGACCTTCCTCCTATTTCACTTTTCCACGATTCTACGTACGTATTCCTTACCGCAACCTCCCATGTCTGCCGACTTTTCCGCAATTACCGAGGTAATAGTATTCCTCCGCGTGAACGTAATATTTGAATTATTTTCATAATTGTTATACTATATGTTTGATTTACGTTTGATTTACGTTTGCTAATAACGCTCACGGTGGTGATATAAGCGGTAAAAGTATGATTTAAACTGGAACGTGTAATGCGGCGTATTCGTCGTACGAACATTTTCCAAGAAACGTATACACATACAGGGTGGTTGGTAACTGGTGGTACAAGCGGAAAGGAGGTGATTCTACGCGAAAAAAGAAGTCGAAAAATAGAATAAAAAAATATAGAATAAAAAAGTCGGACAGGAAGTTAATAGGTAGGAAAACACTTCGGTCACATCGCAAGTGTTTGTCGACATAACGTCGATCGAGACGATGATCTACAGCGAGATCCGTTATAACGAGACGCGATAAAGCGCGCGCGAACCGAGCGAAAATTCAGTCGATTTTCTCGAAAACAAAGCCTCGAACGAAAAATTTTTATTCTATATTTTCGACTTCTTCTTTCGCGCAGAATCACCCCCTTTCAGCTTGTACCACCAGTTACCAACCACCCTGTATATGTACACGAAGTGTTTCTCGTTTGATTTATCTTCACTTTGGAATCTTCGAATTTAGGTAGAGTTCTAACGTTCACGATGCAATGGTACGCGCAGTAACAACACGATCGAAAATGAGCTACGACGCTGAGAATAATTCGAAGCGATACGCACATTCGCGCAATTGTTGTACGCGTCAAATCGATAACATTTTGTCTTCGACGTCGGTGATATTTCTCGAAGCGAAAGAAATACGACGATTCGATGCGAAAGTAGGGCAGAGTCATAATTTCCCTCGTTTCGAATTTATCTCGAAGATACGCGAAGCTTGGGATTTTACAATTTTCGCGCATTTTCCTCGGTGCAAGCGGATCGAAGAAGTTTCTCGACGATTCTGTCTCCGTTCGTATAAATCAGAGATTCGGGACGAAGGAAAGAACACGTTGGAAACGATGGGCAGCAGCAGACGGAATAGAAACGAGGCTTTAATTACTTAGAGTGACCCGCGCCTGGCGTTCCGGCGCCGCTCGGCCAACAACCCTTTGACAACTTGGTGTCGGTGTTGTTGAAATTTTAATCAACGCTCTCGCTCGTTCTCTCTCTACGACGCATAGAAGAGCCTCCTCCCTCGAGATAAAGCCAGCATAGCGCGGCGATAAGGAGCTCCGATGCGGAGAAGGGGTTGAAAGAACGCGCGAAGAAGACCAGCGGAAGCGCCTGTGCCTCGAATAGCCGATATCGATTTATTATTAAAATATACAGCGAGGGAATTCTCGCGTGCCACGAGCATCGCATGCCTTTCCATCGAAATTGTTTCGTTTTCGAAGCGTGCATCGGTCAACAGGCTTTTTATCTTGTCAAACACTCGGTGTGCGCTCGCGTTGATAAACTTTCGGAGGCCAAGAAAAATAAACCGACTCGAAGATTAACAGACACGGAAATAGGAGGTACGCGTTGGCCAAGATCATCGATGCCGATGGTCGTTCTCACGACGCGATTTCGAGAAAACGGCCGGAACATCGATCGCGACGATTCCACTAAACTCGCAATTTATCACCACATGTTACAATACGTACGCGACGAGGCATCTCGCGCTCTAATTTCCACTTGAATCAATATCGTAATATCTAGCGGGAAAATGTCGCGAGTAAGAGTGGAAAGAGGCTTCGTTTCGAGGTCGCTGGCCTCTTTTTACGCAAGAGGTGCATAGAGACTCGTTTCGCTCGCTAAATATATTTCGTGCAATTTTCTACGTGCCCGCAGTCCGAAGACGATTAACGCGTTACGATAACAGTAATTACGAAAATAATAATTACGCTCATACAGCGTCTGACTGTAGCTCGTAATCGTAAAAAGCTGTGTCGGCTGTTAAAGATCGTAACCAAGAAGGTAGCGTTGAACGAAAATATTTGCATGTTACGCGCGCGTTACACGCATCTGTGCGTTTCTGTGTCTTTAGATTTCAGATTTGAATGCATCAAAATCTACTTATACTTTCACATGATGGACAGAGGGTTCGCTACGGAATAACGATTGCCTCGTCTCGGTGGGAAGTCGATCGTGCCACGTTTTCTAGTCGAATTAACGCCGCGAAACCGGCATCGATCAGGCGACAAAACACTCTCATCCGGTGGCCGTGCCAGCGGCGTGTGCACGTGGTCGCGTCAATGTTTGATTTACAAATCGAACGGTAATTCGTGCATTCTCCGGGCTTGCCCTAGCAGAACGCCGGCATAAAGGACCGCGGAATCTCCGAGCCACCCCCATAGCAACTTTGTCCCCCTCAGGGAAACCCCTTTGTGTTTATACAGCGGTCTTGCTGCTGGTTTTGCTCGCTATACCTCGTGGCAGATCGATGCGATACCTTGAAACGCGGAATCGTTTCGTTTTCACGATTGTCCGTCGTAAAGCCTAACGATCTCGTAGCGCGCAGCACCTTCTTTCGAACCTGCCGCCGTTTGTCAAGCGCGTCGTACCGGTCGATGGACGATTCCGATAGAGTCGTTTCGCCTAAATCCGAAAGACTCGGCCCCGTCGCTTATAAGGAACATGTTTCGAATTTTTGTATCTTCGGACGCCTCGCAGTAAACTTTCTTAACGAGAAAACATTCACGCGAGTGTTGTTTAAAATATGTTACGAAAGAGATTGAAGCAGATCGAGTAGAAATTAGAACGTTCGTTCCCGAGAATCGTTCCTATTCGCGAGAGCTGTCCGTTCGTTTCAGCCAGGCTCGATGTTCGTCGCTTTCGTCTGCGAGATATCTCGGAAACGAGCGAGCGAAGCGCGCTTTGATTCGATATGGAAGAGTAGCGTAATTCGATCAAAAATTTCGCGAAAAATTACGCGCTGAGGTCACGCGGCAGAGGGTGAAAAAGATTTCCCTCGACGGTGTTCAATTATCGACACCCTTCTCGAGTAAACAGACCGGTCGGCGATTTCAACGCGCTGGTCGAAAGTTCGGACAACGGAGGACCCTCTGCCTCGAAATCATTCCCCTAATTAATCCCCATTTAGCGGATCAGTTTGTCGAAGCTCGTGACGAGGGCGGTATGGAAATTAGTCGCGTGGCGCGATTGCTTCGTGTCGTGCCATTCCTTCCTCTCTTTCCAAACGTTCGATCCTTCTCTCGAGATAAACGCGTAACTACCGGTAAAATAACGTCACCAGGAGGAAGAAAAAAAAAAAATGCTTCCGGCTCGACGATGTATCGCGTTCGTGGCGAATAGAAAGATATGTAAAGTAGTTGGCGGAGGATTGTCGGCGAGGTAGCGACATTGTAGGCAACTCGGTGGTATGTTTATATCCCGTAGCGATCGACTTTCGAACTGCGATGTGCTACAGTTCGTGTGAAAAGCGTTTGAAAACAAAGCGTAGCATATGGCCAGACGTTGCGTCTTCCCAAGCACGGTACACGTTCGCAAGCGTAAATAATAAATGGTTGCGTGTACAGGCGCATTAACGAGCTCCTTTGTTCCATTTTTCTCGAAGATATAATAATCGAGGTAAAATCCATTTACGAAGTATAATGTTATGCCACGAAGCGTTTATATTATCCATTTGAAGCACGTTCCCAGTTTTATGCCACCTGCCGACTAAAAGGCTATACTTTAGTCCATTAAAATCCCGTTCGCGCAAAGGGGGAAAAAGAACTGCAGGTTGCCATTTTTCCTGCGACTGTTATTTTAAATCCGTTCGCGTTCAATCGTACGAAAATCAAAATCGCGACTTGCTCGTAGTTTTACGCAGCGTTACGCGTATCCGTGCGCGTATAAAATATCGAACCACCGGGACGGAATGTTCAACGAACAACGCCGATGCGTCGTCGCGTCGTTACCTCGTTTCCGTTCGCGCAGGTAGAAGACAACCGATCGAGCAAACGAACAACACCGCTTGGCGATCGAGCGAATCGAGAGCCGCGCAATTTCCAGCGCTATTTAACCTCGTTGTTGCGCGAACGGAGGCAACAACGGCCTGTTATATATATATATATATTATTCTTATACTTAAGAAGATAAATTGGCACGGCTCGATTCTCCCAAATATACGTTTCACGTAGGACGATCGGTCGACCGTGTGCAAACATCGTCGAGTGCCTTCGAGTGCTCAAGAATGCTTCATCTCGAAACGACCTTAAAGAGAATTTTCGCTTTCTCCGCTCCGGTATTTGCTACACCTTCTCGAGACTCGTCCATCCCAAAGAAACTACCCTCGATCGACTGTGCAAGTCCTTTATCCGTGAAACTCGAGGCAGGTGAGAATTCCCATAATTTTCACCGCGTCGTTCAACGACCCCGCGTCTTTGGAATACGTTCCGACACGCTCGCTCGTCGGCAAACATGTTCGCCGGCGATATGCGTACACATTTTATGATCGTTGTATAATTTTCTCGTGGACGCTGCTTCCACGAATAACAACGTCGAACGGTAACGCGGTGGAAGGCGTGATTGGAGAAACGTCGCGAGTAACGCAATCGCTCTGTTTCCATCGATTCTCGGTAACGAAATCGAGATCGCTGAGATAGGAAGGAGAATCGATCGGTCGTCGTTTTGATCTATGCTGCGTATTCGATCAATTATACCCTGTTATATCGTATTTTCGGACATATTTGTTATCCCGGCTGCTTTTCGAGTACCTGTGTATCCAACAAGTCAGGTAGCGGCAGCCCTGTTTTATGGCTACGAGACGCGATAAAAGAAAAGAAGGGTCGCGGATTATTTGACTATGGGTAGGTTTCTTGACGAAGGGTCAAAGAGTACAAGACAGATTTTGGTAAACCAGCTGTCCCAGGTATACTTATGCACGGCAATATGTCCTACGTTCCTATCCTCTGTTTACGACACGGATATTACAACTTAACTGCGCTTCTTCTCCGCTCTTTTACCTGACATTCCCAATGGTATAGCCAAAATCCAGCGCTTGATCTTCTTACGTTGCGCTTCGAGTAGACGGAGCCGATCGTTCTGACTTTCATTCTCTGTGAGCCGTTCACCAGGCATACTGTGCGAAACAGTGTCGAGTTTTAAGAACGATCGGGAAACGCTGCACCAAAGCGACTAACTCGTAGCGTGGCTATTTGTTTTCGCACGTGCGTCGGTGTTGGTCGCGCGTGATTTACGCGAAGAAGCGACGCGAGTGACGGATAAACGGATCGGTGAAAGGGGACCGGAGGGGAAAAAAGTAGGCGAGCGGAAGCGATCGCGAGCGACCGGAAACGCGGTTGCGTTACGTCAAGCTAGAAACGAGCGAACCGCGTTGCATTAGTCGGAGTGTGCTCGTCGTTACGCACGTGCGTGCCCGCTCGTTGTGCGCGCTCCTCGCGCTACTTCCATCGCGTCTTCTCTTTTTTTCGCTGTATTCCTCTGCGCCTCTCTTTTTTCTCTGCTCGCAGCCCTCTACCGCTGCTCTTGCTAGCGCTCCGCTTCGCTACGATCTTTCAACTAGCAGCGACTAGCCGAGCTACGCAACGCACGCGTTCGAAACGTGCGTGCCTCGTCCGAGCTGCCGTGCCTTGCCACCGTGTATACCCGGTGTCTTCGAAATTTTTGGATCGTTTTGGACGTTTCGGAAACGATAGGCTGGATGCAAATGAGAATCGTAGGTCTTCAACGACTCGGAGGCGTATAAAATTTCGATTTTCTTTCGATTCGTCGACCACCGCCACGCGTGTATCGTCCCTATGAGCCGCGGTTCTCTCTCCTCGTTATTCTTCGGTTCGCGCTTTCGTTATTTAACCGCGTAATTGATACGCAATCTGTGAAAAAGTAACGTTGAAAGCTTCTGACAAAACATTACATAAATGTACGTTTCGAGACAAATTTCGATAAGCAACGTTCGTTATCACCTATCTACTCTACCGATTCGTGAAATTGATTGCGTGGCTTTCGTGCGTGGCGTATCCGTTACTGGAGGAAAATGTAGCAAACGGTATCGAAGAAATCGCTACGCACCGATCCGACGTGTTAATTAAATCGCTCAACGAGCGCACGCTTGGCGAAAATTAGCGAGCGTGCTGTCGCCTCTTCTCTGATTTTGACTAAACGAAACTTCGAGAAGGAAAGTTTCCAGCCGGTCTGTCCATTGCTTTCTCCGAAGTATTCGCTTACTTGGTCAAAAATCTCCCCAGACAACGACGATAACCTTCCGTCGGGTAATTGTCCTCGGAAATTACCGCCGTAAAGACTCTTTACACGAGTACACACCGTTAGGTCTGTTCGGTGGAAAGACAATGCCGCGGATATTTGCGTTCCAATTTTAGCCCGAGAAATTCCGGACAAATTTGTCGGGGCCCGTTCGAGGTATACAACTTGTTTCCCGTTCGGCCGAGAGCCGGTCGCAGGTTTTTCTACCTGAGGCTGGCTACGCGCAGGGTGAGTCAACGCGTACCAAACTGCGGAGAAGGGAACGCGGATCCTATGGGACACCGTAGGATAAACGGACCCTCTCAGTCACCGCCACCCCTCCTAACCTTCCCCTGGCACGTCCCCCGACTCTCCTCGCCGCAGCCATTGCTAAGAAACCCTCTTCACCCCGTCACGTACGCACCTCGAAGGGACCCCTACAATTCGGTTTCCATTCCAGTCGTCCTCGTGCCCCGCTATGGGATAGATACGCGTCGAGGGGTCGTGTCGACGTGTCTACGATTTTCTAGCATCGACCTAGCGTCCCTGCTCTCCGGCACAGTGTTCCTCTTCGTCCGCTGTAATGTCGGTCGCGATAGTTTTGCTCGTTCTCGTGGTGCTTCGCGAGCAGTGTTTTTTTTTTTTTTTTAAGTATTTTCTCTAATTAACCAAGGAAGAAGACACGTTGGATATTTTGAACTTCGCGACTCGTCCCGCTCTTCGAAGAGAGTCGCTCTACGTCGCTTACGCTTGCATTCGTTGCCTCGGTTGTGTTTCTGGTGCTTCGTGAACGCTACTTTTCGCCATAGATATTCTTTCCGCTTAATCAACGAGGGATAATCGCTATCTGCTCCAGTTGACGAACGAACGACGTGGTTATTACTTTTCTCGATTCGCCTAGGACACAATCGTTATTTTCTCCAACCGACGAACCATACGATGGATATCTCTTGCAGGTAACGAAGGATACGCTCGATACCTTGGATTTTGTGACTCGAAGCGTGATTAAGATTGTGTTCCTTCTTCGTCGTGATCGTGAAAAAGGTGAACGAGTGCGGCGGGATTGCAAACGCTGTGCCCGCGGTGGTCGAGGCGTAAAGGTTTGCGCGAAACACGTGACAGCGAGGTTACGAACGAAACGCGTGGAACACGTTGGAAACGGAGGTCGATGCACAGGGAGGCTCGTCTCCTGCGAGTTTCCACGATTTCCACCCTGTTGATGGATGACGAGAGCCAGCTGTTTCCGAGAAGGGTGAACCATTTCGAAAGGTTGCCACGAGTTATTGCGTCGATCGATCGCGCCACATAAAAGGGTGGACGAAACGAGCTTCGTTCCTTGATGCTCGCGTCGCTTGCCGACGATAGAAATCTGCCAGGATCGTCTAGGATTGTGGTATGGTTTTCAAGTACGTTCTATATACTTCTAAATATATGCATATATATACTTATTTTTATCATCGTTGTAGCAAAGCAACGCGCGGGTCGTGAATTTCCACGAACCTAATTTAGGTCGTGCGATCTAGACGTATGACCAAACGTGTTTGTGATCAACGTAGGAGCGCGCGTATCGACAAAATTCGTCAACGTAAACACGATATTGTAAACAGAGATACGTACGAACGAATCGTTACAATTGACAATAGCTGTTCGCCGGTTATTCCTTCCGATTCTTATCAGTCAACTAAAGTGGAAAAGTCGTTTCCGTATCTGATTGTTCCTTCCTCGACGTACAAAGACGAGACAAAGACAGGAAAGAGGAACGTGACGCGTTTAATGTTGTCGCTTTATGGCTAAAAGAAGTAGAGGATAATTTTACTAACACGCGGTTGATAAGATAGTAGATTTTCAAACCGCTGCCCTACGGAAAACGTGGAATTTGTCCGTAAATAGACACAAATAAATCGCATATGTTCGTCATAGGCATACGTGCTCTTACAAACCCGAGTTACGCTCGATTAATTCGGACAATAGCGGTGCACCTACGAGTTCGCACAATGGAGTCTCGCCGTGAGTGCGTAAACCTGAGGCTCGGCCTTAAGTTGCTCGTACGAACGAGGTATTCTACCGTAATTTGCAAATTCTCCGACGAAAGAACGGCGACTAAATTTTGAGAAATGGACAAAGAGCGAAAGCTGTGGTTTGTTGGCGAAGGATTAAGCGGCGGATGGGATTAGAAGGGGGGGGGGGGGAAGGATTTCGAAGGAAAGCAGAAACCGTTCGATCGTATTACCAGTTAACTACCTACGAGTTGCTGGACGTTCGATCGCGTTCCACCGACGTGCCGGAACAATGCACCGCCGTACCCTCGTTTTTCCAACTACCCTAAACCAATAAAACTCCACCCCCTCCGTATCCCGAGCCGAATCTTCCTTCGGAGCAGTTTTAAGGAAGTGCAGCTGTTCCTCCTCGTCTCTGGCTTTTTTCTATTTTTACCAGCATCGCGCCTGCCCTTTACAATTTCTCCGAGAGCAGCCATGTGCTCGAGCATGGACGAAACGGAGTTGGAGCGGTAGCGTTTGGCAGATGCGACGATTTCGACGTTCGCACCGAATTTCCTGAAATCGTTAAGCCTCGCAAGGTTCGATATCTCTTTGTTGTCTGTTTGCGCGTTGTTCGCGGAACGTGCGATATTCCTCGCTCGATCGAACAAGCGGCACCGTTTCCCAGCAATTCGAGCAAACCGACAAAAGTCAAGGATAACTAACTCAAAATCGAGTTACGTAGTTTGCTACTAATTTGCGACGAAATTGTTTTAATTAGCCACTAACGAGATCAACTTGCCGAAAATAAATATATAAATAAATAAAATCGACCAATGTTCGTAGCGACGAACTTTGTACTTTGGAATATGAAATTCTTTTACCACGGATGAACGTGGAAAGCGAAATCGTTGTACATCTTTATTCGTAATCGCGAGATTACTTTGACGATACCGTCGACGTATTTTTTGAGACTTTTTCGACGAAAATGACGCCAGACGCGACTACGTTTGAATAAATTCGAATCGCACCGGTAATACGTAATTAGTCGAAGCTGCTCGAACATTGCGCTTTATTTCGACCGTGTTCGATGCTGCTCGCTCTCGTCTTCAGAGAGAAATCCGTGTGTGATTTCGGTACATGGCGTGAAAAATAGGAACGAAGAAAAGAAAGGCTAGTTCGAGGAAGTGTACTCGGAGGAAGCAAAAGATGAACAGACGGCAGGAAGATATCCATCCTGTGATCAGGTTTAGCGTGCTTGGATATTCAAGGGCTATCTACGATCTTCCGGGTCCTGACCCCGTGTAATTCTGAATTCGAGGCATGCCCAGACCATGGATACGAAACCGAGGAAACGTAACTTCCTTTCTCTAAGCAGTCGTCGTGCGTCGCCACCGTTATTTACTGTATTGGCAACGTGACTCGGATCGACTGCTCGACGGCGTGCTATCGCGTCGTCGAATTTCGTTTCTCGATTCGCAAACAGAAATTCCTTGCCACTTTCTATCGACGCTTTTCCTCTTTTATCCGTTTAATTGATATTTAACTGCTCGCTGGATAAACGACTTCCTCGCACGAGTTCCTTTATCCTAATCCGATGGTATACAGAATCGCAAATTGCAAAGTAAATTCTAGGACTAGTTCTTTTAGCGTATTTGTAGCACAACTGCTTCCCTCTACTCTCACATTTACGAAGATTATTATTATTATTTTTATAAATACGACTAAAGACAACTCACAATTTTTAGCTTTACGATTGACTTAATTTAAGCGCAACTCGTATCTTTAGAAACACGACCAATGAAACGCAACGCGACCAGAGATTCGTTTCGTACGTTGAATCCGTGGCGAGTACTGGGGCTTTGCACGTGTTTTGTACATTTTTAAACTTTCCATAAGTGCACAGAAATCGGCGATCTAATCGCCAGCGTGTCCTCCGTGTCAAGGAGCGATCGCGCTCGAAAGGTAGAATCGATCGTTTTCTGTCGATTAGATAGAGGAGAACGCGAGCGTTAGGGGATTAGAAGGGATCGAACTATCGCGAAACACCCACTTCGCAAATCTTTCGCGCTTTTCCCTTTCGTTCTACCTTCTTTCTCGTTTTCAATCGGATACGTTCGTTGTCCTTCCGAGAGGCACAACCGATATTTGCATAGCCGGCAGGCTAATAAATGCACGGGTTCGTTCCCCTGTCACGAGTCACGGATAAAGATCTCCTCTCTCTGCTTTCTACCCTTTATCTTTGTTTCTCTTATCCGTGTCACAGTTTCGGCGAAATAATCGTTCCTTCTTCTTCTAATTTAGGAGGATTTTTTTTTTTTTTTTTTTTAATGATAAGTACACTGAAACATCCGTATCAGCTGAGAATGAGCTTTAAAATCCTCCGCGGGCAGCAACGGACGGTCGATACTTTCATCGTTGACGAATTTTCTTTCTTCGGGAACGACACGCTCTTCTTTTATCGATATTCATTCGGATTTCAGGAATATTCATTCGGTTCCGGTATTAAACCATCGTTTGGACGAATCAGTCGACGAACGAACTACTAAATCGTTACGACAGCTAACAGCTAGCAATAAGATAAAAGAATAACAGCGAGATGCGAAACGAGACGAAAGAAAAGAGATACGCGTTGTAAGAAACAGCGTACGTTGGGTATTTTATGGATTTTCGAACGCGAGAACGTGTTCGTTGAATGTTCGCGATGCGGATAAGTGGAGATTAAACGAGACAGATCGAACGGAGGGAACGTCGGCGAAGATCGAACCGTGGATTTAAAAATTGTTTGTTTAATCTTTTCGAAACACGGCATACCAACCACACGGAGATTTTGCTAATAATCTGCCGTCTCTTCGTTTCTCCTTCGAACGCGAAATGTCTCTCGATATATTGTTTACGCATTTACGCGGAAGGGTGGAAAATTAAATCGCAAGTGGCTCTCACGCACGATTGCACTTTTGCATCGATGGAGGCTAGGAAATCGAGTTAACGAGCAATTCGTCGCTAACGACAATTGTACGAGGAAACGTGTTTATTCGCGTGTGATTAACTACACGCCCACGCTCGCGACTATTCCATCGAGAAGAGAGGACTGGAAATATCGCGCGATCCACTTGCGCATTTTCCAAACGACCCCTCGTCTCTTCGCGGCTGCCGATCCCTCGTTTACGGAAGAATCGCACGACTCTTTGTTAGAGTCCGTTTGTAGAACTCGTTGAGCGAAACCTTCTTCCGGGCTGCGTATCGTTTTGCGGTTTGAAATGCGGTTTCTTCCCTCGTCCGCGTTCCAACTGTTACCAGTTAGCCAATGCGTCAAAAACCTGATGCGCGTCGTTCGCAACAGGAACTAGATTCTCACCTTACGAGACCTTGAATTCTCCGGCTCTCTGATCCACGCCACCGACCCTGCTCCTCTTGTCACGTTGCAACGAAACGGGAGAAAGTTCGGCCCGTGCTTCCGAGTAATACCAGTGGCTGGTAGAAATGAAATTTGAGGCACGTTACGCGCAAAGGGGACGAGTACGCGCAATATGGAATCTCCGAGGTTTGGTCATTCGTACGCTCGGAAGGTACATTCCACTTTCTTGCGCGCAGCCCAGTTGAAGAGAAAAACTCGAAACTTGAAAGACGACCGATACTCGCGAGACTGAGCAAGAAGTTTCGAACGAACGTAAACATTGTTGCTTAGGTTAGGGCGTATATTAGAACCCCCGACGAATTAGTCGCGCAAGTAATATTTTCAAATCCGTCGGTTTAAATCTCCTGCGCTCTTTCGCCAGCATTTCCAATATCTAGCGGATGTACGAATCAGCGACTCTAAGATCTCACATTTAAAATTTCATCCCCCGTAACGCTGGAATTTCTCGTGCATCGACCGTCGCTACCCGAAAAGGCGTTGCAAGTTCCCCCGCGAATCGGCTGGCTCGAACGCGATCGGATTCCGATCGAAGCAGAGATCGTGCACGCGTGGATTCGTCGATTCTTGACGCGGGTCTTCCGCATCACCTGCCCGTCCCTGGCACGCTGAATATCCCGGCCAATGGCAAGGTTCGTCCTGACGACAATGAACTTGCGCGGAAGTTTTGCGGCAGGGGCGGCAATGGGAGGGGTTTACGGACTGCTTCTCGAACCCACGGAGTAATGACACCGCCGCTTCCTTCCTCCCTTCCAGATCCCCTCTCTCTTTCTCCTTCTCTGCCTTGCAAGTCCATCGTTGCTTTCGTCGTTGCTTTGGTCGGTCGGCGAGTCGCAGCGCGCGAAGTTTGGGACAAGGTTAGTGTGTCGAGCCGAAACATACTCGATTTGGCGACCCACGAGCCTGTTGGATACGGTAGAGGCACCGAAGCCTGCGATGCCATCGCAGAGAGAGAGAGAGAGAGAGAGAGAGAGAGAAATAGTAGGGGGAGAGGAGAAAGGGGCAGACCGGAATAACGTGTTTACAAAGAAAGGGCCATCGAAATCGAGCTTGATAGTCCTTTTTGCGGGAGACGCGCGAGCTGCGCGCGATAATTTTGCCGCGGCGCGATAATTATTTTCCCGCGGGATTTATAGCCGCGATTAATTTAACGGCGACCGTGTCGACCCGTTCTATTTGTCTATTTATCAGCGCATTTGCCGGGATTTCCATCGGCAATTGATAATCGTAATGCCTGCTAGACAACTTTCTTCGGAGATTAAGACCGATAAACGAAGTAATGAGATTTCGTAAGAAATCAACCGTTCGATCTGACAGGATATACTCGGCACCTGCGTTATTTAGCACGGAGCTGCAGGTTCGCGATCGGCCCCACCATCGTCGAGAGAAGCGTAGAAACGAATACGCTGTTGCTTTAGGGCCGATCGAATCTGTACACGCCGCGTTCTGCGAACGAGGAAGGAAAATTGCCCGTTCAACTCGTCGAAACCACGGATCGTCGATTTTTAGCGTATCGTGCGACGATAGCGTTAAGAGCTGACGAGGATGTCTCCACTCGATCCTTCGAACGGACATACCGGCACCGTATACCGGTATTTCGCTAGGTTTCCAGGAAAAGGGCATTGATATTCTGAAATGGTAATCGCCAAAAATCACGAACGCTGGAAGAAAACGCGCGACAAAAATTCTTCCCTCGATGTACCTGCGACATTCGAATTCCATCGATCGCTGCACACAGTTCGTGGAAGGTGTAATCTTACTGTTGCGAGAGCACGCAATCGCAGTCGCGTATCGCTTCGGCCGACCAACGAACGATGTGCATCGTCGTTAAAATCTCTACCAAAATCCCCGTCTCCTCTCCTATACGCTAACGTCTCCATTCGAAACGCCGACTAACGAGATTCTTGCGCAGGAACAAACGTTGTTTGTCCCAGAGGCAATTTGTTGGCGAGCGTCGGTCGTAAAACGGCGGGCAAGAATTGCGAGCGGTACCGCGGAAAAAGCGCGGCCTCGGTTCATTTTGAACGAGTTATTACGCGACTCGGCCGACCGACTTATCTCTTATCTCTCGTTGATTGGTTTATATAGCTCGTGTCGAGTTACCTTGTACGTACAGCGCATAAACGGGCTTTTTACGCTCGTGACACGCACACGAATACGTACGTGCGTCGGGTTCGAGAATGTCGTTCTGCGGCTGGCTCGCGTGTTCCCACATTTTCGATCTTACCCGAGCTCGCCACTATATCGCGTTGCCACGATACGCGACCGTGTCCGAAGAAAGCACGCTTACGTCGAAATCGTCGATTTTCACGGTTCCTGTAAACCGTGAACTTTCGATTTTTCTACGCGTTGCGCGCGCCTCCGTTCCTAAGTACCGAGCACGTTCGCGGCAGAAGAGGTTATCCTTAAACGATTGGAAAATTATCGGGATCTTCGGCAGTTGCCGTCTACCGTCTGGTTCGAAAGTTACGTAAACGTGGACGAAGACCGTAGGATTGTAAGACGAACGAAGAATTCAACGTTCGACGTTGTAATGGAAATCTGGTCTTTGTATACGGGTTGCTTCGACAACACGGTGGTGACATTGGTGGAAAAATAAATGGAAAGCGTAGCAGAGTAGAGCTTTTGCGGTTGCTTATCGAGCGTACTTAAACTTGGCTAATTGCAGGCTACGTACGAGTGGCAGAAAACAAATGGCAGAAGATTATACGGGAAATAGATCAATAATGTAAAACAAAGCGTTTCTGTTTTAGGCCTTGCGTTCGAGGAAATAAAGTTTGAACGCGCTTAGTTGAAAAGTTTCGCGGTGCTCGCACGTAATAAGTTTCCAAATTTACTTTTCTCGGAAACAGAGCGTCCTACGAAAAAATTCTATTCCGCGCGTTTTACTTGTTTTCGCATGTACAGCAACCTCCAGTCGATTATTTATTCTCGTTCGGTTCCGAACCAGCCAAGTTCAAATATACTCGTTACTCTACATCTTCCGCAACTGTATAATAATATTCGGCTTCTTAATTATTTTCTACCAATCGCGTCTACCGTTTTCGTCGAGTCTGGTAGTCGTGATTTTAAATCGAATTTCGTTAGAACTCGAAGATATTAAAATTATCTGGATAATCACGCCTTATCGGTTGCATAATCGCGATTACGCCTTTGATTCTAGCACATCGGATAACCACAGAGAGCGAGGCTAAAATTAGAAAGTCAACGAAAACCGACTTTTCGTATTTTCCTCGCGCGATGTTCACGCGAAACCACGCGACACACGGAGAAAAGATATACGCGGAGCGGTGCAGTAACCGCGGTCGTATGCAGAGGAAAGCGGAAAACACTGCGTTGTTCGCAGCTTCGAACCGAGCAACGTTCTTTGGAGCAACTCGGTGAACTCAGCGGAACGCAGCAGTAATGCCTCGACTAACGGAGATTCGTTCGGCGAAGGAACGCAGCGTTTTTCACTCGCTGAACGCGTGAGCTTCTAGAGAAACGCATTCCGTTGGCGACCGGTGTGTTCGCGTGTGTACCGGTTAAATTAGCGCTAACGACTCGGATTAACTTTCCCGGCGTTGCGTCAGGAAAGAAACCACGGCTGGTTCTCAAGGAGAGAAACAAGCCAAGCCCCCGCGATTACGCGTACGTAGCGTGGCTTATCTGGCCGGTTCGCGCAATGACTCTGACCTTACTTTTAGCGGACGCTGCATCTTTCACCGCGAACGTTTGCTCTGGCGATTCTATTTGGTTGCATAATAAGTTCGTTCGTTCGTTCGTTCGTTCGTTCGTTCGTTCGTTCGTTCGTTCGTTCGTTCGTTCGTTCGTTCGTTCGTTCGTTCGTTTGTGTTGCATTTTGATAAGCACCGCGCAGAAACGCTATTTATGTTTGACGGAGTGAAAATGGCTACGTTCAGCGGGAGAAAAGGCAACGCGAATCTCCAGTAAAAAGAAATATTTCGTTATCACACGTACGACGCGTGTTCGACATTATAAAAATATTTACCGCGCTATCGATATCTCGATATCGATAGTTCCGATGGTTGGTTTTATTCCGAACTGATCGTTGCATTATTCAAAGAATGCAAATACGCGTACCTCCATTTTTTGTTAAACGGAGAAGTGCTTTCGGACTACGAATTAAATAATTCGCTCGACGTATTTAGTTAAGTTGGTTATCCGTAAGAGATAAAGGAAGAAACTAACGCATGCATATATGGTTGGTCGAATGAATCTGGTACGAAAGGGTCAGGATGTTCGACGCCCCTTCGAAGAAACGCGATCAAACGTATTACAGAGTCTGGTATTCTGCTCGATAGATAAAAGCCCGTTGCGCTATGTGTTATATCTTTCCCAAACGTTGTAAGCGAAAGGCCGTAATTAAGAGAAATTGTTTTTCAATCTACGCGCTGCTTTTTCCCGGGAATAACTGACAAAGGCGTACGATGGCCGTGGAAGAGAATGTTTGCCACGGCAAAAAGGTCAATTTTGTAGGGTGGCATCGCGAGCTCTCGAGAGACTACCCTCCACACGGTCCAAGTTATTTCTACCTTCGTAAAAGGATTAAGTCTCGCCCTTCGTTTTCCCCGGTGCTTTCCTATACACAGCCACCTTTGTATCTCGTTTCAGCATTTCCCTACCAGCTATCCGGCTTGCATCCCCCGGACTTCTCACCACACGCACATTGTCCGGCATATATTCCCTTTCCGAGTCCGATATAAAATTTAATCGTTGCTCCGTCCCTCTCGTAGACGCGAACTTACACTCGAATCGTTAATCGACTATCATCGAATCAACTTCCACGCATTCACAGAGATAGAATCTAAGCAGAGCTTTTTCTATCCTCGATGATATCTTTGCATATTTGAAAAATGTCGCTTCGCGTTCGTCGACGAAAGGGTTAGCGAGCGAAAACCACCTTCCCAGCCAAATCTTGTCGCCCTTTCTCCGTTCGTCGATAAATTCTTCGCGAGATTCCTCGAAACGAAGGTATTTCGCATGAAACGTGCCAATAACGGGACGATTTTCGCGAGTTCGGTTAGGAGGAAGGCAGAAGGATAAAGGGGGCGTAGAATGGAAGGGTCGTTAGAAGGAACGGTGATTAAACGTTTACGAGAAGCTTTTCGAGGTCGTTTCGACGCCCCTCTGCGCCCTCGCTTCTTCCCGGATATATTCAAATCGGTCTTAATGGCGAGGACACACGCGAGGTTCCCGCGTGCCCGGCGAAAAGTCGGCGAAATCGCGCCCTGGCTGCCGGTTTCCTCTTTTCGGCCGTCCTTCTTCTTCCACGAAACCTACGAAACTCATTTCCAGCAGACTCGCGAGTCTCGAGTCACAATCCCATCCGGTAAACGGGGAAAATGGTAATGGGCTGGACGTGACGCGGGAATAATGAAAAGTTCCTCGTTTTCCTTGTTTTCAACTTTAGATCCTCCAGGCTCTATTAACTGTTCCCATCTCATAGAGGATTGATGAAATGGATCAAAAGTGGCGTGTCCGTAAGCTTCTCACGTTCTTCGCTGGATTTTCAATTTTAACACTTAAGTACAATCGAGATTGAATTAATGGTATATTTAAGTTGCAATTTAATAGCGTTATATTAGTGCTACTAGCGCGAGTAACTGGTACGTTGGTACATCGGTATTGGTATTGTTGATTCACGGCATTTGTAGGCTAGAAATACACCCTCTGACGCGTATTCGTCTAATAACTTTGCTTGTCCCATCTTTCGATCGACCACCTTTCCAGTACCAAGTTTCATCTGCAAGTCGTAGCGCTTCGATTCGTACGCAAAGATTTCGCGGATAAACTGATATTTCGAAAGCCGAACTGTAGAATCGATACCACTTAACGTCAGCTTTCAAAGAACCAATAGACGCAGATCGATTTCGTTTCGCGATTTAGCAAAAACCTACCGAGTATCCGTTAAATTTCGCTTAAACTCGCAGCTACGGACAGCCATAACGTAACAGAGCTACAGCGAGTGCAGTAATCTGCTCGCGAGTGAAATGTTTCTCTACTTCGAAAATTCCTAACAGTAAAGATTTGTCCGGTTGTCGATCGTTATTTGGAAGTCTGGCGAGTCGCGTGGGCATCCAGACGTTTCCTAGAAACGCGTCTCCGTCCGTTATAACAGGTTACCTGCGCGAAGCTCTCGTGGACCGCGGATACTCGCCGCTCGTACGCCCACCTCTCTCTCGCTGGCACACCTGTGTATTCTCCCCTACCCACTATCCGTGATTCCGCTAACGGTTATCCGCCGAAAGTGAGATTCTCCGTCGTTACTGTCTCTTTCCGCCGTCTCAGCCTTTCAACGAACAATGGACAATGAGTAAGACGCGCGAACGTAGAACGAAACGCGTGCCAAAGGAAATCGTTGCGCTTTAACGGTGTTACTGCGTATTTTCAGACGCATTTTTAACCTGTTAGCCGCGAGCAAGGCGCATCAACTCGTTAATCAGAACGCAACGAGCCGTATTTTCCATCTCTTGCGGCAGAGTGGTTGCAAAATTCAGTCGCCAACCGATCTTCGTTTAATCTTCCCTTTGTTCGATCTGGAGATCGAACCAGCGTCTCCCTACTCTCTTCGTAATTTAAAAACATACTCGCTCGTCGCGATAGCCAGGCCTTCCATCCTTCGTTATTTTGCATCGAAACATCGCCGCTCGCGCATAAAGCGGCGTTAAAATCGGTAGATCGACAGAGACACGCACTTATCGCGTCTTTCTGCCGCGATCTTTGTATAAAAATTTCTGGTTAAGGTTATGACTCGGTTATCGAGTTACATACACATCGCGGTCATGAAATACGATCCTTTGTACGTTTCATCGTCATCGCGTTATAAAAGAAAGGCAAAAATGCTTTATTCCATATTGCCAGCGGTCGCTGGAAAATTTGTATTCGCTGCACGAATAGAGGGAGGCGAGGCGCGATCTTTTATTCCTATTCGGTGGCTCGAAAAACCGGGCTGCGAGACGAACTTCGGGGTAGAGGGAGGAACGAAAGTCAGCTTGGACCGGCGGAGCCTCGACAAGATTCGGCTTTCAGGAAGAGCCGCCACGAAATACCGGGGGCCTGGATTCCCCTCCCACAGGAAGAGCTAATGCGACGATAAAGTGTCCGCGCGACGGGAAGCCGAAGAACAGCAGGCGTTGACGACGAGCACGCGAAACGAAGCGAGTCGGCATGAAGAGTTTCGTGATAGGGTTCAATTAATATCGAGCTCCAGCCTCCCGGTCATTGTTTGACATTTCACGACTCGTGCCGATTTCTAATTGAATTGCAGGAGAGCAAGAAAATTGGAAGAGCTTGGAATTTTCTAACGACGCTCGCTGCTTTTGCCAACGGTTTATCGATCGTTTGTTATCTCCTTGCATTCTGTTGGCGAACGTGCGCGTGCAACGTGTACGGTAGCCTACGGACGGTGCAAAAGTTTCCAGCCATATGCGATGGAAATCTCGTAACGGTATTTGATCGTATTTTTAGGAAATATTTCCACGCGGTGCCGCGTGCGATGGACAGTTTGTTATAAAATAAACCACGCGCGTTCGTACGTTCGCGGAAAATTGAAAGACGCGGAGAGTATTCGATACGCATAGAACGCTCGTAACGCGAGAGGATGGATATCGTTGGAAAACGTTCGAAGTATAACATCGATTACGGTATTTAACGGCAAAGACAAATATCCGCTTGTTCGCAAGGTCTGAATTTATATAAATATCCGTAGGCTGGTTAGAAGCAGCCTTCATGAGAGAATCGCCGAGTTGTCGTAAAATATTTGCAAACCTCTCGCAACTACCGTCCAAGAACGTGTTCGCTGATAAGTAGACGCTTTGAAATACGGGAAATAATCCGTGTAGATCGACTTTTATAATTCTATAAATATCGCGCGCTACATCCGTTCGTTTCTCGTTCGAAACGAACGAGATGAAAAGCGAGAAACGACGTACTCGGAAGAGTGGAACGATCGGAAGACGATGAAAACGGGTTTAGAACGTGTAATTGATGGCGATAATAATCGCTCTAACGATAAATATAATCGATGTTCGTCCTGAAATTGTGGCATTGAGATAAGTAACCTTATCGCTATCGATACAGATTTACCCGATGCAACGTTCGATGCCGTAACAACCGATCTTTATTAGGAGATAAACGTAACGAAACTGTTTGCGGCTCGCGGCTCTTTCCTTCTTCGTCCATCTTTTTCCCATCATCTACGCTAAGATTACGAATCGCGTGAGAATAACAGAGGAAAGATGAAAATCTCGGAAAGTTAAAACGATAAACCCGACTCGGATTAGTCGAGTTACGCGAATTCAATGCGCTCGAAACGTCTTCGTCGATATAAATCTCTCGTTTTATTCGACGTGAAATATCCTTGCGAGCGTCTCTCTCGCGTCCTCTCGTGTATGTGAGTCATTTGACTTCGCGTAATGCGAAGCACTTCGTTAACGTGGTTATTCTCGTTGCTTTGCTTCACTTGAAATAGTCGCTGTTCCCGAGACGTATTCCGCTTTCCCTTCGGAGCAAAGGCTCGATGGGGTTAGGTTGGTGTCAAGGGTCAGCCATACATCGGATCAAACCTCGCGATTTATCATCGTGAAAAAGCAGGGGAAAAAGCAGGGGAAAAAGCAGGGGAAAAAGCCAGGGGGCCAGATAAGAATGGAGTTTCGAATTTCAACGTTTTCCCGGTAGGTTATCGGTAGGAGAAGGCCGAGGAAAAGGCGCTGTGAAATTTTAAACGACCGAGCACGAGAAACGTCGTCGCCTACGATATTTATTTCTCTTCTGCGATTTTAACGTTTTTTGTATTTTCGCAACGATACGTAAGTTTTGCTTTATTTCCATTTCTCAACTTTATCTACCAAGCGCCTACTGTCTCGCTGTACTCGAGCTTTGCCTCTTTGAACGTTCAGTCCGTATGTACTACGATGTTACCAACGGTAACGTTGAACGTTCAAAGAAAAATGCATCTTTAGTTCCACTGGCCACGAAGGGTGGCTTCACGGAGGCGTAAACGTAGTCGGTTAGAAGACACGTCTACGCCTGTATTTGGCCCGCGAAGCGTACGTTAAGGCACATTTTGTCTCGTCGTTTAATACGTGGAGCAGTAAAGAAGACGCCTTCGTGCTATATCACTGCGTTCGTTTATTGCTGCAACGAACGCGTATGCCTCGCTACCGACGGTGTTAACATTAGTCGTCAAGAAAACGCGTAACGACGAGAACATTTCGCTGTTGTTTCGTGGACAGGTGCACGTAAGTTTGCAACGAACGCGCGCATCGACGCGTCTAACACGCTTCTATGAAGCGACGCTTACTTCGTTGCTTTGTTGCATCGCGCGCCTAACGCGTTGACCGCCACGCGAATTTTTCGTACCTTTCACTCTGGCAGCTACAGCAACGTACAAACGCTTGATTTTTGCAACACGTTACATCGTATTCGCGCACCTTTTTCTAACGGTCTTCTGTAAATCGTTCTCGCGAAAAAATCGCGTTTCGAATTTACTCTTTGCACTTGCATTTTGGGCCGAAATTCCAAATCTATTTCCACGTTGTTGAAAATTTGTACGTGGGTCGAGGATCTGCATCGAATCTACGTAGAAACTCGGAAAACCCGATTAAGTGGTGCAAAATGATCGCGATTGTAAGTTTCTGCCGGTCAGTTCTCAAAACACTGTGCGTGGCGTTGTTCCGTCTCTCTTGGCGTTTTCTCGTTTGACTCGAGGCGAACAAACGCGTTGGAATATTTCACGGATGCCCGCGTTCCCGCTTGGCATCGGAACAAGAGCGTCGACTCGAAGTTACGGTATATCTCGTTGACGTCGCGTTACATCGTTTATCACGGAGGGTTAAAGCGTCGCTTTACACGCCGGTTCGCCAACGTGTCTTACGCAATTCGAGAGAGGTTCTCGTCGAAAGAAATCCAAAGCCGAAGTATCTTTGCATTATTACGAGCGGCCAGCGTCGTAACGTTGGATCGTAAAGCGTTCCGATGGCTGCTGAATGCGACGAGCGGTGAAACGATCTGTCGCTGTATCCGGTTTGCAGGATCCGCGAAAATGTCGCGATAGAGCCTCCAGATTAAAGACCAATCAACGTCGTTAGGCGTGAGATGGTCGACTACCAGCGAATAGGCGGATGATACAACTTGCGTAATAAATAGGAAAGCAGCTATGACGGATAAATGGTTGAACGACAGCGATAACTCGGCGAGTAGTTAGACGTCGCTGTATCGTGTAACGGTAGGCGATGATTTCACGCGCAAAGGTAGATACGTGGATAAGTCGAAAATGTGGGATACAATTTTTCCGACTCGGATCCTGTTTTCAGGACGACGAAGTTCGAACGCGTTGAGCCAACAATCGGTCCGATACACGCGTACCGCGTGAATCTTTCAATTCTATTTTCTCGAGAACGAAGCGTTCCACGAAGAAAATTGGAATTGTAAAAATTCTATGCTCTCTTCGAGTTATTTCCACGCGAACAATAAAACCCTATCTATTTATTTATTCGCTCCTATCCGGTGCGATATTCGAGTACGCTTGGCGAAACGTCGAGATGAATTTTCTCGAAGACGACTCGTCCTAGGGAATAAGGTCGTTCCATATTTCTAATTCGCTGTTTCCACGCGGAATCACGCGTTGCCGATGGCATCGCGATCGCTAGGACATCCTCGATAGAAAATCGGCCGAAGCGTCTTAAGCGAGCCGTTCGTGTCTGATATTTCGTTCGTGCACTTCGCCTCCCGTACCTGCGTCGTTGAAACCATCACACGGCTAATTCTTTCTTCGCGGGCTTACGTCTGGCTCGCCACCCCGCCTCGTCCTCCTCCTTTCCTGTTCGACGATCTCGAAGCAAAAGAGTTTCTCCGCTCGCATGAATAAGTAAACGAAGAAACGAACGGATAAGCGAGTCGCAAAGGTAATAGTCGTTCGATCCTCGAGAGACGATTGCTCTCTCATCGTGGCGAATTAATTGATCGCGTCGATTGTTCTCGAGACGAGGAAGAACAGAGAGAAAGGAAGAAGGGGAGAGGAGGATTGCCACGGCTCTTTGTAAACGCTCTCTTGCCATTTAAATCGAGATCTGCGAACGAAAGGAGTCGGGAATATCAAGCGCAATCAAAGAGTAGCGCATTATTTCGGGTAAAACCTGCGACTTTGTTCGAACGGCCATTGCGAAAGGGGTGGAGATGAGACGAGAGGAGGGTTACGAGGATTGGAAAAACGAGGATCGACGCGTCGTCGCCTCGGTTGCAGAAGCGAGCGCGCGCGGCAGCTTTCTCGTTCCCAAAAGTCGAGCTAGGTAGTTCTTTTGAACGAGCCAGAAGGAAATGAATTCGCGCGACTGGTCGTTCGAGAGAGGCAGAAAGAGCAGGACGACCAGACTTTTGGTATAGTCTCTCGTTGGAGAGGCAGAGAGAGGGAGAGGGAGAAGAACAAGAGGAACACAGAGGCAGAGACACGGTTCTAAGTATAGGGAGACAGAGAGGAGCGTGTCGAAGCGAGTGGCTAAGGCTGGAAGATCGTGCCGAATACCAAGTAGCAGATTCTACGATCCGTATGCAACAACGACCGCGACGTTGATGCAGATGTCGATGCGACTAACGATAGGCTCGATCGTGTCGCGAGCACGTCCGAGTCGAAACAGGATCGATCGGGAAGATTAAATTGCTGCATGTAAAGCGTCGTTTCTTAGAAGTTAATAGCACCCATTAAATCGCGTTCTGTCGTCAACGATCGACTAGATTCGTTCGATTAATTCCTTAATTTCGCTACAGACGTATCTGCGCCATTGATATTCGATTCTCGACCTGCGCCATTAATATTCTATTCTCGAGTACGGGATTAATATTCAGTTCGCAAGAAACAAATAACTCGCTTCGATAACTTGGTTCGCCGCAGCGAGATGACACGGACGATAAGGTGAATTTAAAAACGTTGTTCGGAACAACGTTCGCTCCCTCTACTTTTGAAATTCACTCGAGTCGATCGATATTCGTAATCGAAAACAACGGCCGTTGAAAGTTTTCTCATTTCGGTGATAACTGTTAAGTCCTCTGGATAAAGATGCTTGCACGCTATCCAGCTAGCTAGA
The DNA here is from genome assembly GCA_014737475.1 of Bombus confusus. Lineage (NCBI taxonomy): Eukaryota > Metazoa > Arthropoda > Insecta > Hymenoptera > Apidae > Bombus > Bombus confusus. The sequence continues at coordinate 2,350,963 of JACXIV010000035.1, forward strand.
TCGATTACCATGTCCTGCTAATACTTGGATTTACGATCACGCTATGTCCTTGCCATGGAGAATACGTTGCTTTTATTGCTTGCTACCTTTCGTCCTCGTTAGCCAGTTTCCGTTCTCGAACAACGAAATCGAAGCATTCAGGAAGCGTTAAGCGCCACGTCACTCGCAACGCACGCGAGCCTCTTGTTTTCCTTCGATTTCACCAGCCGGTGCTTCCGTCGTTGTTCTCAAAGTTCTTCTTCTCCTATGCACACGCACGTCAGCCAGCCAGTTTGCTCGCTAAGCAGTCGATAACGCGTTACGCAAACCTTGGTCAATTACGATCCGAGGTCTAATTAAACGCGAAGCGATGCACCGTTGTCGGTTCGCCAGAAGGGGCACGGTCTGATAAACTCGCCGCTTAGAAATGGAAATCATCGATTCCTTTCAGCTATTCCGATCTTCCTGGAATCTCTCCTCGGGCGCCATCCGTGTGGCGTGATTGAATTTCCGGAAATTTCGCCGCTCAACGAAGACGGTCTTCGTGGAAACGTTGGATTATTAGAGTCGCGCAACGTCGTTAGGATATTCGCGAGGCAACAAAGGGACGAACGCGAAGACACTGTGTGCAGCCGCTAAACAGGCAGGTTTCGATTGTTACGCGCGATGCCTCCGACGGTGTCCGTCGAGCAAGTCGAGGATAATTTAGAGATCACTAAATGTGGACCGCTTTGTGAGTAACATAACCGGCGAAACGATGTGGCGAAAGTAAGCTCGAAACGGGAGGTGTAATCCGTGTCGACGACCTCTGCCGACTAATATTACTCGGTGGCGCGCAGTGTTTGAAAACGGCCGCCTGACCGGGGAAAAATAATTTCGGCTTGCGATTTTGATCGTTTTCTAGGCGCGTGAACGTTTTTCTTTTCTTTCTCTAGACCCAAGTAGAATATTATTCATCTGTAAAGGCGGTTCGTCTTATCACGGATTTTGTAGAAAAAGGCGCATACCTAAGTTTCGCGAAAGGATTATGCACATCATGGATGATACTCTTTGGCTCGATAACATTTTCTACGAAACAGCTTGCCCGATGTATACGTCTGATTTGACGAAATTTAAAGAATCCGCCTTTCGTGGGAAACAGCCGCTCGATTCTTCCACTCTTTCCACTCGCGTTGCTCGATTATCATCGCGGTCGTTCGACCAAGTAACAAAGATACGCCAAGATACTCGTATCTTTATAATAATTACAAGAATTTGCGAATTTGTGGGTGGCGCAAATTAATTTATCGAATTAAGTTGGTCGCTGTATCCTTTCAACGGACGACGATTCGACGATAATCGTTGGTCGCTGTGTGGTTCTTCCTGTCGTTTTTTTCTCCGTTTTTCTGTTCTTATTCGGTAGTTTCGCGGAGCATGGGACGTAATTGACTGACATAATCGTAAACTTGGGTCGGAAAGTCGCGTCTGCCGACTTTGATTGTCCGTGCAGGACTTCGTTAGCCTAATCTCCAGTCGTCCTGACAACACTTTCTTTTTAACGTGGGAAAATTACGAGCTGTCGAGGGTACTCGTTTGCGAACGACCAAATGGAAATCCGCTATTCGGCGAGGTAAAAGGAACGGTAAATGCGAAACGATGCTGTAGGACCTATTAATACGTTCACGGGCTCTCTGGAAGAAACGTAACTCGCTGGAAAGATTAATATCGCGGTATGGAGGAACGAGGAAGATGGTTTAATCGTCATCGATCGCTCGTTACAAGTACGAGTAACGGGGAAAGTTTCTACGCCTACCAAGTTCAAGTTGATTTAATTTATTTCTGATCGCTTGCGCGAGAATTATAATTATCTGTGTATAAAGTACTTATTATAGCCCATAACAGATCGCTGAGTCTAGCGCCAAAATTATATTTAAAGGGGCGAAGTTTCGTACGAGATAACACTGCTATGGTTACAGAACGTCGGTTGCCCGAATAAATGTTAACCGCAAGTTCCTAATGATTTATGGCTGTCAGAGCGTCTAGAATAAACTACCTTTTTCTCGGAAACTGTTAACGACGCGATTCATTGAAACGTTTCTAGAAACCAGAAGCTAGTACCTTCCAACTTGGAATAACACGACATCCATCGACCAAGACGAAACACCGCCGTAAATCTGGTTTGGAGCGTCAGATTCGATTAGTCGCGACTGTAGTCGGTTAAACGGGCAATTAAAACAACCGTTCGATCCGACACTGCTATCGACCCTCTCCTTTCCCACGAGCCAAGCACCGAGAGTACACAGCGATTCGGTTGCGTTTCCTCCACGATGGAGAGCAGCGACTGGCTAATGACCGATTCGGAAACGATTCAAAGGGCAAACATTTTCCTTTGAACGATGAAGTTGCAGCTAGAGTCTCCGTGAAGCCCTCGCGCGATATTATATTCTGCCGGAGCGTTGAAATATCCGCTCAAGCACCGTCCACTCGAGTCAGAGCCGGAGGTATCGTTGGGATGCCAGGATCGTTGTTTATTGGTCGCAATAATGACGGCTAAATTACCCTCCGCGGGCAGCAGATTGTTTTCGAAGCGGCCAGCTGTTGAACCAGTATTCAAACGTCGCTGGTTAAAATTACGTCGGCTCTGTCCGCGTTATAACCCGTCATTATCGTTTGAATAGTTACTTCATTAGCTACTTCGATTTTATTCGCTACGATCGTTCATATTTTACGCCGAACTGTTAGCTCGAATTAGCTCACGAGCTCGTTTACCTGAATCTGTAAACCCGAACGTACACCCTCGTCGATGATTGTCAGGATTACTTATGGAAATCGAGATTATCCACAGGAACGATTAGAAAACTCGATTAGAGCGACGGAAAGGACAATGGCAAACGCTGCTTTTTAACTTTACTTCGAAAGTTACTATCGTTTATGTCATCTTCTTGCGGCGAATGAATTTCTCGAAGCACGCAAGTCACTCGTTTCTCGAGAACCGAGCGTCAATCTTTCGCGGCCAATGAAATTAAGAAATTAATAGGAAGTGGAGTTGCGCGAATCTTGCTTCTCGCATATTCGTTTCACGACCGTACTCTATATTCAGTTGCTATAAGGTACACAGGCAACAAGAAATAGACGTTTTTCTCCTAAGTTTGGCATGGGAAAGTTGTACGAGAGTCAACTGCTACGGTTGGTTATTTTTAAACTTGGTCGACTGGCGCGTCGAACCTTGACCCCGCCAAGTTACCGGAAGTTTCGCGAAGCGAGTCTGCTCGCCGGTATCAATTTGCCCGCTGTAAAATTTCTCTACAACCCTCTGCGATCTTTTCGTCGACGCCCGAAGAATCTGTCAGTGTTACTGCCTCGGGATGGATCGCAGGTCGCAACCCTCCCAGCCGTAATGATCCTGCGAAAGGGTTGTCGATAGACTCGGTCCTTCCCCAAGCGTTCCTCGCAAACGAGGATTTTCAGAGCTGCTTCAGAGTCGTCGGGGTCAATGGTCGCTTCGTAAATTTGATGCGTTTCTCGTCAAGTTTTATTTCCTTCGACGGTAGAGATTTCTTGGTGGAGAGCTGCTTTCCCCGGAGGGATTTTTTACCGGGGAAAATTACGTAATTGGGTAGCTTACGAACTTACAGGAACCCTACCGCACCCTTCCGCAATTTCGTAACGTCAGAGTGGAGGGACAGAGAGCGCGTGTGTCGGTATTGTGCGTGCGTTCGCGTGACCGTACCGAGGATCAGCGGATTGGGCGTAGGTCAGTTATGCAACGCTGCTGGCCATCGAACATCCATCCCTGACACGTCAGCCTTCGACCAAAATTATCCTCCGAGTTTTATGCTACTCCGTATTTATTTCTCTTCGTCCAGTGACTCACGAAATTATTCCAATACTCACCGTAAAACATTTTTGCCAATACGTTACGCTCGTTACCGATAAAATTTAATTCCATTACAATTCGCTACAATTTGAAACCGGTGTAAAAGTATAGGCAGTTGCAAAACATTTATTGGCAACATACACCTGGTGAAAAGTTAATTGCGCGGCGGTAGTCGTTTTCGATATATATTCGGAGCTAAAAGTCTCTCCGATCTCACCGAACATCTCGAGGCTTAATAATCATCGATTAACGTACGTTCGCGACAAATATCTTGCAACTTCCGTGTACTTGTAGCCCGGCTTTCAAACGTATTATAGTCCGTAATAATATTATTCATTTACACTTTACGATATCGGATACACGATCGATTAGGTCTCGATTACTGGAACGGAACAAATTGCGAATATTAATATAAGAGGAACGGTTGCGAGTATCTCGGAGGTCATACGGGTGCGTAAAAACTTAAGTACACGCCAAATATCTCTACCTTGCCTCCTTTTTTACAAAGTTTTCGACTACGAAGATCGGATCTCTCGTATTTGGAGGATGGCGAGCCCGATGTCGGGGGAAAATCTATACAGGATTATCGAGGGGTTCGAGAAGGGCTTTTACCGGTATTTCAATGAAAAATTTAACGAAATTGACGGGAATCGAGCGACGCGACCGCTGTTCCCATCGTATAGTTCGGGACAAAGAAGAAATTGTCGAATGGCGGGGGTGTCTGTCAAGATGGCCGACGAGTCTGTCGTCCAGGGTTGACCTTTTCCTGGAATAGGAGATTCTCCGACTGAGATGCAGCTGCTGTATTGCTGAATAATACACCGCGTCTCGTAACTTTCGATTTTTATACGTCAGTGTCGGTATACTCTTACACGTTTACGCAATATGGAACGAAGTTATATCACCCGACGTTCGAAATTCTATCGAGAAGCAATAAAATAAAATAAAAGGTAGAAAATTATCTTTTCCTCCTCAAAAACGGATAAAGGAAAAGAGCAGGAAACTAATCTAGTCTCGTTTCGTAATTAGAGAACCAGCGCGACAGAACGTTTTAACATACAAAAATTCTAGCAATAACTTTGATAAATCTAATCGTTCGATTTAGCAGACTTCCAATCAGATTTTATCGCGTTGCGTTTCGCGTATCTCGTAGCCGTATAAGAATTGCAAATATTACGGTGGTTCTGCGCTTATGAAAATTACGTTGCACGTTTCTCTATTCGTCGGGGGTTTTCCTAAACATTTCCGTTTTATTGGAGAAAATATTTTCTACCGTATCTCTGTTCGCTTTTTATCGAAAGAGAAGAGGTTGTACGTACAGAGAAAAGGGAAAGATATTCGAAAACGTGCACGTTTTGGATCCGATGCATGCAGTCGTGGTGTCGTTGCTTGTCTGCACGGTCGGTTCTAGTTGTGAATATAACTCGAGGTATTTAGGTGAGCATGCATTTCCGCCGTCGTAGGTTCAACGAGGAAAGATAGCGAGTGCTCGATAGAGACAAGGAAGGAGACATTCGTGCGAATACCATTTTCCCGACCTGCGACCGACGGAGACGGATAGAGAAACGCGTGCGTTTGTGTAGGTGCGCGCGCATGCGCTAGCGATGGGACCGATACAAATAAGGTTCGGAAACCTTCGACCAAACAGACGTCGAGAATGCACGATTATCTTTTGGCCTTGTTTGGCGACCTCGATACATTCGAACTCTAGCTAAATTATTAGGGAATAATTTTACACACGCTAAAAGCGTTAGCTATAAACGAACCACGGGCATAGTTAAGGACGGTGTCGAGAGGATCGTAAGGATCAGCGATGAAATATGTTTCCCGAATCGGCGATGTTTCGTTGAGCCCTTGGCAACGGATCGTCCGCGTCTCGGTAAGTTTGCGCCGTATCCGAGCGACCAGAGATCTGCGCGCGGTTTCAATTCCGCTGGTCGTCGTAACGTCGCAAATAAAAATTATCGTCTATCTGCTAACGTAAACGGAGAATCGTAATCGATGCAAACAAAGCTGCATGCGAGAGCGTCGTTCCCATCGCTGGTCGGTGCTGTGGAGCCTATTGATAAAGAAGAGGCAGTGTGCGAGGGCAGGACGGAGAGGGAAAGCTGAGTCGAGGAGGAACGCGGACCGACCTGGAGAACAGAGAAGAAGATACGTACAGCTCCTCGCGCGAGTGACGAAGAGGGGAATGAATCCTGAGGGTGCGAGAGGGATAAGAGCAAAGAGAGAAAGGGACGCGTTGATGGCGCGGCTAGCGAGAGTGAGTAGCGAGAGAGGAGCGTTTGATGGAGAGACGGAGAGAGAGAGAGAGAGAGAGAGAGAGAGAGAGAGAGAGAGAGAGAGAGAGCGACGAAGAAAGGAGAGCGAGAAAGCGCACGATAGAAGGCTGGAGAAAGGGAGAGAGCGAAGGACGCGGAGGAATTAGAAGGATGGATTTCCCGAAGAGGGACAGAGAGGCACGAAGCGGAATTCTAAGAGGCGAGAGGAGGACGAGAGGAGGACGAGAGGAGGACGAGAGGACGTCGGTGAAGAGGCACGATAGGGAACGGGACAGAATTTGGGTCCGAGAGACGCGCGGAGGCAGACTAGAGAGGGATGCGGTTATTTAGCACGAAAGAGAGCGAGATGCGATGGTTCTGTGACGAAGACATCGGATAAACTTAGGGGTGACGAGCTATCTGCGAGGGGCCGCGACACACGGGGAATTAAGGAACGCGAGAGAGAAAGGCTGAACGAGCGGATAGGCGGCGGGAGGGAACGACGGTGTTCTCCAGGCTGGAAGGATGAAAGGGCGGAAAGAACGGTGGAGTGGCCGAATGAATTCTCTGATAAGTGGGCAACGACGGAGAAAACGCGTAGCGGAAATTGTCTTATTGCTTTCTGTAACCATGGACGGTCGACTTTTGAACTATTCTGTACAAAGAATCGCTCGGTTCTATGGATCCTCTGGAATTCGTGAAAGGTATGTGTAGTATATACAAAAGGCTTTGTCTTGTCAAAAGGAACTCCGTAAATGGTGCTGCGAACGGTGTCAAGCGACACGAGCGCCGTTGTTTTGAAAATCTCTTCACGCGCTGCCATTGGCTTCGGTGCTCGATCGCACGAGCGAGAGAGAAGCAAGCATCGAGAAATTGACAGAAGCCGAAGGGCCAACAAGCCGTGGTGCCGGTGTTTCCACGTTTTCGTCGAAGGCGAAAATGCACGAAACACTCGCGTTTATCTTGTTCGCTGGAGGAACAGATGTTTCGGTAAACCGAGACGAAACGGGGGAGAACGAAGATAGGGAAAAGAGCGCTCGGCGGCAAAGCGGACCAGAGATCCTGAGAGTGAAACGTGCACTTCGCTGGTAAATAGTACGCAAAAGTGCGACAGAGGAAAACCGACCAAAGTCGAACGAAGAGAAACGATAACGTTGGCGGAACGGTGTATAGGAAAATAAGAGAACGGAGTGAATACTCGAGGAGAGAGCGAGAGAGCGAGAGAGCGAGAGAGAGAGAGAGAGAAAGGGAGAGGGAGAGAGGGAGAGAGAATGGGTTGGTAGATGGAAACACGGGGATATGTGTGCGAGCGTCGTCGAAGCCTTGGTGCACCTCCGAGCGGAGGAGCCACCTGTAAGGACAATATAATCGACGCAGCGTGATCCACAAGAACTTCGCTCCGCGATCCTATCGTTGCGTAGATCTCTCGATCGGAATCGCACGCGATACGCCTCGCACGAAAAATTGGCGAAAACTTGCCGCTCTTTGAATCGTTGGAAGCAGAACGAATCTCGTTACGTTCCTCTCTGTTCCTCTACCTCGTTGTCGGAAACTGTTCGACGTCGCCCTCGTAGATTTTGACACGCGTCATCGTCCAGTTTATAGACGATTTCAACGTGTAAGGAGTTTCATTTGCGCGACAAGGCGCAGCTCTTTTCACCGCTTTACGTACGATACGTATATTTTTGTTGGTCTTTCGTTCGAACGTCGCTGCGTGACGAGTAAAAGGGAATATTTCGATACAGCCAAGAGTAGAAAGGATCCGTGAGATTCGAAGAAACGTTTGACCAAGTTTTATGGCAAGCGAAGCTATTAAATGTACTTTATCGATCATAAACGAAATGCGAAATGCTTCGGATAATAGCAAAGTATTCTCGGTTGAGCAAGCTTTCGCTCGATAGGCGGGACGTACGATTTTTAATAGAATGTAGCGACTAGAAATGGGTTGGAATTAGGGTTGCGACTACACAGGTAGAAGAAGAACGATCAGGAACGACGTGGATGACCGGTGGTTGAAGAGGGCCCTCTCGAGCCGAAGGAGATTCGAGAATCGATAAAAGGAGGAGTTTCGTGGCACAATGACCGTCATTCAGCAGCCGGCCGGGAGTTTAACGAACGACCGCGCGACTCCGTTTCTCTCGGTTGGCCTCCGGTCCTCGGCCGGCAGAGCGCGTCGTTGCGTAAACGCAATGTCGGAAAGGAATCGTAATGTGGAAAGGTCAGTGTCTTTCTTTCTCCGGTGACGTCGACAGGCCGGCACGAACGCGCCTCCAAAAATATCCGCCGTGGCGAAAACCATCGCGAACGTGCACCGAGCCGAGCCGAACGAGCAAACCGCCTTCTCCTTCCTCGCCTCGTCTACTCTTTCTCCTTCCCCGTCGAAGCTAGGATCGCGTTTTATCGTCCGCGAGAATTTACGCCGTCTCGGTCACTGGTCAGCGACGAGACGCGCGAAATCACGAGAAATCACGCGAACCGCGCGAACGGTCGTTACGTTTCTACATCCAGCTACTCGCAATCCTCCGCTCGTTTCTTCCGACTCGAGTCGTTTTCGGGCTTGTCGTCGCGCGAAACGACGTAAGCACAGCGACTCGTAAAACTGGAGTACGAAATGCATTAGCTCCGTCGCAACCGATCGATATCTCGGTTAACTCGAATCACGTGCAACCGTAGCCGCGCCTTCGCCGAAGCAACAACTACAAACTTTTTCGTCCATGTTCCGCGTCCTCTCGAAACGGTCGTTGCGTTCGATCTAAGATTTTAAACGAGACACGCAGGCTGTTCGCGCGCTAGCGACCGTTTGCCGCGCGACAGTTTTCTCGGCTACGAAAAGCTGTGTATTATTCGCATTCGAAGACGCGACCGTCAGACGACTTTTTCGTTATTGGAAGGAGGAGAAATGGAAGTTTCGATCGACGCGAGTAATACGCGCATAACCCGATTCTCAAACGTCTCGATCATCGGACTTTTTTTCAAGTATCTACTTACATATGAATGACGGTTTCTACGCAGAATCATACGTTTGCATACAATCGTAACGTCGCTGTATCGTGTTCCATTTATTTTCATCGAGAGCACTAAATGGCTCTGTGCCTGTTAAATAAATAAATAAATAAATAGATAAATAAATAAATAGATAAATAAATGAGTAAATTATAGCTGGAAAAATGGAAAAGGACCATAGAATCGGCTGGTTATCGTCGTATCGAAGCGCGCATTACGCACACGTTCGGCTTCGCTCGAGCGCGATGCAATTACCAGCCGCGAGCTGGTAAAAGGTTCGATCGACTATCGGGCGTGATCGATATCGTGGGTGCGTGGCAGGTGTACGAAGGGAGGAAACCGTGGCTGCAGAGAGCTCGTGCGCAATCTCTCTGCGATCCGTTCTCAGCCACGATATACTTTGTAATTACCTCGTAAACAGGAGGAGGCGGTTGATCAGCGGTAAATTAATCGTCGATGTAAAACAAGAGCGTTCAAAGTCGCGGCTGCGTAGATTTATTGCTAACGAAGCGACGATAGCGATAGCGAACAGAGTAAGAGAGAAACTGGCGGTATTCGTTCGCAGCCGCACGAACGGCGGCGATGTTGCGTGCGCGCGTAAATTCAATCCTCGCTCGAACAGAGCGCCAACTTCGTTCCAGCGAGCATTCTTTTTCACGGCGAAACGTGAACTACCGCGCCGGCATGCGATACGATTGCTTTTGCAATAGCGTTCGCGTAACGCAGGTGCACGCACCGAGCCGAGAAGGTTTTCTGTTTCGCGAACTAATCAGGAATTCGCGTGCGCGCTCCAGCCACGCGTTAATGGAGCCGCGACTCCGTCAGTGCGTTTCGCGGATTCGTTTCCTTTGGCTTCTCTTCCCGATTCGCGAAAGATTTTTATCCAGATTGCAGCAGCGTTTTGGACGAATCGTCGGAAGCTCAATGGCCGGGTGAAAAAGGCGTTCCGAGAGAGCGAAGCGTTTCTTCGAGACACTTCGTCGGCCGTAATTGTAATCCTCCTCGTTGCTGCGATCTTTCCTTCGTTCCTCGCGAATCACCAAACCGACGAGGATGAACGAGTCGAGCGGCTCGTGGCACTGGCGGCCTTCCCAAACGCTGGGCCAATTGCCAATGTCTGACCCTGTAATTAGGTTTGCGCTGCTGTAATACCATTACCCCGTAACCGTGCAATTTCCCTGCTAGCCGTTTCCGACCTCCCGCGCCCGTCCCTTCAACCTGATGTACGCGTATACCGAACCGCTCTTCTCGATCGCGAACGCTTGCAAGAATCGGCATCTCGGAGACGTTCTCTCGATACACGACAGTTTATATCGTTTTACACGTCCTCGAAAAAAGGATACCGCGGAGGAGCAAGAAAACGTTCGAACAGAATTTCTGTTAAAGAAAGATCTGTACTACCGTACAAAGAAAACTAAATTGTAAAACTAAATTTGTCGATTCTCCAGACAGTACCATCGGATCTCACACGACTATTACGGTTTACGATATTCAATTTTACTTGTTACATGTAATCTCTGCGACTGAGATTGGTAATAAAATTCGATCGAACTGAAAGTTCCAAGATTTCGTAATGCTGCCGTAACTTGTAAATGGCGCAACGAAGCCAATTAAAAGTTTGAAACTCGGTCTTGCGACGTATGGACTGAAACATGCTCGAAATTTGTGTTACTAGATCGTATGGAGAATCGCGCGAGTCAGCAAATATTTAAATTAGCATTGTTGAAACGTTTTTTCAGTGGCGTTGCCGTGTCTTGCGGGGAGTGCAGCAGCAGCGGTACCAGCGACATCACGGAACCAGGCTCCCCGTGCAGCACGAGCAGCGACGAGGGGGTAGCGATACGTGGCGCGTCCGCCAGTCCACTTCCGTCCCTACCCAAGCTGGCGCCGTCCTCGCAAATCAGTACCAGGCCCCAGTGGCCCTGGACCCCGCCACTGGCGGCCACCGCGTGCTCCACCTACAAGAGGTTGAAGGGCGAGCCCGAAGCTGGCACCCTCCCGAGGTCCGGGGCCGCGGATCCGACCTTCCGGGGCACCACCAAATCTACCAGCAAGTCTAACGCCGCCCATCATCATCACGAGTCCCAGGGCAAGATCACCGAATACTTCAAAACTCAGATCAAACCTCAGCAACCCAAGGTAACGAGATCCGTCCTTAAAATTTTTGATCGCGTCCCATGTCTGTAATACGATTTTCGCGATACGCAATATCGAGAACCAACTGTCCTTGAAATGCGTATAATGGTAGATTTTGGGCGCGAGTCGTGTCCTCGACGAACATGTGTTGCAACGTTCGATAGGGACGTGCACTTGTCCAGCTAATTGCAACGCTGACGAAACGAAGGCACTTTCCTCGCCGAGTCACAATCCATCCAGCGCCGATTATACAAATTCCGCGATTCAGCGACGACGAAAGGCTGGAATCTCTTCCGATAGCCTCGAAATTGTGAGAAAATTGGAGTCGAAGCTTTCGTGGTTGATCCAAGCGTTTCTCGATATGTGTCGATAGATCAAGAAGAACAGCGAAACGATGTCGGTGCTGGTTGCGAAGAGTTCGTCGGAATTTCGGAGGCCAGCGACGGTGCAAAGGAACAAAAGCGGACTAGCCAAGTATCTGGGTACTGTGTCGCCAAACGGGAGGACCACCTCGACCAACGATTGGGAAGTAAGATCTCTGGCAATGTCTCCGCCACCTACGAAGAAGCCACCGCCGGTGATCGTACCTAGGGCCAATGGCAAGATGGACAAGAAGCTGCCGAAGCCGGTGCCCAGCCTACCCATCTCGAATGACGTACTGAAGAACATACCGAGCTGCAAAATCTCGTCCATCAGGTAGGCCAATTGTACGCTTCCAACCTAATCCTCCGTTGGTCTGGATCGTTGCGTATTTTGATACTCTTGGTATACTGTACACGGTTCACACGAGGTACGCACGAAACAGTGTCTCTCTTGTATCGCTTGTCCGGAGTCTTTTCACAGCGACCGTGCGTACGTATCAGTTTCAGTCGTTTTCGTTAACGAGAGGATCCAGGCAGCGAAGGGAGAGGCGACGACGTTGCTTAACAGAGTCCGAATTTTCAATATGTTGTTACGAAACAGGTTGACGTCGGAAGCAACTTCGAACGCAAAAAGTAGCTCGCCACCCTCGACGCCGGCTCCTGCTCTGAGCAGCGACGCCACGACTCTGGACTTCAAAGGTTGCATTCTATCGAAGCCGCACGTGAACGAGAACAACAACCTGACGAACGGTTGCGGAAGCATCCTGGGCTCGCTGAGATCTCAAGGTAGCCAGGATCCGTTGAAGAGGTTGTCCGTCCCGGAGGACACCGACGATAGCAAGGAGAGACAGGCGAGCCCAGCGGACGAGGACGACGTGGAGGAAGAGGAGGAGGATTCGAGGAGCAGCGCGTCGAAACCATCATCCCTATCGCCGATACTTTCTGCCCCGACCACCATACGATTTCCCGCCAGAGAACCGGAGAAAGACAGGCAACAGGCCACGGACAGCGGAGTCTGTCGATGGGACAAGTGCGAGGAGAGCTTCGAATCGAGCGGAGAACTACTGGAACATCTCCAGGTACGACATTTTTATAATATCCCGCTATATAGGTGTCGGCTCGAATCAGGAAGAACATCCGCAGGCACAGCGTTTTTATCCGATCGATCGGTTCCATGAGTAACTCGATCGTACACAGGAATTATCGAAGCTCGTGTATCGCGTTTCGCAGTTTTCTGTCACATTGTTGCGTTGCGTCCGCGTACAAGGCACGAAACGTCGAGTCCCAATTTTTTTTTTTTTCTTGTTTTTCGTCCATGTTTTTTGTCGCGTAATCGATATTGCGATACCTACGTGGCTACCGAGTATCCGCTGGATATAATTTCGTTGCAACATCGTGCGACACCGCGCCGTGCTATGGTCCTTGGCTCGGAAATGTTATTCATCGACAAACTGCTACGTTTCAGGTAGCGCACATCAACACGCAAACCGGAGGTGATAATTTCGTCTGCCAATGGCAAGGCTGCAAGGTGCAAGGGAGGAGTTCCTGTTCGCGAAGGTGGCTCGAACGACACGTGTTGTCTCACGGAGGCAACAAGCCCTTCCGGTGTATAGTCGACGGCTGTGGCAGCAGATTCAGCTCTCAGGTAATGCCTCGTATCCGATGGTTGCCGCAAGCATCGCTTATTTCATTCGGACCACCATTGGAAGCGATCTCTTTCATACGCGAAGGATGTCGGTGAATGTCATTGTATCCTCTGCTCTTTCTCCTTCTCCATTCACGCGCTTCACGCCGTATTAATTATTTGGTTTTTCATTGTGTTTCTGACAAAAAGTATTTGTGTCCATCTGGTAAAAAGCGTGATCCAAGGTAAGTCGATCGTCAGTGTACGTCGACTGGTTTGCTTTGACGATAAAAACTTGAAATTTGCTCGTGCTAAATAACTTGTTTCGTTCTCGTCGTAGCAATGTGCCAATAAGAGAATCGTTGCCACGACGGATATTCGAAACTCTTCGTTCATCTGTGTATCGACCATACGTCGATCGTAAACGTAAATCTTTTCGCTGTGTTTCTGCCTATCCGGCAAAAAATGCGATCGAAGGTAGGTCGACCGTAAGTGTACCGTCGACTGGTTTACTTCGGTGGTACGAAATTTAAATTTGCTTCGTGCAAGCTTCTTTCGTTCTTACATTCTCGTCGCTAATATAATCGTCGTTGCGATCGATATTCGCGCTTCGTTCGTCTCGAGACCGGATTGAAAATCAGAAAATCTCCACGAAGATCGTGGCTCGCCGTAAACTCGATGCTTTTCGTATCCTCGGTTCCGATGCACGCGCAACGAGGAAATGGGACGCTCCTCGTACTCTTATCGTTTCTAACCACTGGTGATTGTTCCAACTTTGTTTTTCCTCCTGTACATCAAGGAATCCCAGAACCTATTTCCGTCATCGTATACGGTGAATTGCATAATGTTAAATTTAAGCCGATTTCGAATGTCGCGATGTGAAAACTAATGAAACTTGTTTTTCCTGTTTATCAAGCGTTCAACGATCAAACAAACGTTCAAGTACAGATCAAGTGCAGATGCTGAGATGTTTTTTTTTTCTATGTCGTTGTCGCTCGATGTTGCCGACGTTGGGTAATGTATACTGTATCTAAACGAGGGATTACGTATTCGTTGCTGATCCTGAAAGCGACGAGATCTCAATAATACCGTACTCCCTCTGGTTACCGATGTAGAACGCAAGCGAATCTGTGCCGGTTAAGAACCAAAGAAAGTGTTTTAACGTAGACGCTTGGCGCGAGTTTCGATCTACCGATTTTCCATCGATTCACACCTCGGTCGATCAATCTGTGTGTCTGGAAGAAATCTGTCTTCTTTTGTCTTAACCGTTACCACGCGCGTTCGTGCGTACGTACATGGTCGACGCTTTCTTCAAAAAAGCGGGCATTTTCCAGGGACAGTTTTTGAAAACTGTTCACCCGCGGCGATCTCTGGCTAGATTCGTCCTTATCTTGCTTTTCCTTTCGTCTCGTGTTGCGTTTCGAGAAACGAATCGTGCTTTTCATTGTCCTAATTACCGACGTACCCAGATTCGTCCGTCTTTGCACGGTACGATCGGTCCTTCGTACTTGTACTTTCGTCACTCTCTGAACGTCGATCTCGAAATATCTCTGCGATATCTCGAAAATTCGAGTTACTTTTGGATAACCGAAGCTGATCCTTCTCTACGGACCACGAGGACCACGCTCTCCCTGGAAAGTGCCCACATTCTACGTTCTAATTGGCGAATCCTTTTGCAGACCGCCCTCGAAAGGCACGTGAACGGACACTTTAATCAACCGGAAACCAGCAACAACAACGCCAAACGAAGCTGCGAGAGCGGAGGAAAACTGGTCAGAAGAAATGGGAAGAGACTTCGATACAGGCGACAACCTTGGTCAGGTAAACACCGTCTCGCCGTAGATTAAAATTACGTTTTCTCGCGCGGCTTTTTCTTTACGGTCTTCGTCATTGTTCGCTTTTTCGTCCACAGCGAGACTCTTCGATTACTTCGACTCCGGGGTGATGGAGGGTCTTCAGCACAGGTTACTTCAACTGGCAAAGTCGAGGACGCAAGGTCGTCTGGCAGAGACACCAGGAAATTCGATGGCCCTAACTAGTCAAGTACGTCGGATAGAAGTAAACCGTCTTTGGCGATTGATCGACGATCGCAAAATAAAATCGCGAAAAATTTTATTCGGACAATTTTCTTTTGTAGATATTAGCCCGAAGAGTAGAAATGGACGGAAAGACTAAAGTCCTGTTACGGTGGTACCCTCCAGACATGTAAGTGGTTTAGACGTTTCCCTCTGCTTGTACACACACACACACACACACACACACACACACACACACGCGCGCGTGCGCGCTAGCCATCATAAAGTATTATATAATCCTTTTATTTTCTATCAGCGAGCCA
Source organism: Bombus confusus (assembly GCA_014737475.1). Classification (NCBI taxonomy): domain Eukaryota; kingdom Metazoa; phylum Arthropoda; class Insecta; order Hymenoptera; family Apidae; genus Bombus; species Bombus confusus. The sequence goes on from JACXIV010000035.1 coordinate 2,366,522, forward strand.
GACGAATGGGTACTAGAGTCCGAAGTACAAAGCACGAAAAACGTCGAAATACGAAAAGTGGCGTCGTCTCACCCGGAAGAAGTGAGTTTGGCTCTGTATTCGGCGATAAGCAGCGGCACGCCGCCATTGACGCGAGTAAAACAACGCCGGAAACCGGTCAAGAACTCGTGATAATGCCGATCATGGTGATCGAGGACAAGCGTGACGAAGTAGCGACGATTAAACCAGAAAACGAATATCGACGAGTCCTGTATCAGGACAGTTATGCTTTCTGGTCTGGAAAGAGGGAGCCTGGCGAGATTAATCGGAACCTGAACGTGTCGAGAAGAGGATCCGGGTAAGACGTCCTCCGACTGCAAGAGGAAACGCACGATATGAGCATAGACGTATATGCAAACGTGTCCATGTCGAAAAGAACCGATGTCCGAGAAAGATACCGCATTACGATAGAACGAATCTGTGACTGAGCTCTATGAGCTCGTATCGCGAGCCAGAACAATAAAAAGCAGCGAGACGAATAACGGACAAACATTAAGAATGTAGCTAAGAGTACCCACAGGGGAAGGAAAGAGTAATACATTCTAATTTACGTAGCCTAAATTGAAACGATCGTTAGGTGATGTATTAGTAGTCGTGGATAGCGATGAAAGATATTCTTGTTGCCTATCGATACCAAATTTTGATGAAACGACGTTGGGGTCGATTCCTGCCACGAGTGCCTGTGATACGAAAGCGGTGACACTCGTCGGACTCGGAAGAGCTAGGTTTGGGCCTCAAAAGTGCCTCACCGTGGAAACGTTTTATATCGTTGACCGTCTTGCAAGACCAATGAGAAGACGGCCGAGTTGAATTAAAATGAAAAAATACAAAAAAAGGAAACAATAACGCAGGATGGAGACGAGAATTTTACTTACGACTCATGCGACGCATTGACCGCGCGAGAAAAAAGAAAAAAAGAAAAAAAAGCGAGGAGAAGTAGGAAGAAGAAGAAGAAAAAAAAATGCAAACTGTTAAACGTTAGTTAACGATTGTAAGGAGATAATCACTCTGGTGGCCTTAGGAATCAATTAATATCTAACAACCGGCCCCTTGGCACTTCCGGGCCCTGTTTAAGTACCCCGAGAGAAGTCAGAAGAAAAGAAAAAGGGATGCGAAGAAGGGAAGCGTGAAACGCGGACCTCCTTCGACTTGCCCTCGACCCTCGACCAACTTTCAAAAGGAGATGTATCTACCTCGATCTTCGGCTCGGTAGAAATTCGTGCAGGCCGTTGTCGTGCGACATGGGGAAGATAAAGGAAGGAGGAGCAGAAGGAAGATAAAGAGGACGAAGAGGGACGTGAAGGGGGCGTGTGTACGCGTGGGTGCCGAGTTATCGGATAACGAAATCTCGCGAAAAGACGACAACGGAAAGCAATAGCCAAGGAAAGAACGTAAATGGCCTGAACGGAGAACGAAAGAGGAAGTAATAATAAAAAAAATAAAGTCGGCGTGAAACTTAAAACTGCGAAACGTAGTCGGACGACTGACGAGCCAACGGGATTTCTATCGAGATTCATCCACCTTTGCCCTTCGAAAGAGAATATTGTACAAAATGAAATTAAAATAGGAAACGAACAAATAAGGTAAAATAAAGGAGAAGAAGGTCGAGGCCCGAGACACGCTCGAGACATAGAAAGGACGAGTTTGACTCGTTCGTGCCTAGAGCGTGTTCGACTTCTCGTGTACTTCGTCGTCGCCTATTTTTATCTTCCTGCTAAGTTACGTGCAGCATGCCAATGCGAACCTGTCGCTGCGTGGCGAGACAAAATCCAACAATCGTTTCTTTCCATTTTAATCCTCTCGTTCTTATCTTCCGGTCGCCGAGTCGGCGCAAACAGACAGAAGAAGAGACAGAAAAGAAAAGAAAAGAAAAGAAAAGAAAAGAAAAGAAAAGAAAAGAAAAGAAAAGAAGGAAATAAACTAAAACAGATATGTCCGGATAATCGATCGTTTTCATAACGACTGTCGTTCACCGTTCGTGAAGTTATCGAGCACCGATCAGGTACGCTTCGCGTACGTACTTTTTGATACTTTCTCCAAGTTTCAAGTTTTCGCATCGTCACAACGTTTTTCACCCGATTCGAACCGAAAAGCAGAGAACAAGAGAAAATGGCAAGGAAAGACAATTAGAGAAACGAGCCAAGACTTTGCGATTCGACTGTATAGAGCCGTGGCAAAAGATATATCATGGAATTACCAGTCGGAAATACCTGCGACGAAAGTATATGTATATCTCTGGAAAGAAAGCGGGGATAGAAAGAATCAGCTAATATCGGCAGCGAGAGCGAATGCATCGTGCTGTGCGACCGTAACGAAGAACTGTTACTACTCTGAATAGAGATAGAACACGATGGCTGTGTTACGTATTTCACAGAGTTACTAAAGGGTTGAGGGAATAATATGAACGCGGATCTGCGTAACGAAAAGAAAGGAGGACTTATGGAACGAAGTGTGTCGGATCGCTATTTTCATAGGTGTAGATACGGCGAGATCGTAGAAATATATTTCTCGTATCGCGCGCAAGATGTCTGACATCGTGGGATGCGATGCCGCACATTGTACACATATATACATAATTGTAGAGAGTAAAGAGAATAATTGTAAATTAAGAGGAGTAACGAGTGGAAGGGGTGAAAATTCGTGTCGACGACGTGTTGTGTAGCTAGTACGGAAAACGAAAGGGAATCGAATGTAAAAAGAGAAGGAAGACGTAAAGGCCTGTAAACGTTCGAAAAGACACCTGTAAAGCGAGGGAGAAACTTGGGACACACACACGGACAGAAGCACATCTACACACACCAGCTAAGAAACACTGCCAATACAATACGATTGTAATTAAGAACTTTAGGCTAATTGGTCGATTTATTCTTACTATTATTATTACGATTAACTGTATAACCCGATAGATCTCTAGTTGCCGCGGATGCATAAGTGGCGTCCCGATTGCTCCAGGCGTGTGCGCACGCGATTTTTCCACCGGACAAAATAGTTATCGACGCTCGCTAGTTTCCTTCGTAAAGCTATCGACATATGTATATGTATATTGGGGAACGCGTGCGCGTGCCAGTAAACGGGACGATCGCGGATGAGCGTGTAAATAGTTAGTTGAAATTATCGATAAATCGCCTGGTGGTACGGACCACCATTTCTATCCGGGGGATATTAAACTCGTCGACAGGGCGAGGCGCCAGCCTGTCAGCTTGCGAATTTCAAACCAGAAACAGATTCACCGTTTGACCGGAATTCTCGTTCCGGGACGCGTGTTCTCGCGTGTTCAACGAGAAGGACGCCGCGGTGAATTACGAGAGGGTGGCCGGTTTGGCTCGCGGAAAAGGCAAAACGATACGAGCTCGAAGAAAATGGAAACGCGTCACTGCCAAATATCGCGCACTGCCAGCCGTTTAAATACTGCGGTAGTCGTACACCCTTAGAGCCTTATTTCATTCGCGGAGCATCGTGCTTCTATCTCGCTAGTTTCGAGTTTAGCGCCGATTATTGTTTCCTGTACGCGCTTAACCGGTCGCCCTCTGATCGTTTATACTTTGGATTCTCTGTCTTTCGTTTTTTCTTTTTTTTTTTTTTTTTTTTTTTTTTTTTTTTTTTTTTTTTTTTTTTTTTTTTTTTTTTTTTTTTTTTTTTTTTTGTTTTTTTTCGAAACGTGCATCAAAAGAGCGTATTTACTGCCAGTCTGACGACGACGATGGATGCGAAACCAAGGCACTGCCAGCGGAACATAAGACAGAGCAAATCTGAATCCTGTATAACGTATATGTATATAGGCATACAAGCGAGTCAGCGTTGAATCTTATATAAAAATGCGGTCGATTGATGTCGTTTCGTTGCGCGACTTATTCTGTCCGTTTTCCTCTTTCACTTCTCGCCGACACGGTTCGTTTTCCTCGTTACCGTTCAACTTTTCAATTATCCCCTATCGCTTTTGGCATCTCTCCGCCAGTGCCATACACGTGTACAACGTGTGCTGCTCGTTCCTTCTGATTTTTCGTCGTGTTCGTCCCGCGCTCGTCTTCTTCTTCTTCGTATTCATGTTTGTGTTCGTGTTTATTCGACTTATTTCGTGGCGTGATCGCGATTCGATCGTCGTTTCTCTCGCTCCACTCTCGTCGCGTTTAGATCTTTAGGAAAGGTAGCTCGACAACAAAAAAATCTATTATCACGGGTGGGACCAATTTCTCTCGTGCGGGAACTCGTGTTCGTACAGTTTTTTTTTTCTGTCTTGGGAATCGAGCGTTACTTTTTTGTTTCTTTTAGAGCATTTCGTCAAGCATGTCGGAATGCGACGTACTGTATTTAATCGTAAAGGAATATCGAATTATTGGTTAGGTTTAGAAACGTCTTCGTAACGTTGTTTAGGTAGAAATTACTAAGTTTACTTAATGCGATTAGACGTAATTGTTCGGTTGCTTAGCGAGGGTGGATCAGCGGGAGATTCCTTCGGCCATTCGATCACGCTTGATCTCGTGGCAGTGAACCGTGACGGAAAATTTAGACCGATACCGAAATCTGACTTTTTTTCAAGCTGCCGCAACAAATTTTTGCAACTGTTTAGATTGTAATCGTCATAGTTCGCTTCGGAAAAGACTGTCCGCATTTAGTGTTTAGGGTCTAATTATCGTATAATTTCGCGGAACGGAAAGAAAAAAGAAAATCGGGAAAGAAATTCGAAGCTGTGACTAAAGGATTTTTTGTACTAGTTCTTTCAATGATTTATCTCTAGCGTAAATATTTTCGTTTTTTTCATCGTTCATCGATTGGACCAAGGTGGCGCCAATTCGATCAAAAGATGAAAATAACCGCGATTTAGCGAGGAAAGTTCTGTATCGCGAACTTAAAGGCGGCAAAACATCAAGACGGAAAGGGGGAAGGACATAATTGTTCACGTACCACCATGTTTGTCGTTGAAAAAATGATTTTCGCACATTTGTCTCTTTTTCATTTTTTCTCTCCTTCTTTTCTTTCCTTCGCGGGAAAGAAATTCGTTCGTTCATAGCCCTCCTTGTTTTCCCTATCCCCTTCTGATCCCATTTCTTTCGTATTTCTTTTCTTTCTTTTTTTTTATATCGGATTTTTCTTCGCGTTGGCGACAGTAACTTTTAACCGCGCGATACTACGCATTGAACAGTAAATGTATATTTTAGCGGACGTTGTAAAGTTTTACATAAGATAATTAGATATACATTAGTATTGGAAGCAAGAGTGACTCGGCCAGAAGAATAGCTACGAAGCACACCTTGTCCCTTTCATTTCAAAAAAGAGAATTTCTCAAAGGACGCGGTGTTCGTCGTCGATCGTAGCTGTTCTCCCGGTTTTGGATTTTGTACATGTGTATGAAAGATAGATGGGAAACGAGTGATTGTAAGAGTGAAACAGAGAGAGAGACAGAGAGAAAGAGAGAGAGAGAGAGAGAGAGAGAGAGAGAGAGTGTGTGAAGAGTATCCGGCTATAATTATAATAGATTGTTCAGCACTGTGTAAATAAGAGACACGATCGATTAAGGATGTGAAACACTTCGGAACGAAAAAGACCATAGAGGAAAGAAACGATGGGCGAAAAAGAGTGAGAAAAAGGGAGGAAGTTGGAGAGGGGAAGAAGATTGCTGGTAAACGTTTTGTATTTTTACAAAGAAGATTACGCGAAATAATTTGAAACGAGAACGACGAGAGACGTATCGTAGGTTGATTTGTTACATTTTCTTTTGCCTTATATTCGGTTGCGCGGTATTAATCGATGTTTCAAACAAAAATCGCTAGCGTCTATTCCTTTTCCTTTCTTTTACTTTCTTTTTTCTTCTAAAATAAGAAAACAGAACCAGGAAGATTAACGACGATTGCTCGGAGACAAAGACATGTGTTCGTTAAATGTATTATATCGCTTATTCTTTTCCCATCGATTCGGCTGTCAAACTCGCATATACTTAAAGCATTAGAAATAGTGGATAAGTTTGTAAAAAAAAAAGAAAAAAAAAGAAAAATGTGTAACGCGTGAAATTGAACAGAAATCTCCATTCCAATCGGTTTATCGTTGACTAGCGATACGATTTAACCCTCGAGTACGATCTTCCACGCGAATCACGAACTTGTCGAACACCGCGTGTGTTTTCCTCGCACGTTTATGCATCTATGCAATTTTGATAGGATTTTAACAATCGCAGTTACGCACAGATGAAAAAGCAATATGTATAATAGAAGCTATAATAGCAACTATCGATTTCTACGAACAGAACGTACTCGAGAGTTAAATCGAGTCACTTCGAACGCTGGTCGTGTCAGTGTTTCGGAACAGAAGCGAGCAACGCGCTACCCAACGATCCATTTATCCTATCTATCCATCGACAACATATCGATTCACAATTCTAGTCGTCGAGATCCTTACGCAAAGAAATTTTCTTTCGAAATTACTGCATTCGAGAAAAACCGCGCGTCTAGTTTCCGAGACAGTTGCACGACCGTGCGTTCATGTTCGATATTAGGACGAATTTCGCTGTGTTTCTCGATGAACAACGAGGGAAGGGTTCGGAGCCTCGTTCATCGTCGACGTGAGAAAGAAACGACACGACGACTAGTTAAGGTAGGACTTGTCCGAACACGGCTTTCTAGTTTTCACGGCTCTCTCTGAAGCAGCTCTTGCAAACGCTAGAGCGAAACGCGCGTCCTTCGTAATGATACTGCAGAACATGGCTTGTAAATGTACAAAAAAAAAAAAAAAAGATGATTACGAAAATAAAGTAATAAAATTAGAACGATTAACAGAAGAGGAAGAAAGAAAGGAAGGAGAATGATGTTTTACCAGTGTAAATATGGATGATTGTCGCGTTTCGAAATTTTCGTCGAACGCGTGGCTAGAGATAGCGTATTACAAATATAGTGTTTGCATTTATTATAAATTCTATGTAAAAATACGACGAGGAAGAATGGCCGTTGGGAGAGATTGTTTCTTATAGACCATATCGGTATATCTAATATACTAATCGACGTTCCTTTCGTAAACTTTTCCATATCGTTTGCTCGCCACGAGCTACACCTATTCCCTATTTATCGTACACAAGGTATAGGTACTCCTGGTATGCGCACGATCGTTCCACGTTGTTTCGTTCGGTTTCCCCTCTGTTGGACGCGTAACGCGCTTGTCCACGTTCGTCATGAGCGCTGCGATATTGCTTCGGTTAGAAGAAAAGGCTTGTCTCTTGTATAAAAGTAGAGGAATAATAGCGCGTAGTTTCGATTAATACTTGAAATTCTAGGCTACGTAGAGAACGCGTGTGACGACGTCGTCTGTCATCGTGCGTACAATAAAGGTAAAAAGCAGCGAAGAAAGAGTAAGACGAAGAAATAGACGAGATAAACGTAGGCGCCATAATGTTTCAGTCGTGTGTCATTGATCGGTAGGGAACCGGGGATCGGCACCATCGAAATACAGTGTCTTTCAACATTGAAAACTGGAAAGCCCGCTCTAATCGCTTTTACTTGATCGTTCATTGCGAGATATATCCGTGCGAAGAGCCGATCGTTTCTTTAGCGACCTAATTTTTCCACGATTCCGATGAAGTGGCAACAAATTGTCTCTGTAATTAGGCGGTGCTCCGGGAAACGGTGTAGAGGCGCGATCGTTATCGCGAAAATATTTGCTGGATTTTATACGATGACAAGACTGGCGTGACAACCAAGGACAATCAGTTGCCACTTCGTTGCATAAATTGTGTTTCCAGCATATACTATGTATAACGACAGTACGAAACACACGGGGAGGAAAAACGATCGAGGAAAACGAAGGAAAACGATAAACTATCGCTTCGCACTGCCAAACGGGGAAGAAAAATGGGAGCTCGACGTCTCGCGTTCGTTGCGTTGTCCGATCCTGTCGAGCGATCGTCGAAAGCACCGCGGTGTTCATTGTAATCCACGTAGTGGTACCCCAAGAGAATAAAATAAAAAAAAAAAAAGATGAGAAACAATACGCGTAGGAGGTAATATACTTAGATAATGCGCACGCGAAGATTTTTTAAACCCGTATTAAGCGCGAGAACAGAGAAGAAACTAAGCGTTGAACAGTGCTTTTGACTTTTTGGATACTTTCATGTACAAACACGAAGACGGTTTATAGCTCAAGGAAAACATTAAAGAGACAGATATTGTAAGAGAGTAATAATAATTTGACGGTTACGATATCGTAACACGGTGTACTTCTTTTACTATTTACCCGATCCGTGCTTCGTTCATCTTTCTTACATTTCCGAATGTTTCCTACGAGCATTTAACGCGTTTACGTATCGCCGTATCTTTACGCGAATCGATCGCTTTGATCAATTAATCGCTTCGCGGTGTAATACGAGGTGAAACTTGGGCAAGCCGTCAAGCGTAGGACTATAAATTTCGCATCTTAAATGTCGTCATACCTAACGCAATTATTTATATCCTACAAAAAGTTGAAAGGGTATGTATTTTTTGTATTCGACGCCGAAAATGCAAGAAATCACGACGACAAAAACATAATTACCTCTTTAATCATCGAGATTTACCTTTATTTTTAATTTCAAATCGTTCCTTCTAAATTCGCGATCATTTTATTGCAATCTTGAAGAATTAATTCGCCTTTTAACATCGCCTCGATCCAGAGTTAATTTACGATCACCCATGACGGATGTTTTCGACCGCTATACGCGATAGTTATCTTGCAGAAGGCGATTCACGATCGTTACATTGTTGTTCCCTTAATTTCCGAGTGCTAGAAGGTGCAAATTCACGCTCGCCAAGAATTACGCAACAACGATACGTGTCGTAGGAAATTGACATTTACATGCGAAACCAGCAAAGTTGTCGTACGTTTTCCACGCAGAGAACATTTGCGTGAAATATTAACGTGGGTGCTTTGTGGAAGCGTGGCTTCCGTTTCCGTCACAAACCACCCCGTTCACGGGCAATACGATATTCCCTCGGGTGGTGAAGATACAAGAAACCCGATCCTTATTTCAGGATCGACTCTCTCCTGGACGACCTGTTGGCTACGCTGAAACGACATCGGGTGTGTGTTCTCGACGAGAAATTCGATAAGCCGGCTCGCGCGCCCTTTTTACAGACGAACAAAATTTGTGTCGATCATGCGAGAGGAAAAAAATAATTAACCGATGACGGTGTCCGGTTACGCCGATTCTATGCTCTTTGTCCTCCCTTGATTGACTCGCGAGCTCGTTAATTGCAGGTGAACGATGCTCGCGCGACAACGAGAACGATTAATCGAACGAACGAACGAATCGACCGCGTTACTCATTACGGCTCGCTATGGTTCCGACTCGCGTTCTTCGCGCCATAACGCTCCGTTAACCGCGAGCTTCTACCCAAATAGGAGCGTGTATTTACAACGCGACAATACGAGAAAAGTTTAACGATTGTTACGAACAAAAGAGTTTCTCGAAATTCACAAAAGTCGTGGCACTCAAACGGAACGAAACGCGTTATTACGATCATCGTCGTTCCACCATCGTACTAGGTCGTTAATTAGAAAGTTACGGTTGAATTAATTTCACGTGTTGTTTATGCCAAAGTGGCCTGACTGTTTCTGTACAGTTACTCACCATTATTCTCCGACGAATTCCCGTAAGGAGAAAGCTCGTGACAAAGAAGTTGCTGCTGGTGAGGAGAGACCAGCGATCGCGCTGTATGCATCGTTGGCCAACGAAACCAAGATCGGGCCAGGAAGGTGGCGAAAAAAGTAAGTAAGCCGGCCAGGAAAAACAGGCGCACCGGTAATCGGGAGACAAACGATTGTTGATTTACTCGGTCGACTTGGAAATACTGTTTACCAGCTGCCCGGTGAAAGAACGGGAAGGAGACCTGGAATGGTAATGGTAATGGTAATGGTAATGGTACCGGTGCAGATCGTCGGGAACGCGGATTATACGAGCGTTCGTTTCTTGCCCCGTACCCTCGTCGTCGTCCCCATCGAGTTCTTCGCCGCTCGTGTACAGTTAAGGAGACACTGGGATGAAATTCAGCCCGCCCGTTGTCCTACGGTCATTGACATTTTCTCTCTCGAAACACCATCCCCGTCTGCGATTATCGAAATTCAATTTTATCGATATAATTCGTTCGCCTAGTTCCGCACGCTGTCAAATAATTATATCGTAATATATTTCTATAAGCGATATTACCTTTTCTCGCGCATGAACGGATCCAAAGATATAATTCGAAATTTCAAAGATAAAACAATTTCTGCTATATTTGGTCTGCGAGAACGATACTCTGACTCGTTCTCGAAGCGGACATTTTAATTTCGATAGTTACAATCGCGACAGTTTGGCGCCACTTTTTCCAGTGTAATGGCGTCGTGTCGGCAGAACGGTGTATAAATCAAATATCCAATCGGGAACGACAAACACCGATCGTAACTGTGCAAACAACAAACACGTATCGAGCGATTGAACGGTTCGAGCGATTTTAATTGTTTTACGTATTATTCGATCGGTTTGATTTTCCAAGTGAATCGCCTTCCGAGGAAAAATGTTTCGGCTGTTGTACTTCCGACGCGCGTAACCGAATCTACCGATTACGATTTCATGTGGGGACGTGCCACGAGGATCAGCGACGTTCGATCCTCGTTGTCGTCTAACAAACACCCATACGTATCGAAACTGCTCGAATTTGACCGAAAGCGAGAGATTCGTAAAGCGAGGGGGACAAAACGCGACACGAACGGGACGAAATTTCGTTTTCACGCGTTTCGGTCGGCTTCCACGCGCGGCGCTGCGATCACTACGGTCGAGGTTCTGGGTAGTCGCGAGCGCGAGTTCAGACCGGTAAGACGTATCTGTTGTCGTCTCGTGTTCGTGATACACGTCAAACGCGCGCCTCGGCGCGAAAACGAGGGTGTCGCTTTAACGTCGCTCGTGCTGATAAAAGTGTTTTTACGGCAGTGTTAGTGCGACCATTCTACTACGGTCGAGTACAGTGTCGACGAACTTGATCGATTTGTGAAGAAGAACTCTACGTTCGAGAGGGAAGTTGAACAGACGAATCTCATCGAAACGTCAGTTCGTCGCCGGTGGTGAGTACCTTTGACCTTTTCTTTAGTTTCATTCGCGTCGTTCAAACGGAGTACGCGAACACGAACCGTGTCGTCGTCGTGTCCAGTTCGATCAATGAATCGTTCAACGGTTCTCCAATTTAAAAAGACGACCGCGCGTCGATAACGTAGAATTTCCTGCATTTTGGCACGTCCGTCACGATGTACGTTCGGTGACGTTGTTCGCGTGGTGTGACTGTTTTGCTAACAGTTTTTTACCGGCATACCCCGAACTAGTTTTTTTTCCGACCGACAATCGTATATATTTCACTGTACTATGCTACGAAAAGTTAGTGTAGCCGTCAATCGATTTTAAGCAAGCCGAATGTTTGCGATTAACGCGTCATAGGTCGACCTTCCGTGTTTTGTTTCGTTATTTTGTTTCGTACTTTTGTTTCCATGGAATTGAACGTTCGTTAATTAATTAACCGGATAATATAAGATATACGATAGAAGGAAGAAGCACGTAGCGGTGCAATATGTAGCAAACTAATAATATTATTAACAGCTGATGCGTTGATATCACTTTCGCTTATCGAATGGTGTTTCGAAGGGTGGCCATTGATCCGAACTATCGACTGCTCCAAAATGGAAGCTGTCGAAGCTTTGAATTTTGCGATTATATATCGAACGCGTACGTCGTCGTTATTCTATAGAAACGTACAAGTACGCGGAACGATCGTGTACACGATAAATTACGAACAATACCACGATACCTATAATCATATTTTCATACGAAATTTGTACGTTAATTTATAAGTAAATTTGTATAAATTTACGACGAACGATTTTGCGAAATTCCTTCTGTCGATTATAGCTTTGTTTCGTCAACACGCGGCAAATTGCGTCTCGGAATCCACGCTTTTTCGGCCAAGGGTAGACACGATCGTCGGTAAACAAATAGTTTTTGCTATCCGGTGACGAGCCTCTGTGTAACTCAAACAGAGCATGCTTTTCTCGAGGTATGTTGGCACGTGTAACGTTTTCCCTGGACGTGTCCGACAACAGGTTTTCGCGCACATAAGTGTTTACCTTGCTTATGTAACGCGTCGAAGGCTGATCGCGTCGCGTTCCATCCAAAGGGACATTCGCTCTCGACCATGTTTCGATAGCGACGCTACTTCCCTCCTTTTTCTAATTCATTTCTCTTCGTCCGCTTCGATTGCTAATTGTTTGAAACCAAATTAACCCTCGAAAACGATCTATTCCAACTCGTATAGACTTTCATATCTATCGTGTTCCAATTGCAGGCTACGTTTACGCGTTATTATTTTATCAAACGCTACGAACGATTTTATTTTTTACGTAAATTTAAGCCATATCGCGCGAAGTACGATATGTTATACGTCAGTCGATTCTATTTGACGCGCACAGTATGAAAATAGCAAAATTACTACGTTTAGAAAGTTGAAGAAACTCGTGTTTAGATCGAAAATTTTGAAGATAGTCTATCTTATCGGTATGTCTATCGTTCTATCGTAGTCGAAAAGTCAACTAATCAAATTTTGTGGCGAAATATTTCGGCAACGATAAACTTTCGTAGAATAATTTTACTTTAATTGTCGGTAGACAGCGGGTGTTTATGCAAATTCGTACTTACGCGAATACGACTACAGAAATAGAACCTACGCAGGGAATTTTCAGGCGTTAAATATTATACCAAGCACTACTTTACCTCCGACGTTTCATATCTTTTTGCGTTTATTATGCGTACATCTGTACCTTCAAATTTTTTACAAACGCGTCAACATCCGTAGTTCAATTATCACGTAGAAGCAGAAAGTCGTTCGCCTCTTCGCTCCGTCGCTATGAAATAAAATATTCCACGTCCCTGACAAAAATAACCCGACTTTCGCCGTGCTCTCGAGTTCGATGGAAATTGCAAAAGGAACCGAATTGTACTGGCACGTCGAATCGTATCGCGCTCGTCTCAGAGGAATCTCGCGCGATTCAAGACGCGTTACTACACCTACGCTAATCGTGGAAGAGTCGAGAGTCGTGAAACACACGCCGGAGGTTGGCCGACTCGAGGTAAAGTCATGCGCCTAACGCGGTGTCGTGTCTATTTAGAATTTCAGCCAGATCCGTTGTTGAATTCCGGCACGAGCGGCTGTATTTCACGAAGGGTAAAGGGAGACGTGTACGGGCGCGGGTTTCCCTCCTGCGATCTCGTTAGTATCTCGATGAAATATACAGGTGCAGAGTAATGCCGCGCGCGTTTTCCCCTTCGCCGCGCCGGCCAGATAACAGAGATCTCGCGCCGCTTGACTGTTTATGCCTCCACGATGGAGGTCGCGCGTTCTCCACGATTAGACGGCCCTCTCGCTAGATTCCAGCTTGACGGAAGAGACGCTCTAAGGCCCCGCGCGCTGCCTTTCTTAGTTAAAATACCTTGTCTATCGTTCCGAAATACCCGAGACGACAGAAATTCTGTTCTTTTTCTCTCCTCCGTTCTTCTACCTTTATTTTTCTCATCTTCGTCTCTCTCGAGGATACGTAGCCGTTATTTCGGCTTCAGGAGTAAAAGATTCTTAGGACGAAGGTGTTATCTTCGCTTACGATTTCTCCGAAAATAATTTGCGGATTGGCAAATTGTCTAGGCGGAATGGAAGATATCTTCGCGCTTTCGATAACTCAGTTAATCGGTATTATCGAATAATGGGAAATATCTGTGGATTAGGATTGGTATTTTAGCGCATCGGTACAAGTTAAGCACAAACTTCGGAGATATTTTATACGATCGACCGAATAGAATAAGACGCTGCACGAAATTTGCTCGTCTAGACTGCCGTGTCCAGTCAAAAGGGCAAAGTAGCGTATAATGGAATAAGAAAGCCGTATCTGCGTTGGAACCGAAGATACGAGAGTTTATATTTCGGACGCACGTGAAATCGATGCCTGATCGTTAAATACTACGAGTGATTTTTCTCGAAATCACCTTTGGCCAGACTCACGTCTATTCGGTTATGTCGCGTTCGACAGCACATCGGAGATAACGTTCTTTCGCGCCTCTCTTCTCCGTTTCGTTTCCTGTTTGTCTATTTGTCTGACACTTGACCTCCACACGACGATTACCGTCACGTATATCAAGTACACATATTTTCGAAATCGCGCGAGGCATTTGCACGTGAGTCTGCGAATTTTTGGATCGCCGCGCCGGCCGGAAAGCTTGAGAGGATGACGCAGCAGGAATATTTCGCCTTGGAAGCAAGGCTTTCGCGTACGTACACCGGCATCGATCTCGGAGCTGCACGCGTTTATCGCTGCTAATAAGCGCGATCCGAGCAAAAAGCAGCGAAATATCGTCGACGTTGGATACAGAAGCTCCTCGCGATTCAATTGGCTTCCGGTGGCAGTTCTCGCGTAACGAGCCAGCCTTTCGCACGTTGTTGGATGGACGCGCTCGTAACGCTGGTAATCCGTGATGTAACCCGCGGCTCTCTCGCTACCGACGACCACGAACAGCTGACTGCATCGTAGAAAATTGGCGAGAATGAGTCGCCCGATCGAATACGCTTATATTCGTTTAGATCCGAGAGTCATTTCGCGCACGCGATCCCTAGGACTTCGTCGCGGCTAATTGGCGGCTTCGAAAAATGCGTCACCCCCGTTCAGGACGATTCACGCGATCGCGCGAATGATTTTTCTTTCTCGCGTGCAAGCGCTCGAGCATTCGTCGTCTGTTACCGTGGCGCGTGCTTCGCAAAAATGGAACGATGGGACGCAATTTAGATAAACGGCTCGTTTCAAAGGCGCTATCACCGACGCGATCGTTCGCAGTCCGCGGTTCGTCGTAGTTGCGAGCACGACGAAACTTCTCTCTCTGCGGGCGATTTCGCAAATTACCTGCAAGGTTTGTAGCTCGCGCCGTACGTTCCGAAGAGGCGCGTCCTACGTGATAATCCAGATGCACGGCGAGATAACGCGACGAAGCGATGCCGGTATTTGTAGAAACGAATAGCGCGTCGCTGCGTGTACGCTAGGATGATTTATCGCGCTGGCGGGCCAAGTACGCTTGTACCGTACCGCCTTATCCGCGGCAATTATGCCCATTGAGAGCGTGCAAGGTAATACGCGATAAAGGCGTACGTAAGCTTTTGTTTCTTCGATTCCGTGGCTCGTTGACTGGTCAGACCAGTCGATCGCTCGTCAAGTAGCGGAGGGGTTCTTGGTCGGATGGTAAAACGTGGAACGATCGCGATGAATTATGGAGCGAGTGGTCGGTCGCGATATGCGTTTTTCCAATTGCACCGTTCCTGGATCGAAGGCTGGGCCGACTCGTTCCTCCAGCGGTTCGTATCAATTGCGTCAAAACAGGTGTTGCCTCTTGGAACGCGAGGAAAAAAGATGCGAACTACGCGCCTACGGCGATCCAATCGATTCTACGCGCACGTAGCACGTCGTCCGTTCTCGCTACCGTCGCTTATCATCGCGAATAGCTAAAAATAAGCGCGTTCGTTTCTCTTCCGGTCTCGATTATCGAGCGTCTCGAACCGCAGCAGCTCGAGCGTTTTCGTTCGATCGCCAAACCGACTCTCCGCTGGTAAGAGAAAATTTATCGAACGTCTTCGACGAGGAAGATGACCGGCGACCGTCCGTGCGAGCTGTGTTACGTAACGCCATCGCTATGCTTTTCGTCCATGGTTTGAGCCATTAGGAGTATTTCTCGCAGAGAAGAGACGATTTTCAACGCTTCTTCGCGTCAACGACAACGCTCCGTCGCACGTTTTCCACGAAGAAAAGAGTTCTTTGACACCGTCTCGCCCCATTCGCGTTCCGTACACTGCACCCTAGGTCCGTTGCAAAGGGTTTGTCTCTCGCAGCGTTTGCATACATCTTTCGCTCGTTGTCCCGCGAAATTGGTCGTAAACAATAAGGCGACACGCGACAAAGGATAGTTGTGAATAGCAGCGAGTTTCGCCCGGCGAACCCCCGTCGTCTTTAAAATTAATCGACTCCGTTCCGCCGATGCGCGCAGGCTCCCGTCGCCAACTTCTCGCTACAATTTCGCCGGTCTACCGTGTAAAATATAGCCGACCGGTATTTCCAATAGCTGTACAGGCGTAAATAAATATTTGCACGCGTTCGCATTATCGCGAGTAGATAGCGTACACTTCGAATGGATTTCTTCGCTGTTATTTTGGCTTCCGATCTTATCTCACGCAATCGCGTACAATTACTCGAGTTTACAATCAAGCATATACCTATCTACGAACGTATTACGAACGAATATACGGAATACGTCGCTGCGAACGAAAAACGTGTAACCGATTGCAAGGGAAACACGGCGGAGCAAGATCTCTGAAATACATCGTGGCGAAAGATCGCGCGATCGGGCGCGCTACGAGGTTTCGCATCGCGGCATAATGCTGGATGAATTATCTCGCGAGAAGCTCGGAGCACAAAGGACCGGGAAATGAAAGAGCAAGGTAGGATAAGGGATGAGAGGAGATGACGAGCGTAAAGTCGAGAGAAACGCGGCGAAAGTTGCGCCGTGCGAAGGAAACGAAAGACGGAGGCAGGCAGAGGGTGGAAAATCCTGGGTGGAACGACGTCGGTGGCGTCGCCGGCAGTAGCGGCGCCTATATTGATTTTGGGCCGAGGACGGGGTAGTCGGAGGGGAAGGGTCACGTCGATGGTGGTTACGACGTTGCAACGCGTCGCGCCG